>CM035157.1:120288190-120888190 GCA_020205615.1 Panax quinquefolius | reverse complement strand
CTTCTTGGCTTTTTAGGCTGAGCCACGGCCTTAGGACTTTCTTCACTTTTATCCTTCTAATTAGCCAAAATGCTTGTTGCAGCTACTTCCTTGTTTGGTCTGATCTCTACGATCGACAGAGACTCTACGATCATGGAGATTGATGGCCTTTTGATCTTATGGCTGATCTTATTCTTCTTCAGTAGCTGAGATATGGTTGCTCTATCTTCTTCTGCCTCAGCCTACTGTTCCTTCCTTGTTAGGATCCTTAGAGTCTCAATGTCTGAGGACTCTACAAGTTTATCAGTGGTGGATCCTTGAGGCTCTTCTGAAGTTCTGGCTTTCATCTTTCTTTTGCCCTTGCTTTTTCTGATTAAAGCAATGGGTTCTTTCTGGTTAGCTTCCTCTTTTCTTCTTCAGTTTCTTTGATAACTGACATGTTCTCTAGCACTCCTGATTCCTTTATTTCACCAGTTTTTCCACTGGATTCAGACAACATCTTCACATTTTCAGCTAGATTCCTTTTCCAGATTTTAAATAATTGCTGGGTCATTCGTCGATTTGGATTGATGGCTTCTCCTTCATCATCCTCGATTAGGTCACCAAGAGCAGCCTGTAGGATAATGCTTATAAATCGCCCATAGAACATTTTCTAAGAGCTCTTTGTCTTCTTTGAGCTGATTAACCACTTCCCAATCCATTCAAGCAGTAGAGCCCCATAGTTGAGTTGTATTCCATAACATATGGCAGTCATGAGCTTGAGTTGTATCTCATTCACAGAGTCATGACCTGAGCTCTTACAGCATATACATTTTCCAACAATATCAGCTAGAAATTCATACCTTTGTGGGAACTCTTTCTTCTTGTATCCTTTGACAGAAGGTGATTTCTTGTGATGCAACTTCTTGAGACCCTTGTGAAAATCTATGCCATCTATGGACGGGTACCCTTCTGATTTGAGACCTAGGGCTAAGTTGATGTCCTCAGCCTTTAGTTTGATTTCGACGTTCCTGACTTTTACGGTGATGGTGTTGTTTTCAAAAACCCCATTATTGTAGAACTCCTTTACCAGCTTCGGGTAGATCAATGTGTCTGTACCCAAGGCTTCTTCGAGACCTGCCTTCTTCAGTAGCGACAACGTCTTGTGAAATTGAGGTTCAAATTGATTTAAATTCACAAAACAGAAGTCTCAGAGCGAGATAACACTGGAAGCTGCCATTGATTTCTTTGCATGAAGTGAAACTGACTGAGCTTGCTACTGATTTAGGGTTTCTGCTTAAGAGAGGAAGAGAGAGATGATCTTTTGAACTTCAAATTTCAAAAAGGCGATTTTAATTTGTACTTGTAACTTCCCTCTCTCTGTTTTGCTTAGTGGGACAGGTGTCAAATTTTGTTTGGCTCTACGAATCTTGACAGAGAGGGATTGTACTAAATTACCCTTGACCTTTTCTGGGTTAATGTGTCCTTCAGGAGAACTACGATCGTTGAGATGACTGGTAATCGTTGAGATGCCAACCTCTTGAATGAAACAAGGGTTAGGTTTGTCCCTGAGGCACTTATCAGTGAGAATGCTTTGATTTATGCTTGATCATCATAGGGCGCTCCTTTGGTTTTGTTGATGTAGCTCTGCTATCGTTGAGTCTGTACTACGATTGTTGATTCTGTTTAGCATTCGTTGAGTTTTATGACACTTTGGCTCTACAATCGTGGACTTCCTTTGATCATGTTCATGATTTCAAACATAGCCTTTAATCCTGCATGGTTAGCACATATTAGAGCATATTTTTCATGGTTGCAAGTTATGCATTCCTAGCTCACTTATTAACTTGTTAAATCTGGATTCATCTAGAGGCTTTGTAAAAACATCAGCAAGTTGATTTTCAGTAGGGATATATTATAAGGATATAGTTCCATTTTGCACATGATCCCTAATGAAGTGATACCTTATTTCTATATGCTTAGTTCTAGAATGCATGACAGGATTATGAGTTATAGCAATTGCACTTGTGTTATCACAGTGAATAGGAATGGATTTAAATTCAAACCCATAATCTGCAAGTTGATTTTTCATCCATAAGATCTCGAAAGACAAAGAATCACCGCAAAGAATGTATTCAAACCTGCGGTTAAAAGTGAACAATTGAATTTTGCTTCTTGCTAAACCAGGACACAAGTCTGTTTCCTAGCAATTGACAGGTGCCACTGGTACTCTTTCTATCAATTTTGTAGCCTGTAAAATCAGCATCTGTGTATCCTGTTAGCTTAAATGAGGATTCCTTGGGATACCATAATCCCAAGTGGGGTATACCTTTGAGATACCTGAAAATCCTCTTAACAGCAGTTAAATGATATTCTTTAGGGCTAGCCTGAAATCTAGCACAAATGCATGTAGCAAACATTATATCTGGTCTACTAGCAGTTAGATATAAAAGAGAGCCAATCATACCTCTGTATTGACTTGTATCAATACTTTTACCTTTTTCATCTTTGTCAAGCTTGGTTGCAGGAGCAATTGGGGTTTTCATGGGAGAGGCGGACTCCATGCAATACTTCTTAAGTAAGTCTTTAATGTACTTGTCTTGATTTATGAAGATTCCTTCATCAGTCTGCTTTACTTGCAGTCCAAGGAAGAAGTTCAGCTCACCCATCATGCTCATTTCAAACTTGCTCTGCATAAGCTTGGAGAATCTCTTGCATAACTTTTCATCAGTATATCCAAAGATAATATCATCAACATATATTTGAACTAATAGGCCTTTGTCTTTGTGCTTTCTAAGAAATAGTGTGGTATCTACTCTACCTCTAGTGAATCCATTTTCAATAAGGAAGATAGTTAGTGTTTCATACCATGCTCTAGGTGCTTGTTTAAGACCATATAAGGCTTTGTCTAATCTAAAGACATAATTATGAAGAGATGGATTGATGAAACCTGGAGGCTGCTCTATATAGACTTCTTCTTGAAGTGCACCATTCAAGAATGCACTTTTGACATCCATCTGAACCTTGAATTTTATATGAGCATCAAAGGTAAGAAATATTCTGATGGCTTCCAGTCTGGCAACAGGTGCAAATGTCTCATCGTAATCAATGCCTTCTTCTTGAGAGTAACCTTTGGCCACTAGTCTGGCTTTATTTCTGGTTATCACTCCATCTTTGTCAATCTTATTTCTGAAGACCCACTTAGTTCCAATGACAGGATGGTTTTTTGGTCTTGGAACCAATCTCCAAACTTTGCTTCTTTCGAACTGATTAAGTTCTTCCTGCATGGCCTCTATCCAGCTGGAGTCTTCCATAGCATCCTCAATTTTCTTTGGTTTTATTTGTGATAAGAAGCTTAGATAAAAACATTCATTTTGAGTGGCAGCTCTTGTCTTGACTCTCGCACTCGGATCTCCAATGATTAGATCTTGAGTGTGATCTCTTGCCCATTAGCTTCCTGTTGGGACATCTGTTCTTATGCCTTCTTATCTTAGATCTTCAAGATCTATTTCTTCTTCTTGGTGTGGAGTTTCGTTATCTGGCATAGATCTCTCTACGATCTCATTTCCTTGCTCAACTATTTCACTGTCTGGTTCTACGATCGTAGTGTCGAGTTCGACGTCCTCGTTCGTAGTGTCTTCACGGTTGGTCGTAGTGTCCTGGAGCACTATTTTGTCTAAGTTTGTTTCATCAAAGATGATGTGAATCAAGACTTCTACACTCAGTGTCTTCTTGTTGAACACTCTGTAAGCCTTGCTGTCTGTGGCATATCCAAGAAAGATTCCTTCGTCTGATTTCGGTTGAAACTTTGTCAAGTACTGCTTTCCATTGTTGAGTATGTAGCATGCACAGCCGAACACATGAAAGTAGCTGACATTTGGCTTTCTTCCTTTCCAAAGTTCATAAGGAGTCTTCTTAATCGTAGAGTGTATGAGTGATCTGTTCTGAGTATAGCATGCAGTGTTGACCGCTTCGCCTTGTACTCTCAGATAGATGAGTTGCAATAGTAGAATCCTTCCAGCCTCTATTAATGTCCTGTTCTTTCTCTCAGCAACTCCATTTTGTTGGGAAGTTCGTGGAGCTGAGAAGTTGTGACTAATCCCATTGTCTGTGCAGAACTGATCCATTTCTGAGAAATCAAATTCTCTACCATGATCACTTCTTATGGCCTTGATTTTCTCTCCTTTCTTATTCATCACCAGCTTGAACATCTTGATCAGTTGGGAGCTTTTTTCATCTTTTGAGGTTAGAAAGAATACCCACATAAATCGGTGTGTGATGTAAATGGACTTACGACCAGTGAGTATCTCTTTCCCCCAAGGCTCGTCGTTGGAATTGGTCCAAAAAGATCCATATGTAGTAATTACAGAGGCTTGTCAATTGAGTTGATGGTTTTGCTCTTAAATGAGCTTCTAGTCTGTTTCCCAAGTTGACAAGCATTGCAGGGCTTTTCTTTAACGAAGTTGAATTTGGGTAGGCCTGCAACTAGATCTTTTATAGCTAATTTGGACATGCTCTTGAAGTTGAGATGAGATAATCTTTGGTGCCATAGCTAGCTCATTTCTTCAGATGCTTTAGCCAGAAATGAGCTAAAGATCTGGCTTTAAAAGACTGATCTTTAAAATTTACTGTGTAGACATTTCCTTCTCTTGTTCCGATTAGCTTTACTGCAGATGTCTTCAGGTCTCGGACTTGACATTGATTGTTGAGGAATGTTACTTGATGACCCTTGTCGCAGAGTTGGCTAATGCTTAGAAGGTTGTGCTGTAGTCCTTCCACATAGGCCACTTTGCTAAAGGATACTGCACCATTTCCAGCTGAGCCATAACCTCTTGTCTTGCCAGAGCCATTATCTCCAAAGATGACCGAGGGACCTCCTTCTCTATATAGTTAGACAGAAGGGCTTCGTTCCCAGTCATGTGTCTTGAACATCCACTATCCAGATACCAGGTTGTGTTTGTGGAGCTCTTTTCCTGAGGCAATATTAAACCTTCATTTTGGTACCCATACTTGCATGGGTTCTACTATGTTAGTACCCTTGGGGACCCAAATCTACTTGATTTTGGGTCTCACATGCATGGAATTATAATGACATTTTGCAGCCTTGTGGCCAACTCTGTAGCACACAAAACATTTGATATGATGCATGTATGTGTGTGTGAAAGTTCTTCCTCCACTTAGACTTTTGTGGGTTATTGGTCAACCTCCTACTAGGCTGATATTCCCTTTTCCATGTGTTCTCTTATTTCATTATTTGTGAGGAGTGTATCTTACTTCTACTGTATCTTCCTGCTTGGTTTGTGGAGTTGATTTTATTGGACTCTACGATCCTTCGAGGTTGATGAGTAGTAACTAGATTACTCTTCTCTTTTTTGAAACCTAGACCAACATGAGATCCCTTACTCCTGGGAATATGAATTGAATCAACTAGGCAGAGTTTGACAGGCTCATCATTCTGTGAGGATTTCATAAATATAATGCCTCTACTTAAACTTGAGGCATCACTCATGCTACTTTCCTTTACTTTTTCCACACATGGCTCTGAGGTAGATTCCCCAAATCCTAGCCCTGTTCTATTAGAGACGCTTCTCTAATTGGAGATTAAGGAGTCCATGGATGAAGAAGATTTATTCCATGTAGAGATGGTCTTTTCTAGATCCTCAATTTTTGAGGTTAGACTAGACTCTCGTTTTGCACTGAGCTCATTTGTTCGTCTCAAGAGCTTATTCTCAGCTTCAAGCTCAGAGAAAGAATTAAAATCTTGAGAAGGGTTGTTTCCATTCTTCTTGAACCTTTTCTTTCTCCTTTTGAAAAAGTGAATAATCCTTAGATGTAAACTCTAAACCACTTCATGTATTGGTGTAGATCGGATGTTATGCCATGTAATGCGATTCTAAGATCATCAATATCTACATCGGAGAGAGTTAAAGTCAAATACCTCGTCGATACTTACTTCGTGTATGTTGGAGTTCTGTTTGTCCCTTGCATTTTTGGCCATCAAGTAGAGATTTGCTATTTGAGGATCTTCATCATCCCCAGATTCAGGAGTTGAGTCATTGTCTGAGTCACTCCATGATCCTCCGGCTACAAGGCCTTTTTCTTTCTTCTGTGGCCCTTTGTTACCTCTGTATTCTTTCTTTGAATGAGATTTCTTCTTGATTTCTTCTCTGAGAGGTTTGTTGCAATTTGCAATGAAGTGGCCCGGTTTCTTACAATTGTAGCATAGGTCATTTATTTGCTCCTGGCTGCTGTAGTTGCTGACTTTCTTTGGCTTGTTGGTTTTGCCTCGTCGCATGAACCTTCTTAGTCTTTTCACTAGCATTGCAAGGTCCTCATCATCATCTTCATTGTAGTTAGAATCAACTTTAGTGCTGACTTTGGAGGCGTTATCTGTTGCTTTAAGGGCAACACCTTTATCCTTCTTCCTTCCTTCAGATAAGGTTTATGCTCTTTGAGTCAGCTCCAGTTCGTATGTGAGAAGGTTACCATACAACTGTTGAACAATCATTTCATGTAGATTTTTAGACTCTCTAATGGAAGTGGTTTTGGCATCCCACTTGCTTGGTAAGGCTCTCATGAACTTTATGATTAGATCTTTATTAGGATAGATCTTCCCATAGGCTCGCAGAGAGTTGAGCAGTACATTAAATCTTTCGTCAGTGGCAGTAACGTTTTCTCCTTGAACGTGAGCGAACATCTCATATTGCTGAATCAAGAGACATTGTTTGTTTTCTCTGACTTCTTCTGTTCCTTCATGCATAATGAGCAGTGCTTCCCAAACCTCCTTTGTTGTTTTGCTGTTGACCACGTTTTCAAACAGACCATCTTCTAAAGATTGGAACAAAATGTTTTTGGCCTTTTTGTCGAGCTGGACAGCTCTCTTCTCGTTCTCTGTCCATTCTTCCTTAACCTTGATCTGTACTCTGTTTGGGTCATCTGTAGTTGGTGTAAACTTTGTAGGAACATAGGGCCCATTCTGAACAGTTTCAAATAGATCTTCATCTATTGCATCCATGTAAGCTTGCATCATAACCTTCCAGTTAGCAAATTTTTCTTTGTTGCACATTGGTGGCTTGCTGTCTCCTCTAGTCTTTGATTCGCTTGGTAAGTGTGCCATTGGATCTACTAAAGCTTTGTAGGTTGTATTATAGAACCTGCTCTGATACCAATTGTTAGTTCCCGGAGGCACAACATATATCTAGAAGGGGGGGGGGGGTTTGAATAGATAATTAAAACTTTTTCTTTTAACTTATTTAGGTTGATGATAATCAATGCACAGCGGAATGAGTATTTAATAAACCTTCTGTTAGATATCTTGAGTTAATGAGAGTGAGGCAGTTATGACAGTTATAGCAGGTATAGTAGTTATAGCAGTTATAATGAACACATCAATTTTAAGTGGTTCAGAGCACTTAAAGCTCCTAATCCACTATTCTACTCCTTGAGTAGGAAATCCACTAAGGATGTCTGTTACACTTCTTGAATCTCACAGATTCCTTCTAGACCAGCAGTCTAGGTACTTCTTAGTTCACTCTTGAACTCTTCAAGTCCAGTAAACTTGGTTCTCACAGTTCACTTAGAACTCTTCAAGTCCTGCAGACTTGGTTCTCTTACTTCAGTTGATTGAAATGTTGTTTTGATCGTGATTAATGCTACTCAGTTGCTATTAAGCACTAGTTCGAAAGAACTGAGTAGCTGAGCAAGCTTTCCCTTTTTCTCATATCGTAGAGTTGAGCGTTGAGTGTTCTTGTGCGTTTTTGTTCAAAGCTTATCCTTTTCTCATCTGTCTTTATTCTGTATATATGTGATCTTGAAATCTATCCGTTGAAGTCATCTGATGAGGCATTAAATGCGTTTGACATCTCTGAGCTTTGATGGAGACTTTTATGCACATCTTCTGAATTGCACTCTGGCCCACTGACACAACAGACTGCTTTCTCACCTAACACCTTAAAAGGTGTTTTCCTCTGCCCAATGGTCCTTTTCTTAGCTTCTTGAATACGCCTCTTTTGACCAATACTAAGGATATCTTTTGTACCGTTGAGACTGGTGAGAGCTTCAACGTTCAAAACCCATTCCATATTTGTTGGAATTTATCTTCAACCAAAGTTAAGGCTTGATGCTTCTGACACAAGGCAGATGACACTCTACTATTCAAATCGTAGTGTCTTGCCATATTGATGCTTGCTCTTAAGAGAACACTATGATTTCTAGCAAGGATTTGCACACTACGATCTTTTCACACGACAATCATCACTTGCTCATCTTGCAGACTCTACGTTTCCGAAAGCACACTACGATCTCTGAGTTAGCTTTTCCAAACGTCTGGACCACTCTACAATTTCCTGAAGAGGCCCTTCAAGGCAGATACACTACGATCATCTCAGCACTACAATCCTGCCTTAGATTTTGCATTCTGTTGATCAGCCGGATAGACTATGATTCTCTTCAAAGCCTATCTATTTCTTTCTAGCCATAGATCAACCTAACATATTTGATCTCTTTATCTATACAAGTGAACATTAAAGGCTAAGATCAACCTAACAATTTTGATCTATCACTAAGTCCTTGTACATATATTCCTCGAAGGACTTTACACATAATCATGGGCATTTACTTTAAACATCAAATCATAATATGCATTCTTCCAACATAGATGACAATATTTGTATTTTAACTCACAGTATGTGTTGTCGTATTTTGCACGACAATTGTATTATTGAAGTTGTAGTTTGATTTTTGTACCATGTATTTGGTGACTCAGAATGGGTGTTGTATACCTATTTTGCGGGCGTCACAAAGACACTACTCAATAACTGTTACAGTAATTACTGTTCAATATTTTATTTTATTGATTCAATAATTGCTACGTTGATATTTTATATTATTGTTAATTCAATAATTGTCACTACATAGTAGTTCTTATTATCAGATCAATAATACATATTATTTGAATAATATTAATAGATAGCATTATTGACAATGTCTAAGAAAGTTTTGTCTAGAAAAGGAGTTTGATCACATAATTGCGCGCCAGTAAGGAGAAATCTTTATCGGAAAGCTCCCTTCTTTCTTGGGAACGACCTGGTTGTCATTATTGTGATTCTGTAATATTATTTATGAATAATTAATTATTAATTTATATGATAAGAAAATATTTATTTTATTTGAATATAAATAAAGGAATTAATGCTGAGGTATTTTATCAGTATTTTATCGGAGTGGAGGTATTAACAATTATCTGTATGTGGATTTCGGTCATTTTCTGTTTAGAATTTGGAAAAACTTTCTTTTACAAAGTTGTAGAGAATTAAATTTCCTATGGTCTGGACATAAAATTCATATTTTTCTGATAAAAGGACTATTTATTATGAATTATTAAAGTTTCAAAAATAAATATTTTTATTAAAAAATGGGTGGGCCCCACTCTTGTCCTTTGTTAGTGAGAAATGTATTGAAATGTATTTCAAAAGTCGTGTGCTAATTTTCAAAGAAGGGATGCGTAGAAAGCCACCGGTAGCAGGTTGGTCTACTATGGCGTTCTGGCATTTTCCTATAAATAGGGTGCTTAGTTAGAATTAAAAATCACACCAGAATCATAAGTTTTCTCTCTATAATATCGAGCGTATTTTTGTGAGTACTTAGATATCTTGAGTGTTGTTATATAGTACAAGTTTGGTTCAGCATTATATCCGATATTTCAGCCAGAAGTACTATTCTTTTGAGGTAAGGAATGTTATTTTCCTCATAAATGATGTTATTTGTTTCAATATCATTATACCGAAATATTGGTATAAATTTTTTACCTTTTCATGTCGAGGTTATTATTCACGTATACGGCACTATTCACGAATACGGGGTACTATTCATGAGTATTATTCACGAAGTATGATTTTTTCTGTAAAATTTCTACCTTTTCGTGTCGGGGTTACTATTCACGTATACGGCACTATTTACAGAAAAATTAAATTTTCTTTTCTTTGTCCAAGTTGTCTATTATGGTTACTATCTTTGATTGTATCCATATTTTGATCTTCATGCTTGAATTTTTGCTCCACAATTAATTATTATGGAGTATTTTTGAACTTGGATAAACCAAAGTACGAATCCCTAATCTTTGTCCTTTTATCTCACTGGATTCGTTTTCTTTAAGATATTTTTCATCATCCTCAGTCTTAAATGGTGATACTTGATGAATATCTTTGGCCTGTAGTGCAAAGATGAATGATTACCTGATGAATATCTTTAGCCTGAAGTACAAAGATGAATGATTACCTGATGAATATCTTTGGCCCGTAGTGCAAAGATGAATGATTACCTGATGAATATCTTTGGCCCGTAGTGCAAAGATGGACAGGTGTTGAGATAAACATGACCAACTGGTGATACAAATGAATATCTTTGGCCTGTAGTGCAAAGATGAATATTTGATTCAAGATGTATATTGATTGATGTCACAGGGATAAAATATTGATGATGGACTTTTAAATCATAGAAGATAGTAGATTTCATTCTCTACTTAACTCTTCTAATGAATTGTTGGTTCCGCTGCAGTTCTTGATCTAAAACTTGTTGTCTATTATATTCAATCAGATTTTTCCCTGTTGAGGACTAACGATAATTTGTTTTACATTTTCTTAGTCATAATATTCTTTACTGGGCTAGTTGAACTCACCCTTTTCCTTTTTGTTCCATTTTTCTTCTCAGGAGGCGAGAATATAGCGGGAACTAGTCGGGATGTGGAGTGATATTTAAAGTCAGTTATTTTATTAGTCCTCACTATTTTGTAAAATAGTGTATCAATAATTGTAATGAGGACTTATTTGATTTTGGATATTGTCTAGAAGACAATATTTGTATTTAAACTCACAATATATGTGTTGTCGTATTTTGCACGACAATTGTAATAATGAAGTTGTAGTTGTTTTCTGTACCATGTATTTGGTGACTCAGAATGGGTTGTGTTGACCTATTTTGGGGGCGTCACAGTTGGTATCAAATCTTAGGGATATGATCTCTGATGGAGATCTGGGGTTAGAACTAGGAAGAGAGTGACGAGTAAATCCTTCGCTAGTGTGTCCTACCTAAGCTTATTTGTTTGGTCGGTCAGAATATAGGGATATTATGTGGCATGTTAATTTGTTTAATTAACCCTGTTTTGTGGCAGTATTTGAGAATGGCAGCTGGAAATATTAATAATGGAGTGAATGAGACCGTTGAGATACCTTTAGTCACCAACTAGGAATACGTGCAACATGAAGGCAATATTCCTCCTGTAAACAACACTACCGAACAAACGATGAATGATGGGATGTTTAGAAGCTTTTTTCAGTTCATGCAAAATCAGACGAGGGAGACTCGTGTACAAAATACGGGTGGAAATAATAGCAACGCGTGACTTGTCATAGCCAAGCAGTTCAAAGAGTTGGGACCACCAGAGTTTTTGGGAAAGCCGGATCCGATTAAGGCGGAAACGTGGGTTAAGCAAATTACCAAGATATTTGATGTCTTGGGATGCACAGAGGAACAGAAGGTTCTATTCGCCACCTTTATGTTCCGTGGTGAGGTAGATTACTGGAAGAAATCTGTGAAGCGTACCCAGCCGGTCGCACTCAATATATCTTGGGAAGCGTTTCAGAAACTGTTGAATGACAAGTACTTTCCTGAAAGTATTCGTCATATGAAGGAGGTAGAGTTTATCATATTGGAACAGAACAACATGACTGTGTCTCAGTACGAGGCTAAGTTCGTGGAGTTATCCAGGTTTGCACCTTATTTAGTAGAGAATGAGGAACATATGATACGGATGTTTCTGAGAGGTTTGAAATCCGAAATTCGTCAATACCTCATTTCTCACATATTTTCTCTATATTCAGATGTAGTGAATAGGGCTCAGTTATTGAAATGGGATTATGAGTCAGCTCAACCAAAAGAAAACGACCAACAACACGATAATAATCGTACCGGTGGCAACTGCCATCGGAACAATGATAACCATTGTGGAGAAAATTATCATGCCAGAAATAGTAACCACTTCAGTAGTAATCATGGCCAAGATAATAGAAGAAATGATTCAAGTGGAAATTTCAAGAAGAGAAGATTTAACGATGATGGGAAGACGTCGGCAGCAACACCAACACCAGCAACAAATTTTAAGGGAGGAGAACGACCGCCAGTTAGATGCTACAGATGCGGAGAGGAGGGGCACATATGTCCAAACTGTTCACAGCCTTCCATGGTATGTTTTAGTTGTGAAAAAGAGGGTCACATAGCTTGATTTTATCCTATAGCGAAATCAATTCCAGCTGGGACGGTGGCACCAAAGGCGACTATGGACAAAACAAAGTCGGTAGTTTAAGAGAGAGCATTTTTCGTGACGAGGAACCGAACGAAGTTATCACGGGTAAGCTAATCATAAACTCTTGCGAAGTTTATACCTTATTAGATACCAGTTCTACCCATTCTTTTATCTCTCCTGCTCGTGCTCAACATTTGAACTTGACCTCTTAGAAATTAGACTTTGACTTATCTGTTGAAACTCCGTTAGGAGAAACTTTCATTATATCCACAGTTTATAAATCTTGCTTGATTCAATTTGGGACCATAACATTACATGTTGATCTTATCTCTTTAAAGATACTTGCATTTGATGTGATTTTAGGGATTGATTGGTTAACCGCTTATCATGCTAAAAATGATTATTTTCGTAAGGTTGTTAGTTTTCATATTCCTAACCAACCTGTTATGAGAATTCAAGCAACCAAACCACTAAAGTCAATCACTCTTATATCAAGCCATAAAGTCATTCATTTATTAAAAAATGGATGTCAAGCTTTCTTAGCCCATGTTATGGATTTAAACAAAAACACGTCAGATTTGAATAATATTTCTGTTGTTAGTGAATTTCCTGACGTATTTTCTGAAGAACTTCCTGATCTACCCCTAGAACGTGAAGTTGAATTCTTTATTGACCTTGAACCTGGTATAAAACCCATTTCTAAAATCTCATATCGAATGGCTCTTATTGAACTTTAGGAGTTAAAAATCAAACTACAAGAGTTGGTACTCGAGCCTCTATATGGTGACTTGCTTTGTGGAATGCACCGAAGCTAGACTCTCCGTAGGGGACGCTAAATTTGTGTGGTTGAAAAACGATAGGTGTCATTGTGACGTGTTATCCAAGATTGGGATATGAGTCAAAGTTGAGGGCAACCTAAGTCACTAATCGAAATACGTAGTTTTCTAGGCTTAGCTGGTTATTATCGGAGATTTGTAGAAGGATTTTTTTTGAATTAACACTCCATTAACTCAGCTGACTCGTAAAGATACAAAATTCGGATGGAGCGAGGAATATGAGAAGATCTTCCAAGAACTCAAGAGGAAACTCATTTCAGCACCTATTTTGACAATACTATCCTGGAAAAGCAAACGTAAGTAGTCGACGCTGCGTTGAGTAGAAGAGATCGTATGTGGCAATGAAAGAGATATTATCAACACAAAACCCATTTCGTATAATTTACAAATGATAAAGATAGAGTTAAAGACTCAGGGACCCACGTGATGATGTCAAATATACGCGTAGAACCGACTTTAATCAATAAATTTAAGGTTGCTCAAGCCACAGACCCGGAGCTGATGAATATGAAGAAGAAAGTACAAGAATGTTTATTCTAGAAGTAAGAGTCGATGAAGAGAAGAAATCTTAACCCTCGATTTATTAGTCCATTTGAGATTCTTGACCGTGTAGGAACTGTGGCCTATAGACTCGCCTTACCGCTAAGTATGTCGCGTGTTCATAATGTTTTTCACGTATCGATGTTACGTAAATATGTGGACGCCAAACTACATTATTGAGTTAAAACCAAATGAGATAGCTGAAGATTTAAGGTACGAGGAGATACCTGTCAAAATCTTGGATAGGAAGAAGCATGTCCTACGCACAAAGATTATACCAGAAGTTAAAGTTTTGTGGAGGAACCATGTTATTAAGGAAATAACCTGGGAGTTGGAATCAGAAATAAAAGTGAGGTATCCTCACCTTTTTGAAACACCATGTATGTACGTAAATTTCGAGGATGAAATTTCATAAGAAGGAGAGGTTATAAGACCCCAATTTTTTATGAATAAAGATTTAATTTCTATAATTATAATTTTTGAATAGTAAGGTGTTGATTGTATATAATAATTTAGTTATGAATGAAATATGAAAATTTTGCAAAATAAGCAAGTTGTTATAAAATATTCATTATTGTCGGGGAATATTCATTTGGTCGTGGAATATTCTTGCTGTCGTGGAATATTCGTACGAAGACGCAGACATTTGTGGACCCCATAACAGAAAACTGTCGGAGAAAAAAAATGACAAGTATGAGTTTTTTTATAAATAACGGCGTAGTTGTTACTGCTAAAACTGTTGGAATACCCGATGGTTAAAGTAAAGTAATACGTGTTGTTGCACAGTAGCACACGGTATTGCACAATATTTTTGGATTATTGATTCTTACGTAAGAAGACACTACTCAATAATTATTACAGTAATTATTGTTCAATATTTTATTTTATTGATTCAATAATTGCTACATTGATATTTTATATTATTGTTAATTCAATAATTGTCACTGCACAGTATTTTCCATTATCAGATCAATAATTTATATTATTTGAATAATATTATTAGATAGCATTATTGGCAATGTCTAAGGAAGTTCTGTCTAGAAAAGGGGTTTGGTCACCAAATTACGCGCCAGTAAGGAGAAATCTTTATCGAAAAGCCCCCTTCTTTCCTGGGAACGACCTAGTTATCATTACTGTGATTCTGTAATATTATTTGTGAATAATTAATTATTAATTTATATGATAAGAAAATATTTAATTTATATGAATATAAATGAAGGAATTAATGCTGAGGTGTTTTATCAGTATTTGGTCGAAGTGGAGGTATTTACAATCATCCGTATGTGGATTTCGGTCATTTTCTGTTTGGAATTTGGAAAAACTTTCTTCTACAAAGTTGTAGAGAATTAAATTTTCTATGGAATAAAAATAAAATTCGTATTTTTCTGATAAAATGATTACTTATTATGAATTATTGAAGTTTCGGAAATAAATATTTTTATTAAAAAATGGGTGGGCCCCACTCTTGTCCTTTGTTGGAGAGAAATGTGCTGAAATGTATTTCAAAAGTGGTGTGCTAATTTTCAAAGAAGGGATGCGTAGAAAGCCACCAGTAGCAGGTTGGTCTACTATGGCGTTCTGGCATTTTTCTATAAATAGGGTGCTTAGTTAGAATTAAAAGTCACACCAGAATCAAAAGTTTTCTCTCTCTATAATATCGAGCGTATTTTTGTGAGTATTTAGATATCTTGAGTGTTGTTATATAGTGCAAGTTTCTTTCAATATTATATCCGATATTTCAGCCAGAAGTACTATTCTTTTGAGGTAATGGATGTTATTTTCTTCGTAAATGATGTTATTTCTTTCAATATCATTATACCGAAATATTAGTATGAATTTTATTATGAAATTTTTACCTTTTCATGTCGAGGTTACTATTCACGTATACGGCACTATTCACGTATGCGACACTTTTTACGAATACGATACAATTCACGAGTACTATTCACAAAGTATAATTTTTCCTGTAAAATTTCTACCTTTTCGTGTCGGGGTTACTATTCACGTATACGACACTATTCACGTATATGACATTATTCACGAATACGACACTATTCACAAAAAAATTAAATTTTCTTTTCTTTGTCCAAGTTGTCTATTATGGTTATTATCTTTGATTGTGTCCATATTTTGATCTTCATGCTTAAATTTTTACTCCATAATTAATTATTATGGAGTATTTTTGAACTTGGATAAACCAAAGTACGAATCCCTAATCTTTGTCCATTTATCTCACTAGATTCGTTTTCTTTAAGATATTTTTCATCATCCTTAGTCTTAAATGGTGATACTTGATGAATATCTTTGGCCTGTAGTGCAAAGATGAATGATTATCTGATGAATATCTTTAGCCTGAAGTACAAAGATGAATGATTACCTGATGAATATCTTTGGCCCGTAGTGTAAAGATGGACAGGTGTTGAGATGAACATAACCAACTGGTGATACAAATGAATATCTTTGGCTCGTAGTGCAAAGACGAATATTTGATTAAAGATGTATATTGATTGATATCACAAGGATAAAATATTGGTGATGGACTTTTAAATCATAGAAGATAGTAGATTTCATTCTCTACTTAACTCTTCTAATGAATTGTTGTTTCCGCTGCAGTTGTTGATCTAAAACTTGTTGTCTATTATATTCTATCAGATTTTTCCCTGTTGAGGACTAACGATAACTTGTTCTACATTATCTTAGTCATAATATTCTTTACTGGGCTAGTTGAGCTCACCCTTTTCCTTTTTGTTCCATTTTTCTTCTCAGGGGGCGAGAACTAGTCGGGGTGTGGAGTGATGTTTCAAGTCAGTTGTTTTAGTAGTCCTCACTATTTTGTAAAATAGTGTATCAATAATTGTAATGAGGACTTATTTGAGTTTGGATATTGTCTAGAAGACAATATTTGTATTTAAACTCACAGTATATATGTTGTCGTATTTTGCACGATAATTATAATAATGAAGTTGTAGTTGTTTTCTGTACCACGTATTTGGCGACTTAGAATGGGTTGTGTAGACCTATTTTGGGGGCGTCACACAAATCTTATACAATTATCCCTTGCTTGTAGAAAATTATTGAACTAAACACTGCTTGAGCATATATATGTATATATATTTCATAAATTATATATATATATATATATATAATTATTTGGATTTAATATCTTTTATAGTTAAAAGAATTGAAGTTATTGAAATTAGACAAATCATGAGCCAACCCTCTTTAGTTATCAACGTGCTTCTTGAAACTCAGTGTTATGAAATAGTACTGAATATTCTTCTTTGTTACTTGTTTTTCCTTTTTAGATGTGTAGAACGAGGGATAAAAACTCTGGTGCCTTTGCTTTAATCTCTTTTACAACTTTAATATTTTGTGATGCTAAATTATTAATTTAAATTGCATAAAATATTGTTGTTTAAATTGGTTTTGGAACCGAAACCGCACTAAATGAAATCGCACAACACGATTCAATACCGCACCGCACCAATTACAAAAGGTTTCATGTGCGGTTTTAGATTTGTCAAACCGCACCTAAGCGATTTTGTGAGCTGTTTGGGCACCAAACCGCACCATGCTTGTAAGACCCCAACTTTTATGAATAAAGATAAATTTTTCTATAAATATCATTTTGAATAATTACGGTGTTGATTTGTTATAATATTAAAGTTGTGGGTAATATTTATAAATTTTGCAAAGTAAGCAAGTTGTTATATAATATTCGATTGGTCGGGGAATATTCGTTTTAAAAGGGAACATTCGTACGATGACACAATCATTGGTGGACGCCACGACGGAATTATTGTCGGAATGAGAAAACAATAGAAATATCTTTTTATAAAAATAACGGCAGAAGTTTTACAATTAAAACTGTTCAAATAATCGGTGTTAAAAGTACAGTAATACGCATGGTTGCATAGTAGCACACGGTATTGATTATTGATGCTTACGTGAGAAGTCACTCAGTTTTGTTCAATTATTACTACTGTGATAACCCGGGATTTCAAATAATCCAAATTTCACGAATAATTTTTTTTATATATATTGACTGTTAATATTGTACTGTGTATCTGTGATACAAGTATCGAGAAGTAGTCAATTTGTGTATTGACTGAGAAATTAGAGTAGAGTTGTGCTTAACGGAGAATAAGAACCCTAAACTTAAGTCCGGATATGGATTTGATTGAAAATATAATTGAAATAATTATACTGATGAGTACGTGTTTGTTCTGTATAGAATGTTGATCAATGATTGGTCGGGTAGGGTACAATATTGGTCAACCCTAATAAGGGATTGAAAACTTTAATCTCAAGATTTGAAACCCTAACGCGTAGTTAGGAACCCTAATCGAAAGTCGAAAAACCCTAATTTTTAATTCGGGAATCCTAAACCCTAATTAGGAAACCCTAATCCTAATTAGTAAGTTCTAAAGTGATTAGTATACTTTAATGTGATTGGTTACCTTTAATGTAATTAGGGAACACTAATTATATTTTTGAAAATCTTAATTTTCTATTTTAAAGATCCTAATTTAGAAAATCCTAGAAGCTAAAGTTGTAAAACCTTAGGGTTAGAGCCTTAGGGTTAAACCTTAAGGGTTAAACCCTAAGGGTTTGGTAAATTCCATGTATGCCATTAAAATTTCACATACAAAGTCCAACATACCCCTTTACTTAGATATTTAATTAGAAGATTTGTAAGATCTAGTGAGTCATCACTTAAGATTATCCCATGTGCTAGAAATCAGCCCAAATCTAATCCATATCTTGTCAACTTGCACACTTGGATTCATTACATCTATGATATAAGAGATCTAGGAGAAAGAAAGTTCACATATTAAGATTATTGGCTATCTAGCACCAACCAATTCTCTCTCTCATCCAAAGCTCCAAATTTGCTAAGTGATTCAGTCACTCTTTAACCTCTTAGAACACCTATATCAGATTTGGAGAGCAAGGATCAAAGATTGGACAAGAGAAGGTATGAATGGATTGAATAGTAACTAATTCATGAACGGTCCAGATTGATATACTTTTAAACGGGCGGTCTATATTAAAACTTTAAACCAGCGATCCATATTGATTTACTATTAAAACTTTAAACCAGCGATCCATATTGATTTATTATTATAAATTCAACCAATGGTCTGAAAAATTAGCACATCTCCTCATGGAATAATATTGTACCCAAAATTAATTTGGACCGAAAAGAAATATATTATTCGGGTGAATAGTAACTCATAAATAGTAATTCGTGAATAGTAACTTGTGAATAGTAACTCATGAATAGTAACTCATGAATAGTAACTCATGAATAGTACTCCGACACAAAAAGTGTCCCGAATACCCGATTGAATAATATAACCTCCAGACATCAATTATCATCGGAATAGATGTCGATTTCTACTAACACAAATAATCCCAACACAATGAAACTATCAAATTCATCTTTAATCAACGTGAACTTATTCATCATTAATATTATAACTCACAATATTTAACAACTAGGTTGTTCCCAGGAAAGAGGGGGCTTTCCAATAAGGATTTCTCCCTATTGGCGCGCAATTAGGTGACCAAACCTCTCCTTGACAGAACTTCTAGACATTGTAAATATTGTAATTTAATAATATGAATAACTTTGTCATCTCAACTATTGATTTAATAATCTAACATATACTGTAGATGATATTGTGACAATAATCGAATCAATAATATGAGAGATATGATGCAGCAATTACTGTAAAAATAATTGAGTATAACTGAGTGATTTTTCACGTAAGCATCAATAATCAATACTGTTGTGCTACTACTTAACCACGCCAGACATCGTATTCTTGTACTTTTACTCTTGAGTAGTTTAACGATTATTAACGGTAAAACTTCCGTAGTTATTTTTATAAAAATATTTTTGTCGTTTTCTCGATCCGACAATAATTACATTCTTGGGTCCACCAATGATTATCTTTGTCGTGCATTTAATATTCCTGTTAAAACGAATATTCTCCGACCAATCGAATAATATATAAAAACTTACACACTTTAAAAAATTTATAAATACTACCCACAACTATAATATTATCTCAAATTCACACCATAATTTTCAAAAAAATATTTCGAAAAAATTAAATCTTTATTCGTAAAATTTGGGATTTTACATAGTGCATGCTTAATAATTCAAATTAAATTACTGACTCAGAATATATATACATTCGTAGAATAACTATTGTTGGATATACATATCCGTAGAAGCTAGAATTGACAGTACAGATAATGTCGAATTATGTTGAGAAATGTCTTAGCCAAATATTATGGTTAGACGAACATTTGTTAGAACTTGATAGGTTCGAGAAGAGAATTAAATTATTAGTGACAGATCGATGCCAATTATTTCGGCTAGATCGAGAAGTAAATAGAATTTGAAATCACAGTATTTCATTGTAAAATCAAAATCTTGATTCTAAGACTGAGAAGAACAACCTTTTATATAAAGGAAATATTTTATAAGTCGAGTATTCAGCCTTTGTGCGCGATTAAGTATTATTCATAATATAGGGTATACTAAAGTTGATCACATTATATACTTGTAGAGGGGTATGATTTAATCTTTATGGTTATCTGATACACCTGGGTATATCAAAGTATATCTTTGATAATTACTCGAGAAGAGAAGTTCAAGATCCAATGGATCGCTCAGCATAAATCTGGAAAACATTCCACTTTGCTATTTCGTAGAATTAATTCTTGATTATTCGTTTGAATATCGTAGAAATCTTGAAAGCATTATACTCTTTCATTATCGAATTATTATTGCGTAGAATGTGAGAAGGTTTGATATTGATTTCTATATCTTTATTATATCTCTTAACTTGCGGAGCAAACTTGTTGCTCACCCTTGCTATAAATAAAACTTTTCAGCTAGGGACGAAGTTGCAGAAGGTGTTGCAAAGAAGAACAAAAGAGAAGGAATAGTTATAAATTAATTATGATGAACAATATTATTATTATGTTGTATTGTATTATAAACCCTATTTATATATCTAAAGGGGTATGTCTGTAATGTTAAGGTTAGTAGACCTGGGACTTATGTATTAACAATCTATGTTAATGAGTAATGTATTCCTATTTATATTTAAATGGGTAGTTATATGGTATTATATTGTGGATCGTGAACACCAAACTCAGGGGTCAGGTAACCCGAATTTAGGGGTGTCACTGGTTGGTATCAAAGCTGTAGGTTATAAACCTTAAGTGGGGTGGGGAAAAACCCTAGGATTATAACCCTGAGCGAGATAGAGAATACTCATTTAGAGTACTAAGTGAGGGATTGCAGAAGCGTGTCAATAGTGAGATAAGTGGACACATAGTGTGAGGAGTGTGTACTGGTAAAGTACTAATCAAGTTGTTTAAACTAATTGTAGGATGTCGGGAGAAGATAAGATGAGTACGGAGATGCCAGCGGCTGTCGTACCAGTGTCAGTAGCCGAGGTGCCAACTATAACACCTCAGTCCCACATCGAAAGATAGGGGAACAATTTGTCTGCATATAAGGAAATAAGTTACTACCAATAGTACCTTCACGTCATGACCTTTTGGGTGAGCCTATGGTGGGCTAAGTTGACCTAAGAAGATACTATTGGGCCAGTAGTTTGAGGCCTTATTTTGATGGATTTGATTCGATTCAGACTTGGGATTTGACCCAAGATTTATTTCGGACTCGGGATTTGACCCAGGTTGTTACACCAGCGCAGAGCGAGCCAGTGGAAGAAGTGGAGAAAGATGAACCAATGATCAATCTCGGGAGTGATCATGATGATTATCCTGAGATGTATCTAAGTGGTGATGAGGAGGCGGAGTCTGAAGAAGCTAAGGTGGAGTTGAAGAATAAGATCAAAGTTGGAGAACAAGATCGCCTAATCTGTAGAAAGTCCGGGAACTCCAAGTAAGGTATTTCTCTTGGAGGAGTTGTGGAAGACAGAGCGGGCATTACGCTGAAATGATCAAGAAACGAACGTGAAGGCGCGCAGTGGAAGGATGAAGACGAAGGTGGTGGATCATTTGAAGGAACCAGCAAGAAAGACAAGAAGAAGAGAAAGAGGGACAACAACATCGACAACTCTGAAAATTCAAACCCGAAGAAGAGGCAAGCTTGCAGCAAGTGTGGAAAGACTCACGCGGGAGAATGCATGATGTGGAAGAACGTCTGCTTCAACTGTAAGAAGGAAGGACATATTTCTTCGAATTGTCCTAAGACGAATATGAGGAAGTGTTTCTCATGTGGAAGAACGGGTCACGGATTTAACAAGTGTCCCAACAAGAAGAAGACTGGTGAAGGGAGTGGTCGGTAGACAACTTAGATATATGTAATAGTATCTTTTGGTAGAAGCTTATGATAGTAAGTGTTATAATATCGAGAATGATGTTTAAGCATATGTAAATATATATGTTTGAATGAATGAAATCTTTATTTTCTATATGAATATAAGATTAAGATTAAGATTAAGTTGTGTGTTCTTAAAACTCATACTTATGGTAAGATCATGACTCATGATTATATGAAATATTTTGAACCCTCAAATGAATGGACGCCAAAGGTCTGACTAGGATAAGTTCATACACTCATATAATTGTGGCAAGTTACTGAACTCCTAAGTGTGGTAAGTTTGATGAACGGGGATTAGATATGTGAATTTGGTAAATGGCAACTTTTTGTAAAGTTGGAGAAATTGTAGCTTCCTATGTAAAGTTGAGTATATTAATCCTAGAATTATTTTAAAAGGGATAGTAATATGTGTTAAGTACTATATGTACTATGTGCTATTTGAATAAATATGTGATTACATGAGAACTATGTGTTGAATTCTTATTGTGTTAAGAATTTGTATGGAGAAAGAAAATTAATATAAGATTTTTATCAGATCATGCCGCCTAAATGACAGAATCGAAACCAACGAGAAGAGCAGTCAGTGAATAACGAAGGAGGTCAAGCTGACCCAATGCAAAACTTTGCAAATATGATAGCCGAAGCTATGGAGAATAGAGCTTCTTCTGCAAGAGGAAGAGCGAGGAATCAGCCAGCTGACTGATTGGCTAACTTCAAGGAATTTAAGGCGGTAGGACCTCTTGAATTCAAGGGAACCACGAATCCAATTGAAGCCCAAACTTGGGTAAAGGAGATGGAGAAAGCGTTCATCGTTGCGCGAGTGGCAGAAGAGCAAAAGACAGCTTTTGCAACATACTTAATGAAGGGAGAAGCTAACTACTGGTGGGAGACTAATCAGGCAAGAGCTGGTAGAGCGGTGGTAGCGTGGACAAGATTTAAGGAGTTGTTCTTTGAGAATTACTTCTCACCGAGTATGCAAGCTCGGATGAAAGTTAAGTTCTTGGAACTTAAGCAGGAGAACATGTCGGTATCGGAGTATGTTACCAAATTCAACGAATTAGCAAGATTTTCACTTCATCAGGTGGACACAGAAGCAAGGAAAGCGAGAAGATTTGAGAACGGACTGAAGCCGGGGATATTCAATAAGGTAGCGGTATTGCAAATCAACACGTTTGCGGCTTTGTTGGAGAAAGCGTTAATTGCTGAAGGAGGAAGCGAGACTGCATCTCGATTTCATCAGGAGAAGAAGAAGAAGACCAATGATGGTAGAAGCAGTGGTGGTAGTAATCAGAATAAGAGGAAGTGGAGTGAGAATACCCAATCGGGTAAAGAAGACCAAGAGAATAGGAAAGGAAGGGAACCATGTGCGACCTGCGGAAAGAACCATTCTGGAGTCTGTTTAAAGAAGAAAGGAGTCTGTTACAACTGCGGGCAAGAGGGGCACATGTCACCCAATTTTCCCAGTCTGAAGAAAATTCTAGGTTGTTTTGCCTGTGGATCAACTGATCATATAGTACGGAACTGTCCGAAAAGGAATGCGGAGAAGGAAAGTGTCAACAACGGACCCGGTGGTGGAACCTTGGAGATTTGAGGACCTGCACAACCAAGAAGACCAACGGCCCGTAATTTCAACATGACAACGCAAGATGTAGTGACTACTCAGGAGGTGGCAGGTAACGATTTCGTTTAGAAATTTAATTACGCGAGTAATCTTGGTTAGTTATTGCTGTGAATTGTTTTCTTTTATAGATTTAAGTCACAGGTTAGAATTTGAAACACAAATTAATATTGTGTTCTTAAAAATGATTTGATGATACAACTTTAAAAGATTGTAGAGAATAAGAAAGTGGTGATTCCAAGGACGGAATCCTTTTAAAGAGGGGTGGATGTGATAACCCGGGATTTCAAATAATCCAAATTTCACGAATAAATTTTTTTATATATTGACATTGACTGTTAATATTGTACTGTGTATTTGTGATACGAGTATCGAGAAGTAGTCAATTTGTGTATTAACTGAGAAATTAGAGTAGAGTTGTGCTTAACGGAGAATAAGAACCCTAACCCTAAGTCCGGATATGGATTCGATTGAAAATATAATTAAAATAATTATACTGATAAGTACGTGTTTGTACTGTATAGAATATTGATCAATGATTGGTCGGGTAGGGTACAATATTGGTAAACCCTGATAAGGGATTGGAAACTCCAATCTCAAGATTTGAAACCCTAACACGTAGTTAGGAACCCTAATCGAAAGACAGGAAACCCTAATTTTTAATTTGGGAATCCTAAACCCTAATTAGGAAACCCTAATCCTAATTAGTAAGTTCTAAAGTGATTAGTATACTTTAATGTGATTGGTTACCTTTAATGTAATTAAGGAACACTAATTATATTTTTGAAAATCTTAATTTTCTATTTTAAAGATCCTAATTTAGAAAATTCTAGAAGCTAAAGTTGTAAAACCTTAGGGTTAGAGCCTTAGGGTTAAACCCTAAGGGTTTGGTAAATTTCATGTAAGCCATTAAAATTTCATGTACAAAGTCCAAAATACCCCTTTACTTAGATATTAAGTTAGAAGATTTGCAAGATCTAGTGAGTCATCACTTAAGATTATCCCATGTGCTAGAAATCAGCCCAAATCTAATCCATATCTTGCCAACTTGCACACTTGGATTCATTACATCTATGATATAAGAGATCTAGGAGAGAGAAAGTTCACATATTAAGCTTATTGGCTATCTAGCACCAACCAACTCTCTCTCTCATCCAAAGCTCCGAATTTGTTAAGTGATTCAGTCACTCTTTAACCTCTTAGAACACCTAGATCAGATTTGGAGAGCACGGATCAAAGATTGGACAAGAGAAGGTAAAACCCAAACTCAACCTAGATCTTGTATACTAAGAAAATAATTGTGTTTATGTGTTTAAATTCATGTTAGAAGTTGCTTTAGATGATCTATGTTGATCCATCATGGATCCATAGCATCAAAGTGGCTAAAAATTCAAGTTTTCAAAATCCGTTCTTGAGCTCTAAGGTGACTGACAAGCAAATGTCAGACGGCTCAGATCTCTATCTGTTAATGTTTTATTATGTTTTATGTGTTAGATCTATAGTTTGGTATATGGTCTTTCATCTAGAAGTCGAATCACAGTTGTTGGATGTCTATATTTCATTTTATTCATGGTCAAACACCATTGACCGATGTTGACCGGGTGAATTCTAGGAAAACCCAGAATGTTCAAAACTATGTCTGACAACTTTTTACAAGGCCGGATCTGGCAGGTTTTAGGTTGTTATGATGTTATTGTTGTAACATAATTGTAGCTGGTTATGTGGACTATAGATCCATAGTTTTATATCGTGCAAATAATCAGTATAATCGAAGTATCATTTGGTCAAAGTAGGCTAGTTGAGCACGAAATACGTTTCTGGAAAAAACCCAAAAATTGTATGAGCAGAATTTCTGACATCGTTTGACCAAACTGTAACTTTTGATCTTGTTGTTGTTAGACCGATCTGTTGATTTATAAATGTTCTATGATGTATGGAATATAACTTTGAACCATAAAGAAGCATGAACCGTGAGCAGAACGTTTAGAAAATTGGGCTGCAAGGTAGCCGCTCGAACTGCCAGGGTTTCTTAAAAACCCAGGTGACGTCTAACAACCAATTTACATGCCCAGATCTCCTTGATAGGTGGTATTATGACCAAGTTGATGGTTTATAGTTGTAGTATTGCATGTGAACTACAATGTTGAACCTTAGTTTAGCCCAGAAATAATTTTAAACTAAGAATTTAAGTCGGTCAAACGTGGACCCTCGAAACCTATCTGACAGTGTTCTTGAAGCTCAAAAACACCTAAGACGACAGATAAGTGTCGTTATAGGCTTTAGCGACGGTTGCTTTTTATTTTATTTTTTGATTTTCCAAAAAATAATTAAAAATAGAAAATAAATTATAGAAATTACCAAAAATGGTTTTAAAAATTATTTTAAATTATAAAAAATAATTTCTCACTATTTGGAATATTTTTCTTTAATATTTATAATTATTTAAATATTAAAGGTATTTAATTAGTGTATTAAATAAATTAGAGAAAAATTATTTAATATTATGAAAAATCATTTTAAATAAAAATAATGTATTTAAAAATATTTTGAGTTATAAAATGTAACTTTTAATATTTTTAGGAATTTTCATTAATAATTTAATATTAATAATATTTGATTTATTTAATTATTATATTAAATAAATGAATTAAAAATAATTTTATTGATTTAAAAATCATTTAAAATGAGAAGAATGATTTAAAAATATTTGAAGTTATAATTAATGACTTTTAATATTTTAATGATAATTTCATTAGTATTTGATTATTAATAGTGATGATTTAAAAATGATTTTAATTACTTTAAAAATCATTTAAGTAGAATATTGATGATTTAAAATATTTTTAAGTTATTGATAATAACTTTAATATTTTGACAAGTATGTCATTAATATTTTAATATTATTAAATATTAATGATAATAAGATTATTTGATAATTAAATCATTTAAAAATGATTTCGATGTTTGAAAAATTATTATAAATTATAATAATTGCTTGTAAATTATTAAAAGCTTCCGAAAAATATTATAAATGATATTTGACTTATCTAAAATAATATTGAAGCTTAGAGACCAAGTGTAATTGACAATAACTGTGTTAATTGTCGGATAGGGTGACCAGATCACCGAGAATGGATCGAAATCCAACCACACCAAAATAGTTAGACTTGTTATGTGTTTATATAGGTTATAAACACTGATGTGGCTATGTGGTAATGTGTCTAGGAGAAGTTTGACTGTGAATTACAGTGTTATGTGTTATAAATTATTGTGATAATTGTGAGACCGGTATTATTGGTTATAGATCTTACGAACGCAGATAAGTTTATTGTGTAGCTGTAATCAGCGGAAGAGGCAAGTTCTCTAACTCAACCTTGAGTTAATATTGTTTAATTATTATTGGTGGTTAATTATTGCTAATTAGACCACGTCCAAGGATTTATTGTTGATTATTCGCAGTTAGTGTGTGATGCCCCCAAAATAGGTATACATCACCCATCTTGAGTCGCCAAATACATGGTACAGAATAAAAATACAATCTTAAATATACAACAAAACTGTGAAATACGACAAAACATATGTTGTGAGTTTTAATACAAATATTATCATCTAGACAATATCCACACTCAAAATAAGTCCTCAATACATTTATTAACACATTATTTCATAGAATAGTGAGGACTACTAATGTTATCCTCTGGACCATCACTCCGTTCCCCGACTAGTCCCTACTACGTTCTCATTTCCTGAAGAGAACACTGAAAGAAAGGGCGAGCTCAACTAGCCCAGTAAGAAATATTATGACTAAGATAATGCAGGATAAATTATCATTAGCCTTCAACAATGTTAAACTGATAAAATACAATAGACATCAAGTTTAACTGCAGCGGAATAAGCAATCCATTAAAAGAATCAAATAGAGAATAAAATCTACTATCTTTTATGATTTAAAACATTTTTTCATCACTTTTATCGTTGAGACTCAACTTAATAAATAATCCACATCATCCCTGCACTACAGCCAAGGATATTCATTAGGGTCACGACCACAAATTATCCATGCACTACGGGCCAAAGATATTCGTGTATTCATCAATGGTCATGATCATGCCAACAACTGTCCATCAATGCACTACGGGCCAATGAGGACTTTTACCACATCATTTATAACATTACGATCATGATTATACCGAATAATCCCTGGTCATAATCATACCAAGTTCATCTATGCACTACAGGCCACAGATGACTTTAAATAAAATATAAACATGAGGATGATGACAATGATATAAGAATTCAATAAAACAAGTTCAAGAATTAATTTATCCAGGAACTAATAACGTCCAATGTCAACATGATACTTCTTTGTATTGTAAAATTCAAGAATGCTCAGAAGAATATTTCCATGAAAAGATGCTGGATGAAGCGCAAATATCAAGCATATTCCACTAATTTCATGGAGTATTGAAGTCGAAACTTTAACCAACTGAGTATAATAAAGAATGGAATAACAAAAGAAATCACCAGGCATGTGATAGACCGCACAGGCAGGTTATTCCAACAGAATAATAAATAACGGAACCAGGTCAGGCGTAAAACGCATAGACAGGATATTTCAACAGAATAATAAAGACGTAACCAGGTCCAGCATAAAATGCACAGACAGGATATTCCAACAGAATAATAAAGAATGGAATAATAGAAGAATTTCACCATGTATGCGGTACTTCGCATAAACAGGTTATTCTAACATAATAATACAGAATGGAATAACAGAAGAATTTCACCATGTATGTGGTACTTCGCATAAATAGGTTATTCCAACAGAATAATAAAGAATGGAATAACAGAAGTTCTCTTCATGAATAAGAATGAAATAATACCCCTTACCTTATAAAGAAGAAACTGGATATAGAAGTAGTGAAGTAGCAGAATACTCTTCTTCTTTCTCTTTATAATTTCTCTCTCAAGGGTTTCAGTGAATTCGTAAGAAATAATGAAGGAATGAGCTTCTATTTATAGGAGAATGGATTGAATAGTAACTAATTCATGAACGGTCCAGATTGATTTACTTTTAAACGGACGGTCCATATTAAAACTTAAAGCAACGGTCCATACTGATTCACTATTAAAACTTTAAACCAGAGATCCATATTGATTTACTATTAAAACTTTAAACCAGCGATCCATATTGATTTACTATTAAAACTTTAAACCAGCGATCCATATTGATTTACTATTATAAATTCAACCAACGATCTGAAAAATTAGCACATCTCCTCATGGAATAATATTGTACCCAAAAATAATTTGGACCGAAAAGAAATATATTGTTCGGGTGAATAGTAACTCGTGAATAGTAACTCGTGAATAGTAACTCGTAAATAGTAACTCATGAATAGTAACTCATGAATAGTAACTCGTGAATAGTAACTCATGAATAGTAACTCGTAAATAGTAACTCGTGAATAATACTCCGACACAAAAAGTGTCCCAAATACCCGATTGAATAATATAACCTCCAAACATCAATTATCATCGGAATAGATGTCGATTTCTACAAACTTAAATAATCCCAACACAATGGAACTATCAAATTCATCTTTAATCAACATGAACTTATTCATCATTAATATTATAACTCACAATATTTAACAACCAGGTTGTTCCCAGGAAAGAAGGGGTTTTCCAATAAGGATTTCTCCCTATTGGTACGCAATTAGGTGACCAAACCTCTCCTTGACAAAACTTCTAGACATTGTAAATATTATAATTTAATAATATGAATAACTTTGTCATCTCAATTATTGATTTAATAATCTAACATATAATGCAGATGATACTGTGACAATAATCGAATCAATAATATGAGAGATATGATGCAGCAATTACTGTAGAAATAATTGAGTATAACTAAGTGATTTCTCACGTAAGCATCAATAATCAATACCGCATGCTACTATACAACCACGCCAGACATCTTTGTACTTTTTTACTACCGAAGTAGTTCAACAAAGATAATCAGTAAAACCTCTCGCCATTATTTTCATAAAAATATTTTTGTCGTTTTCTCAATCCGACAATAATTCCGTTGCGGGGTCCACCAATGATTGTGCCGTCGTATGAATATTCCCTGTTAAAATGAATATTCCTCGACCAATCGAATATTATATAATAACTTACATACTTTGCAAAATTTATAAATACTACCCACAACTATAATATTATCTCAAATTCACACCATAATTTTCAAAAAATATTTCGAGAAAATTAAATCTTTATTCGTAAAATTTGGGATTTTACAATCTCCCCTCCTTATGAAATTTCGCCCTCGAAATTTACGTACGTACCTGGTATATCGAACAAATGAGTACACTTCGTCAGATTCTAACTCTTGAGGTATAACCTTTAAGCATAGAATATGTTCCAGGATTTTAACAGGTACATCTTCATACGTTAAATTATTCGCTATCTCATCCGGTTCTAAATCAATAATGTGGTTTGGGTCATCCACATATTTACATAACATCGATACGTGACAAACGTTATGAACACACAACATATTTGGCAGTAAAACGAGTCTATAAGCCATAGTTTCTACTCGATCGAGGATTTCAAATGGGCCAATTAAATCGAGGATTGAGATTTCCTCTCTTCATCGATTCTTGCTTCTAGAATAACGCCCTCTTGAACCTTCTTTTTCGTGTTCATCAGCTCCAGGTCTATAGCTTGAGTGGCTTTAACTTTATCGATTAAAGTCGATTTTACTCGTATATTCGTTATCTTCACATAGGTTCGTATATTCGCACTCGTAAACGCATACGATCTTCTACTCAACGCGTCAGCTACCACATTCACTTTTCCACGATAGTATTGAATGGTACGATCGTAATCTTCAACAGCTCGAGCCAACGTCTTTGGCGCATGTTATGTTCATTTTAGTTGAAGAAATATTTAAGGTTTTAGAAATGGGGTTTTGTACTGGGGTCAGTACAAAATTCGATTACATGCTCTGGGGTAGGCTAAGAAGTCTTCAAGAATACGTCGGGAAATTTATTAACAATAAAAATATCATTCACAACTGTGACTCTCATCCAAGACTTGGATAACACGTCACATTGATACCTATCAACTTGCCATCGTTATTCACAACGTCCCCTACGAAAAGTCTGGCTTCGGTGCATTCCACACAAGGAAGTCAACAACAAAAGGATCGGGGCTCTTTACTTATGGCTTGATATGACAATGATTGACTTTAGTGGTTTGGTTGCTTGAATTCGCATAACAGGTTGGTTAGGAATATGAAAGCTAACAACCTTACGAAAAGCATGATGAGTAGTTAACCAATCGATTTTTAAAATCACATCAAAGGCAAGTATTTTCAAAGATATAAGATCGACAGGTAACGTGAAAGTATCGATTTGAATCAAACAAGATTAATAAATAGTGGAGGAAATGAAGGTTTCTGCTAACGAAGTTTCAACCAATAGGTCAAAGTCTAACTTCTCCTGAGTTAAATTTAAACGTTGAGTGCAAGCAAGAGAGATAAAAGAATGGGTAGAACCGGTATCTAATAAGGTATAGACTTCACAAGAATTTATAATTAACTAATCCGTGCTAACTTCGTTTGGGTTACTCACTTTTTGAGAAGTCACAAAAAACGTTTTTCCTGAAACCACCGACTTTGTTTTGTCCGTATCCGCCTTTGGTGCCTCCATCCTAGCTGAACTTGTCTTTGGTGAACGATAAAATCGGGCTAAGTGACCTTCTCTTCCACAATTATAACATGCTTTGGACGGCATCGTGCAGTTTGGACTGATATGTTCCTCCCCTACGCATTTGAAACATATGATAGGTGGTCGTTCTCCTTCCTTAACAACGGGTGCTGGTGCTGACGTCTTTCCATCTTTGTTGAATTTCCTCTTCTTGAAATGTTCATTCTTATTGTTTTGGCCATGATTACCACCGAAGTGGTTACCATTTCTGGCATGCTGATTCCCTCCACGCTTATTGTCACTGCTTCGATGACTGCTATCATTGGTATTATCATTTTGTCGGCTGCTCTCTTTTGGTTGGGTTGACTCATTATCGCGCTTCAATAACTGAGCCCTATTAACAACATCTGAATATAAACACAGTTTATGAGAGATAAGATATTAACGTATCTCGGGTTTCAAACCTATTAGAAACATTCGCGTCATTCTCTCCTCATTATCAACCAAATGGGACCCAAACCAGGATAACTCAGCGAACTTGGCTTCGTATTGTGACACGATCATGTTATTTTGCTCCAACTTGATGAATTCTACCTCTTTCATGTGACGAATACTTTTGGGAAAGTACTTGTCGTTGAAAAATTCTTGGAACTTCTCCCAAGTCATCTTTAGTGCGGCAGGTTGAGTACGTTTTATAGATTCCCACCAGTAATTTGCCTCTGCATGCAACATGAAGGTGGCAAAGGGAACCTTTTGCTCCTCAGAGCATCCTAAGACATCAAATATCTTGCAGATCTGCTTTATCCACATCTCTGCCTTAAGTGGTTTTGGCTCTCCAAAAAACTCCGATGGTCCCAGCTCCTTAAACTGTTTGGCGGTGACCCCGAGAGTTGCCGATGTTTCACCACGCATTTGGACGAGAGTCTCTCTTGCCTGATGCTGCATGAATTGCAGAAAGCCTCTGAACATTCCATCGTTCATCATTTGGTCAGTGTTGTTGTTTGCATGAGGATTGTCGCCTTCCTGATGCACATTGTCCTGATTATTGATCTGTGAAGACTCAACGGTCTCCTATGCTCCATTGATGTTCTCAACATTCTCGGATGCCATTTTCAAATACTTCCACAAAATAAGGGTTAATTAAAATATCATATATTATCCCTATACTCTGACCAACCAATTAAATAACAAATAAACTTAGGTAGGTCATACTAGTGAAGGAATTTCCCGTCTCTCCCCTCCTAGTTCTTGTCTCACATCTCAGCCAGGGATCATATCCCTAAGCATTAATACCAACTGTGACGCCCCCAAAATAGGTATACATCACCCATCTTGAGTCGCCAAATACATGGTACAGAATACAAATACAATCTTAAATATACAACAAGAACTGTGAAATACGACAAAACATATGTTGTGAGTTTTAATACAAATATTGTCATTTAGACAATATCCACACTCAAAATAAGTCCTCAATACATTTATTAACACACTATTTCATAGAATAGTGAGGACTACTAATGCTATCCTCTGGACCATCACTCTGTTCCCCGACTAGTCCCTGCTACGTTCTTATTTCCTGAAGAGAACACTGAAAGAAAGGGCGAGCTCAACTAGCCCAGTAAGAAATATTATGACTAAGATAATGCAGGATAAATTATCATTAGCCTTCAACAATGTTAAACTGATAAAATACAATAGACATCAAGTTTAATCATAGTGAATAAGCAATCCATTAAAAGAGTCAAGTAGAGAATAAAATCTACTATCTTTTATGATTTAAAATGTTTTTCATCACTTTTATCGTGAAACTTCGACAATAAATAATCCACATCATCCCTTCTGCACTACGGCCAAGGATATTCATTAGGGTCACGACCATAAATTATCCATGCACTACGGGCCAAGGATATTCGTGTATTCATCAATGGTCATGATCATGCCAACAACTGTCCATCAATGCACTACGGGCCAATGAGGACTTTTACCACATCATTTGTAACATTACAGTCATGATTATACTGAATAATCCCTGGTCATAATCATACCAAGTCCATCTATGCACTACAGGCCACAAATGACTTTTAATAAAATATAAACATGAGGATGATGACAATGATATAAGAATTCAATAAAACAAGTTCAAGAATTAATTTATCCAGGAACTAATAACGTCCAATGTCAACATGATACTTCTTTGTAGAGTAAAATTCAAGAATGCTCAGAAGAATATTTCCATGAAAAGATACTGGATGAAGCGCAAATATCAAGCATATTCCACTAATTTCATGGAGTATAGAAGTCAAAACTTTAACTAACTGAGTATAATAAAGAATGGAATAACAAAAGAAATCACCAGGCATGTGATAGACTGAACAGGCAGGTTATTCCAACAAAATAATAAATAACGGAACCAGGTCCAACGTAAAACGCACAGACAGGATATTCCAATAGAATAATAAAGACGGAACCGTGTCCCACAGTAAACGCATGCATGTGATTTTTCAATGTAATAATAAAGAATGGAATTAGGTCCCAAGTAACGCACGCATGATAGGATATTTCAACAAAATAATAAAGAATGGAATAATAGAAGAATTTCACCATGTATGCGGTACTTCGCATAAACAGGTTATTCTAACATAATAATACAGAATGGAATAACAAAAGAATTTCACCATGTATGCGGTACTTCACATAAATAGGTTATTCCAACAGAATAATAAAGAATGGAATAACAGAAGTTCTCTTCATAAATAAGAATGAAATAATACCCCTTACCTTATAAAGAAGAAACTGGATATAGAAGTAGTGAAGTAGGAGAATACTCTTCTTCTTTTTCTCTATAATTTCTCTCTCAAGAATTTCAGTGAATTCGTAAGAAATAATAATGGAATGAGCTTCTATTTATAGGAGAATGGATTGAATAGTAACTAATTCATGAACGGTACAGATTGATTTACTTTTAAACGGATGGTCCATATTAAAACTTAAAGCAACGGTCCATACTGATTCACTATTAAAACTTTAAACCAGCGATCCATATTGATTTACTATTATAAATTCAACCAACGGTCTGAAAAATTAGCACATCTCCTCATGGAATAATATTGTACCCAAAAATAATTTGGAGAGAAAAGAAATATATTTTTCGGGTGAATAGTAACTCGTGAATAGTAACTCGTAAATAGTAACTCGTGAATAGTAACTCATAAATAGTAACTCGTGAATAGTACTTCGACACAAAAAGTGTCCCGAATACCCGATTGAATAATATAACCTCCAGACATCAATTATCATCGAAATAGATGTCGATTTCTACTAACACAAATAATTCCAACACAATGGAACTATCAAATTCATCTTTAATCAACACGAACTTATTCATCATTAATATTATAACTCACAATATTTAACAACCAGGTTGTTCCCAGGAAAGAAGGGGCTTTCCAATAAGGATTTCTCCCTATTGGTACGCAATTAGATGACCAAACCTCTCCTTGACAGAACTTCTAGACATTGTAAATATTGCAATTTAATAATATGAATAACTTTGTCATCTCAATTATTGATTTAATAATCTAACATATAATGCAGATGATACTGTGACAATAATCGAATCAATAATATGAGAGATATGATGCAAAGAATTATCGTAGCAATAATTGAGTATAACCGATGATTTCTCACATAAGCATCAATAATCAATACATGTGCTACTACGCAACTACGCCAGACATTCTTTTACTTTTACTACTGAGAGTAGTTCAACAAGATAATTGGTGAAACTTCCGCTATTATTTTCATAAAATATTTTTGTCATTTTTTCAATCCGGCAATAATTCCGTTATGGGGGTCACGCCAATGATTGTCTTAGTCGTCGCATTTAATATTCCCTCTTAAAACGAATATTCCCCGACCAATCGAATATTATATAACAACTTACATACTTTGCAGAATTTATAAATACTACCCACAACTATAATATTATCTCAAATTCACACCATAATTTTCAAAAAAATATTTCTAGAAAATTAAATCTTTATTCGTAAAATTTGGAATTTTACATAGTGCATGTTTAATAATTCAAATTGAATTACTGACTCAAAATATATATACAGTCGTAGAATAACTATTGTTGGATATACATATCCGTAGAAGCTAGAATTGACAGTACAGATAATTCCTGTTTATTGTCGAATTATGTTGAGAAATGTCTTAACCAATTATTCTGGTTAGACGAACATTTGTTAGAACTTGATAGGTTCGCGAAGAGAATTAAGTTATTATTGACAGATCGATGCCAATTATTTCGGCTAGATCGAGAAGTAAATAGAATTTGAAATCACAGTATTTCGTTGTAAAATCAAAATCTTGATTCTAAGACTGAGAAGAACAACCTTTTATATAAAGAGAATATTTTATCGGTCGAGTAATCGGCCTTTGCGCGCGATTAAGTATTATGCATAATATAGGGTATACTAAAGTTGATCACTTTATATACTTGCAGAGGGGTATGATTTAATCTTTATGGTTATCTGATACACCTTGGTATATCAAAGTATATCTTTGATAGTTACTCGAGAAGAGAAGTTCAAGATCCAATGGATCGGTCAGCATAAATCTGGAAAACATTCCACTTTGCTATTTCGTAGAATTAATTCTTGATTATTCATTTGAATATCGTAGAAACCTTGAAAGCGTTATACTCTTTCATTATCGAATTATTATTGCGTAGAATGTGAGAAGGTTTGATATTGATTTCTATATCTTTATTGTATCTCTTAACTCATGAGCAAAACTTGTTGCTCACTCTTGTTATAAATAAAACTTTTCAAACTAAGGACGAAGTTGCGAAGGTCTTTGCGAAGAATAACAAAGGAAAAGAAGAGTTATAAATTAATTATGATGAACAATATTATTATTATGTTATATTGTATTGTAAACCGCTTTTGTATATCTAAAGGGTATATACGTAATGTTAAGGTTAGTAGACACAGGACTTATGTATTAACAATCTATGTTAATGAGTTATGTATTCCTATTTATATTTAAATGGGTAGTTAGATGGTATTATATTGTGGATCGTGAACACCAAACTCGGGGATCAGGTAACGCGGATTTGGGGGTGTCACAGCTACAGTAAATGCTGCATAGTATCTCACGTTATTTGATTCAATTATTGTCGATATTTTATATATTATTAAATCAATAATTGAGAAGACAAAGTTATTCATATTATTATTTGCAATATTGATGATGTCTAGAAGTTCTGTCAAGGAGAGGTTTGGTCACCTAATTGTGCGCCAATAGGGAGAAATTCTTATTGAAAATCCCCCTCATTCCTGGGAACGACCTGGTTGTTAAATATTGTGAATTATAATAATGATGATAAATGTTGTTAAAAATATTAAGGGAATTTTTATGAAATATTTGATGTAAATTTTGCTTATTTTATGGACCCCCATTTACCCATTTTACAAAATAATCGGTAGAAAGTTATTCGGTATATATATATATATATATATATATATATATGTGTGTGTGTGGGGGGGGGCACTGTGGGGCCCACATTTGAAATTGAAAAGGAAGGTGGCTGATGGTTATTCACGGGTTGTTGTAAGATTATATATATATTATATTAATTTTGTTTTATATATATATATATATATATATATATTGAAAAGTTGCCAAAATGGATTCATGGGATGAATCCGTGATTTTTCTAAAAGCTTATGTTATATATATATATATATATATATATATATATATATATATATATATATATATATATATATAATATATTATATTTTATTTAAAAGTTTTCATTTTATTAAAATAGTATCCTTTTCATTCTCCTATAAATAGGATGCTTAGTTAGAATTGAAAATCACACCAGAATCAGAGAATTCTTCTTCTATAATCTTGAGTGTATTTCTTTAGAGTTTTAGAAAGCTTTGGCGTAGAATACAGTGAAAGTTTTCTTCAAGAATATCCCCGCTATACCAGGTTGAAATACTCTTCTTTTCAAGGTAAGGGATGTTATTTTTGTTCAATATTCGCTTGAAATAATATTTTCTTCCATACTCTGTAGTATGTAAGTAATATTATTTCGTTTCAGATTTCGAATTCTATAATCATTTTGTTAAAGTTTTGGCTTCTAAACTCCATGAAATTAGTGGAATATCCTTGATATTTGCGCTTCATCCAGTATCTTTTCATGGAAATATTATTCTGAGCATTCTTGATAAGTTTTAATTTTTTCATGTCGGAGTACTACTCTCGGGGTACTATTCATGATAAAAATTGATTCGTTTTTGGTCCAAATTATTTTTGGTACAATATTATTCTTGAATTTTACTCCACAAAGCAGTATCATGTTGATAATTTGACGTTATTGATTTCGGATAAATTAAATTATAAATCTTTAAAATTTATCCTTGAACTTGTTTTATTGAATTCTTATATCATTGTCATCATCCTCATGTTTATATTATGTTGAAAGTCATCTGTGGCGATGAGTGCATGTAGATGGACTTGGTATGATTATGACCAGAGATTATTCTTGTATAATCATGGCCCGTAATGTTACAAATGATGTGGTAAAAGTCCTCATTGGCCCGTAGTGCATTGATGGACAGTTGTTGGCATGATCATGACCATTGATGAATACACGAATATCTTTGGCCCTTAGTGCATGGATGATTTGTGGTCGTGATACTAAAGAATATCCTTGGTCGTAGTGCAGGGGTGATTCAATGATGTGGATTATTTATTAAGTTGAGTCTCAGCGATAAGAGTGATGAAAAACCTTTTAAATCATAGAAGATAGTAAATATCATACTCTACTTGACTCTTCTAATGGATTGCTTGTTCCACTGCAGTTAAACTTGATGTTTATTATATTTTTTCAGTTTAACACTGTTGAAGGCTAACGATAATTTATTCTGCATTATCTTAGTCATAATATTTCTTCCTGGGCTAGTTGAGCTCACCCTTTTGCTTTCATTGTTCTCTTCAGGAAATGAGAATATAGCTGGGACTAGTCGGGGAACGGAGTGACGGTCCAGATGATAGCATTAGTAGTCCTCACTATTCTGTGAATTAGTGTGATAATAAATGTATTGAGGACTCCATTTGAGTTTGAATCATCCTAGAAGACAATATTCGTATTAGAACTCTCAGTTTATGTTTTGTCGTATTTTACACGACAGTTGTATTATTAAGTTGTATTTAAATTTTGTACCATGTATTTGGTGACTCAAGATGGGTGATGTATACCTATTTTGGGGGCGTCACAGTTGGTATCAAAGCTTAAGGATATGATCCCTGGCTGAGATGTGAGACAAGAACTAGGAGGGGAGAGATGGGGAATTCCTTCGCTAGTATGACCTACCTAAGTATATTTGGTATTTAATTGGTCGATCAATGTATAGGGATAATATGTGACATGTCAATTAACCCTTGTTTTGTGGCAGTATTTAAAAATGACATCTGAGAATGTTGAGAATAGAAATGGAGCACAGATGACCGTTGAGTCACCACAGATCAATAATCAGGATAATGTGCATCAGGAAGGCAACAATCCTCATGCAAACAACAACACCGATCAAATGATGAATGATGGAATGTTCGGAGGCTTTATGCAATTCATGCAACATCGGTAGAGTGGCTCCTCATCCAAATGCGTGGAAACACCGGCAACTCTCTGACCGAGAACCGCTAAATGCTTCAAGGAGCTGGGACTATGACTCCTCCAAAATAGGTATACATCACCCATCTTGGGTTGCCAAATACATGGTACTGAATACAAATACAAACTTAATTATACAACATGAGCTGAGAGTTTTTACACTAATATTGTCATCTAGACAATATTCAAACTCAAATAGAGTCCTCATTACATTTATCGCACACTATTTTATAGAATAGTGAGGACTACTATAACACCATCTCTGCCATCACTCCGCTCCCCGACTAGTTTCTTTTCCACGCTCATTTCCTCAAGAGAACAATGGAAGTAAAAGGGTGAGCTCAACTAGCCCAGTAAGAAATATTATGACTAAGATAATGCAGAATAAGTTATCATTAGCCTTCAACAATGTTAAACTAATAGAATATAATAGACAACAAGTTTAATTGTAGTGGAACAAGAAATCCATTTTGTCAAGTAGAATATGATATCTACTATCTTATATAATTTAAAAAGTTTATCATTCACTTTATTGCTGGGACTCAGCTTAATAAATAGATCACATCATCGAATCATCCCTGCACTACGGGCCAATGATATTCATTAAGTATCACGGTCCACAAATTATTCTCAGACTACGTGCCAAGAATTATTCGTAATAATCATCAATAGTCATGACTATACCGAATTATACCGGTCATAATCATACCAATCAATCAATTCATCTATGCACGTAAGCCAAAGATGACTTTCATCACAATATAAGCATGAGGATTATGACAATGATTTAAGAATTCAATTAAAAGAAAGTAAAGGATAAATTTTTAAAGATTTATAATTTAATTTATCCAGAACTCAATAATGTCCAAATTTTCAACATGATATTGCTTTGTAGAGTAAAATTCAAGAATAATATCCATGAATCAAAAAATAATTTGGACAGAAAAGAAATAAATTTTTTAGTGAATAGTATCCCGTGAATAGTACCATGTGAATAGTACTTCGAGAATAGTATCTCGTGAATAGTAACCCGACATGAAAAGTGCCCCAAATACCCGAGTGAACAATATTTAAGTGAATAGTAATCGGGTGAATAATAACCCGTGAATTGTGAGACCCCAGATTTTATCAATAAAGATTTAAATTTTGTCGAAATAATTTTTTTATATTATGGTGTGAATTTAAGATAATATTATAGTTGTGGGTAGTATTTATTTTGTAAAGTATGCAAGTGGTTATATTATATTCGATTGGTCGGGGAATATTCGGTTTAGCAAGGAATATTCGTACAACGGCTCAATCATTGGTGGACCCTAGCAATGTAATTATTGTCGGATTGATCGAAAACGACAAAAATATTTTATTAAAATAACTATGAAGTTTTACCGCTGATCTTGTTGAACTACTCATTAGTAAAAGTACGATGTACGTGTGTGGTTGCATAGTAGTTACACGGTATTGATTATTGATGCCTATGTGAGAAGTCACTCGGTTTGATTCCATTATTGTCGATTAATAATATGAATTATTATAGCGATAATGACGTTTTGTTTTATTCAGTATTATTAACGTAATAAAATGAAACATCTTTATATATAAAACAGAATACTTTATTAAAGTTATTCTATAAATAGAATATATTATATTTTATTATGCATAGTGTTGCATAGTGTTTTGCATAGTGTTTTGCATAGTGTTGCATAGTGTTTGCATAGTAAAATGTTTTTATATAAATAGAATATATTATATTTTATTTAAAAGATTTTGCTTTAAATATGGACCGTCAGATTAAAGTAAATCAATCTGGACCGTTCATGGATTAGTTACTATGCATTTCATTTTCCTATAAATAGAAGCTCATTCCTTCATTATTTTCTTACGAATTCATTGAAACTCTAGAGAGAGAAATTATAGAGAGAAGCTATAGAGAGAAAATTATAGAAAGAAGAAGAGTACTCTGCTACTTCACTATTTCTATATTCAGTTCTTTTACGGTAAGGGGTGTTATTCTTTCTTCTTGAAGAGAACTTCATTATTCCATTCATTATCATTCTTGGAATAACTCGTAAAAGTGGTATACCCTATACATAACTCAGTATATGCGTACCCTATACTTGGTGAAATCCTTATGTTATTCCATTCTTATTTATTCATTGGAATAACTTTGATACGCGGTTTACCTATACTTGGTGACATTCTTCTATTATTCTCATTGGAACATCCTCATCTCGTGTGTTTTACACCGAACCCGTTCCGTCTTTTATTATTACATTGGAACATCCTCATGCATGTGTTTTACACCGACCGGTTCCGTCTTTATCATTCTGTTGGAACATCCTGCTTGTGTGAATTTCACGACACAGTTCCGTTATTATTATTCTGTTGAATAACTTTGTCCATGCAAGCACCGCATGCATGGTGATTTCTTTTGTTATTCCATTCTTTATTATACCCAGTTGGTTAAAACTTTGACTTCTATACTCCATGAAATTAGTAGAATATCCTTGATATTTGCGTTTCATCCAAATCTTTTCATGGAAATATTCTTCCGATCATTATTGAATTTTACTCTGAAACAAAGATCATGTTGACAATTTGGGCGTTAATAATTCATGGATTAAATAATTCTTGAACTTGTTTTATTGAATTACTATGTCATTGTCATCATCCTCATGTTATATTATGTTATCTTTGGCTTACGTGCATAGATGAACTTAGTATGATTATGACCGAGGATCATTCGGTATAATCATGACTTGATATAAATGATGTGACAAAAGTCCTCGATGGCACTGTAATGCGATGATGGATAGTTTTTGGTATGATTATGACCGGGTGATTCGGTATAGTCATGACCATTGATAATTTGATGAAAATCCTTGACCGTGGTAGTACGAGGGATGATTAGATGTGGTGGTTTATTTATTAAGTTTGAGTCTCGGCGATAAAAAGTGATGAAAACCTTTAAAACCTAAAAGATAGTAGACTTTATTCTCTACTTGACTCTTTTAATGGATTGCTTATTCATTGCGGTTAAACCGGTTGTCTATTGTATTTTATCGCTTTAACATCTTTGTTGAAGGCTAATGATAATTTATTCGCATTATCTTAGTCATAATATTTCTTCTTGGGCTAGTTGAGCTCACCCTTTCTTTCACTTTTTTCTCTTGTGAAATGAGAACATAGCCGACGAGCCTGGGAACGGAGTAATGGTCCGAGGATAGCATTAGTAGTCCTCACTATTCGTGAAATAGTGTGATAATAGTTGTAATGAGGACTCCTTTTGAGTTTGTATAATATCTAGTAGACAATATTTGTATTCAAACTCACGCTTTATTTCGTATTGTACCACCTATGCTTATATTAGTAAGTTGTATTTGAATTTATGTACCATGTAAGTGGCGACCCAAGATGGGTGACGATACCTAATTTTTGGGGGCGCCACGGTTGGTATCGAGCTTAGGATATGATCCCCGCTAAGATGCGAGATAAGAACTAGGAGGGGAGAGACGGAATTCCTTCGCTAGTATGACCTACCTAAGTTTATTTGGTATTTGATTGGTCATTAGAATATAGGGATAATTTGTTAAATGTCAATTAACCTTTGTTTTGTGACAAATGTTTGAGAATGGCATCCGAAAATGCTTTGAGATAAGCAATGAAGCACATGAGAGTGTTGATTCATTTCAAACAAAAGGTAACGACCAACAACACGATAATAATCATCTTTGGTGGCAACGGCTATCGTAACAATGATAACCATCGTGGGGAAATTATCATGCTAAGAATGGTAACCACTTGATTGGTAATCATGGCAAAGATAATAGAAGTGGAAATTGCAAGAAGAAGAAGGTCATTTAGCTCAATTTTGTTGTGCACCAAAGTCAAGTCTAGCTGGGACGGTGGCACCAAAGGTGGATATGGACAAAACAAAGTCGTTGGTTTTAGGAAGTGCATTTTTCATGACTTCTCAAAAAGCGAGTAAACCGAACGAAGTTAGCACGGGTTAGTTAATTATAAATTCTTGCGAAGTCTATATCGTGTTAGATATCGGTTTTACCCATTCTTTTATTTCACCTAGTTGTGTTCAACGTTTAAATTTGATTCCGAAGAAGTTAAACTTTGACTTATTGGTTGAAACTTCGTTAGTAGGAACCTTCGTTACCTCCACTGTTTATTAATCTTGTTGTTTCAAATAAACACTTTCACGTTACCTGTCGATATTGTCTCTTTGAAAATACTTGCCTTTGAGGTAATTTTCAAAAATGATTGATTAACTACTCATTATTCTTTTCGTAAGGTTGTTAGCTTTTATATTTATACCAACCTGTTATACGAATTCAAAGTAACCAAACCCTAAAGTTAATCACTGTTATATCAAGCCATAAGTAAAGAGCCCCGATCCTTTCGTTGTTGACTTCCTTGTGTGAAATGCACCGAAGCCGGACTTTCTGTAGGCGACATCGTGAATGAAGATGGCAAGTTTATAGGTATCATTGTGAGGGCTATCTAGGTTAAGGGATAGAAGTCACAGTTGGTATCAATGTAACGTCATTATCCAAGTCTTGGATAAGAGTAGCGATTTTGAATGATATTTCTATCATTAATAAATTTCTTGACGTATTCTTGAAGATTTCTTAGCCTACCCTAGAGCGTGAAATCGAATTTTGTATTGACCCCAAAGACAAAACCCATTTCTTAAACCCTCAAATATTTCTTCAACTAAAATGAATAGCTTTACGTGGTTTATGATGAAAGTCATAATAAAAGTATTGGACTAATGAAAATCATGGGTATTCGTGGTATTAGTAAGTTTTATGATGAGTTATGTTGGTTAGTATGTAAAAACATGAAAGTTTCTTAAAAATCACAAAGAGTTGAAAATCAGATTTTGGTGAAAAACGTAACATGAAATTCAATAGACCATATCTCCTATTATATTTTGAATTTTTGAATGTGGTCAAGACCTAGAGTTAGATCTATGAGTTACCTAACTAATTCAAGTGGAATTACTGGAAAAGGTGTTGTAGATTTTTGTGTGGACTGATTTTAGCAAAGGAGTGCAAAGCTGCAAAAACCGAAAAAGCTGCTGCCATGATTTTAGAGGGGCTGTTTTGGCCACTTAAATTATGAGAAAAATTCTGGACTTTTGGGACATGAAAGTATATGGTATAACGTACCTCTTGTCCAAAAATGAGCTCATTCTGACTTAAAATGAGCAAGTTATGACTATTTCAATATTTAGGTTTTTCCGACGAAAAATGCTATAACCGGAGTTCTATAATTCCGATGACCATGAAATTTAAACTAGAAGCTCACGTTAACATGTGTAAGGTCCTGCCAAGATTTGGGAATTTTTGGAGTTAAACTTGAGGTAGCTAATTTCTTAAGGAATTAATTAGAAATTGATTTTTGAAAAATAGTAAATGAATTTTAAAAATTCCGAGAAAAATATATTTTCATTATGGGACTATATTATGCTAAATCCCAGAAAAGAAATATTTTTGGGACTGATTTGGTATTTTTCATGGAAATAGTTTAGTTACGAACATATGAGTTAAATATGTTATGTGAAGTAACAAAGTTAAAAATAGGATTTTATGGCTAGAGAATCCTATATAGAGTATATGCATATTTTTTTTGATGAGGGATTTGATAATTGGTGATGATATTGTATGAGTATGGCATTTTTGAATGATTAAATGCATTATATGGTAAAGCGTAAACAATTGAGATAAATTATTTATAAATTTAAGAAGTGATTAAAATATTGTTATAATATTAATGATATTAGATTATTAGATTATTAAGTGATTGATAACATGGGGATATTCTTGAATCCTGGATAAATTATATTATAAATGTTTAATATTTATCCTTTATCTTATTTGATTGATTCTTTATATCATTATCCTCATGTTTATATTTTTTTTAAAGTCATCTGTGGCCTGTAGAGCATAGATGGACTTGGTATGATTATGACCAGGGATTGTTCGGTATAATCATAACCGTAATTGAAAACACAATTATCTTTGGCCGTAGCGCATGGATAATTTGTGGTCGTGATACTAATGAATATCCTTAGCCTGTAGTGCAGGGATGATTCGACGATGTGGATTAATTATTGAGCTGAGTCTCAGCAATGAAATATTAATTCATGGATGTGTTCAAAGTCATCTGTGGCTTACGTGCATAGATGGACTTGGTATGATTATGACCGAGGATTGTTCGGCATAATCATAACCAGTAATTAAAACACAATTATCTTTGGTAGTAGTGCATGGATAATTTGTGGTCGTGATACTAATGAATATCCTTGGCACGTAGTGCGGGGATGATTCGATGATGTGGATTAATTATTGAAATGAGTCTCAAGAATGAAATATTAATTCATGAATGTGTTCAAAGTCATCCGTGGCTTACGTGCATAGATGGACTTGGTATGATTATGACCGTGGATTGTTCGCATAATCATAACCAGTAATTGAAAACACAATTATCTTTGGTAGTAGTGTACATGGATAATTTGTGGTCGTGATACTAATGAATATCCTCGGCCGTAGTGCGGGGATGATTCGATGATGTGGATTAATTATTGAAATGAGTCTCAAAGAATGAAATATTAATTCAAGGATGTGTTCAAAGTCATCCGTGGCTTACGTGCATAGATGGACTTGGTATGATTATGACCGAGGATTGTTCGGCATAATCATAACCAGAATTGAAAACACAATTATCTTTGGTAGTAGTGCATGGATAATTTGTGGTCGTGATACTAATGAATATCCTTGGCCCGTAGTGCGGGGGATGATTCGATGATGTGGATTAATTATTGAGCTAAGTCTCAAAGAATGAAATATTAATTCATGGATGCGTTCAAAGTCATCTCGTGGCTTACGTGCATAGATGGACTTGGTATGATTATGACCGAGGATTGTTCGGTATAATCATAATCAGTAGTTGAAAACACAATTATCTTTGGTAGTAGTGCATGGATAATTTGTGGTCGTGATACTAATGAATATCCTCGGCCCGTAGTGCGGGGATGATTCGATGATGTGGATTAATTATTGAAATTTGAGTCTCGTGAATGAAATATTAATTCATGGATGCGTTCAAAGTCATCTCGTGGCTTACGTGCATAGATGGACTTGGTATGATTATGACCGTGGATTGTTCGGGTATAATCATAACTCAGTATTGAAAACACGAATATCCTTAGCCAAAGAGTGCATGGATAATTCGTTAGGCCGTGATACTATTAAGTCGAGTCTCGGTATTATTGGTTTTCTGATTTGTATATCTTTAGCTTTGTAGTGCAAAGATGAATTATTAATGAATATCTTTGGTAGGATTGCAAAAATGAATTTAATGTTTTCAACGATAAAGGTATTCAAGGTATCCTCACCTCTTTATCATATCGTGTATCGTACCCTAATTTCGAGGGCTTAAATTCCATAAGGAGGGAGATTGTGAGACCCCGATTTATCAATAAAGATTTAAATTTTGTCGAAATAATTTTTTATATTATGGTGTGAATTTAAGATAATATTATAGTTGTGGGTAGTATTTATTTTGTAAAGTATGCAAGTGGTTATATTATATTCGATTGGTCTGGGAATATTCGGTTTAGCAAGGAATATTAAATACAACTACTCAATCATTGGTGGACCCTAATGTAATTATTGTCGGATTGAGAAAACGACAAAAATATTTTATTAAAATAACGGCGGAAGTTTTACCGTTGATCTTGTTGAACTACTTTCGGTAGTAAAAAGTACAAGATGTCGTGTGGTTGCATAGTAGCACACCAGTATTGATTATTGATGCCTATGTGAGAAGTCACCGGTTTGATTCCATTATTGTTTATTAATAATATGAATTATTATAGTGATAATGACGTTTTGTTTTATTCGTATTATTAACGTAATAAAATGCGAAACATCTTTATATATAAAATGAATACTTTATTAAAGTTATTCTATAAATAGAATATATTATATTTTATTATGCATAGTGTTGCATAGTGTTTTTGCATAGTGTTTTGCATAGTGTTGCATAGTGTTTGCATAGTAAAATATTTTTATATAAATAGAATATATTATATTTTATTTAAAAGATTTTGCTTTAAATATGGACCGTCGATTAAAGTAAATCAATCTGGACCGTTCATGGATTAGTTACTTATGCATTTCATTTTCCTATAAATAAAAGCTCATTCCTTCATTATTTTCTTACGAATTCATTGAAACTCTAGAGAGAGAAATTATAGAGAGAAGCTATAGAGAGAAAATTATAGAAAGAAGAAGAGTACTCTGCTACTTCACTATTTCTATATTCAGCCTCTTTTTACTAGTAGGGGTGTTATTCTTTCTTCTTGAAGAGAACTTACATTATTCCATTCATTATCATTCTGTTGAATAACTCAGTAAAAGTGGTATACCCTATACATAACTCAGTATATGCGGCGTACCCTATACTTGGTGAAATCCTTATGTTATTCCATTCTTATTTATTCTTGGAATAACTTTTATATCTGCTGATTTACCCTATACTTGGTGACATTCTTCTATTATTCTCATTGGAACATCCTGCATGTGTTTTACAATCAACTCGGTTCCGCTTTTATTATTCTCATTGGAACATCCATGCATGTGTTTTTACACCCGACTGGTTCCGTCTTTATCATTCTGTTGGAACATCACAGCTTGTGTGAATTTCACCGACCGGTTCCGTTATTATTATTCTCGTTGAATAACTCGTCCATGCAAAGTACCGCATGCATGGTGATTTCTTTTGTTATTCCATTCTTTATTATACCCAAATAAGTTAAAACTTTGACTTCTATACTCCATGAAATTAGTAGAATATCCTTGATATTTGCGTTTCATCCAAAGATCTTTTCATGGAAATATTCTTCCGATCATTATTGAATTTTACTCTCACGAAAACAAAGATCATGTTGACAATTTGGGCGTTAATAATTCATGGATTAAATAATTCTTGAACTTGTTTTATTGAATTACTATGTCATTGTCATCATCCTCATGTTATATTATGTTATCTTTGGCTTACGTGCATAGATGAACTTAGTATGATTATGACCGAGGATCATTCGGTATAATCATGACTTGATATAAATGATGTGACAAAAGTCCTCGGTGGCACGTAATGCAATGATGGATAGTTTTTGGTATGATTATGACCGGGGTGATTCTAAGATATAGTCATGACCATTGATAATTTGATGAAAATCCTTGGCCAAGTGGTACGTGGATGATTAGATGTGGTGGTTTATTTATTAAGCTGAGTCTCAGCGATAAAAAGTGATGAAAACCTTTTAAAACCTAAAAGATAGTAGACTTTATTCTCTACTTGACTCTTTTAATGGATTGCTTATTCCGCTGCGGTTAAACTGGTTGTCTATTGTATTTTATCAGTTTAACACTGTTGAAGGCTAATGATAATTTATTCTGCATTATCTTAGTCATAATATTTCTTACTGGGCTAGTTGAGCTCACCCTTTCTTTCACTGTTCTCTTCAGGAAATGAGAACATAGTTTGGACGAGCCTGGGAAATCGGAGTAATGGTCCGTAGGATAGCATTAGTAGTCCTCACTATTCGTGAAATAGTGTGATAATAGTTGTAATGAGGACTCCTTTTGAGTTTGTATAATATCTAGTAGACAATATTTGTATTCAAACTCACGCTTTATTTCAGTATTGCATACCTGACGCTTATATTAGTAAGTTGTATTTGAATTTATGTACCATGTAAGTGGCGACCCAAGATGGGTGACGATACCTAATTTTGGGGCGTCACATGAATAATAACTCGTGAATAGTACCCCAGCATAAAAAGTGCCCCAAATACCCGAGTGAATAATATTATAGTGAATTGTAATCAGGTGAATAGTAACCCGTGAATAGTAACTTGTGAATAGTACTTCAGGTGAAAATATTAATATTTAATAAAAAAGTTCATATCAATATTCCAATAAAATGATACTGGATGAATCGCAAAACTCACGAATATTCCACTAATTTCAAGGATTATAGAAGCAATACTTACCATAGTAAGTTTAGATTTAAGAATATGAAAAGAATTAACATACGAAAATTGCAAATGGATTTTCACCTGTCATACGGTACGTAATCCGCGTAGACAGGTTATTCCAACATACTAAAGGATGAATACGAAAAATAGTATTCCTTATGAATATGAAAGAAATAATACCCTTTACCTTAGTAGAAAGTTTGATACTGCAAATGTGAAGTAGCAGAATACTCTTCTTCTTGCTCTCTATAGTTTCTCTCTCTATAGTGTCTCTTGTGAATCTCAGTGAATTGGTGAGAATGAAAGAAGAATTAAGCTTCTATTTATAGGAGAATGGACTAAATAGTAACTAATTCATGAACGGTCCAGATTGATTTACTATTAGAATGGACGGTCCAGATTGATTACTATTAAAACCACAACCGACAGTCCAGATTGATTTACTTTTAAAACTACCATCAATTGTCCAGATTGATTTACTATTAAAACCACCATCAATGATCCAGATTGATTTAACTTATTACACATTAGTACCCCTAAAGTCTTCCAAGTTTGCATTATTCCCCTCTAACTTTTGTAATTCACTTAACTTCAATAAACACATTCTTAATACTTCAACAATTATTCATCATTAATATTATAACTCACAATATTTAACAACCAGGTCGTTCCCAAGAAAGAGGGGGCTTTCCGATAAGGATTTCTCCTTATTGGCGCGCAATTAGGTGACCAAACCTCTCCTCGATGTAACTTCTGACATTGTCGATATTGCGAATAATAATATGAATAACTTTGTTGTCTCAATTATTGATTTAATAATATAAAATATTATGCAGATGATAATGTGACAATAATTGAATCAAATAACGTGAGATACTATGCAACAATTACTATAGCAATAATTGAGTATAACTAAGTGACTTCTCACGTAAACATCAATAATCAATACTGTGTGCTACTATGCAACCACGCGTATTACTGCACTTTTACCACCGGGTAGTTCAACAGTTTAACGGTAAAACTTCTACCATTATTTTTATAAAAAGATATTTCTGTCATTTTCTAACTACGTTAATACTTCCGTTATGGGGTCCACCAATGATTGTGTCGTCGTACGAATATTCCCTGTTAAAACGAATATTCCCAGACCAATCGAATATTCACTGACACAACGAATATTTTACATCAACTTGCTTACTTTGTAAAATTTTCCAAATATTACCCACAACTATAACATTATATCATATCCACATCATAATATTCAAAAATATATTTCGAGAAAAATTATTCTTTATTCAAAAAAGTTGGGGTCTTACAGGGACCGCCAGAGTTTTTTGGAGAGCCAAAACCACTTACGGCGGAGACGTGGATAAAGCAGATCAACAAGATATTTGATGTCTTGGGATGCTTCGAGGAGCAAAAGGTTACCTTTTCCACCTTCATGTTGCGAGCAGAGGCAGATTACTAGTGGGAATCTGTAAAGCGTACCCAATCTGCCGCACTGAAGATGTCTTGGAGAAGTTCCAAGAACTGTTCAACGGTAAGTACTTTCCCGAACGTATTCATCACATGAAAGAGGTAGAGTTCATTAAACTAGAGCAAACAACATGATCGTGTCGCAGTACGAAGCCAAGTTTGCCGAGTTGTCCCGGTTTGCATCCCACTTAGTTGATAATGAGGAGAGAATGATGTGGATGTTTCTAAGAGGTTTGAAACCCGAGATATGTCAATACCTTATCTCTCACAAACTGTGTTTGTATTCAATTGTTGTAAATAGGGCTTAGTTATTGGAGCGCGATAATGAGTCAACCCAACTAAGAGATAGCAGCCGACAAGTTGATAATACCAGTGGTAGCAGCCATCGAAGCGGTGACAACAAACGTGGAGGGAATCAACATGCTAGAAATGGTAACCACTTCGGCGGTAATCATGGCCAAGACAATAAAAGTAGACATTTCAAGAAAAGAAGATTCAACAATGATGGAAAGACGTTAGCACCAGCACCCGTTGTTAAGGAAGGAGAACGATCACCTATCATATGCTTCAAATGCGGAGGGGAGGGACATATCAGTCTAAATGTACGCAGCAGTCCAAAATATGTTACAATTGTGGAAGAGAAGGTCACCTAGCTCAATTTTGTCATTCAGGGAAGCCAAGTCCAACTGGGATGGAGGCACCAAAGGCCATTCCAGAAAAGTCAAAACCAGTAGTTCAAGGGAGAGCGTTTGTCATAACCTCCCAGAAAGCAAGGAACCCGAACGAGGTCATCACGGGTAAACTTATAATAAACTCTAGCAAAGTCTATACCTTATTTGATATCGGTTCTACCCATTCTTTTATTTATCCTACTTGCGCTCAACGTTTAAATTTGACTCTAGAGAAATTAGACTTTGACTTATCTGTTGAAACTCCGTTGGGAGAAACCTTCATTACATCCACTATTTATAAGTCTTGTTTGGTTCAAATCGATACCTCACATTACCTGTCGATCTTATTTCATTAAAAATACTTGCATTTGACGTAATTCTAGGGATTGATTGGTTAACTACTCATCATGCAAAAATTTATTGTTTTCATAAGGTTGTTAGCTTTCATATTCCTAACCAACCTATTATGCGAATTCAAGAAACCAAAACATTAAAATCAATCACTGTCATCTCAAGCCATAAAGCTCTTCATTTATTGAAAAATGGATGTCAAGATTTCTTAGCTCATATCACGATTTAAACAAAAATACGTCAGTTTTGAATGATATTTCTATTGTTAATAAATTTCCTGACGTATTCCCTGAAGAACTTCCTGGCCTACCCCTAGAGCGTGAAATTGAATTTTGTATCGACCTTGAACCCGGTACAAAACCCATTTCCAAAGCCCCATATCGAATGGCTTCTATTGAACTTCAGGAGTTAAAGACCCAACTGCAGGAATTATTAGACATCGGTTTCATTCGTCCTAGTCATCTCTTTGGGGTGCTCCTGTTCTATTCGTAAAGAAGAAAGATGGGAGTATGCGACTTTGTATTGATTATCGGGAGTTGAACCATGTCACTGTCAAAAATAGATACCCGTTACCTCGCATTGATGACCTGTTTGATCAACTACAAGGCACCAAATTCTTTTCAAAGATCGATCTTCGTTCCGGATATCATCAGTTAAAGATTAAAACCGATGACATTCCAAAGACGGCTTTCAGAACTCGGTACGAGCATTATGAATTCCTAGTCATGTCTTTTGGATTAACTAATGTTTGCTGCCTTCATGGATATGATGAACCGGGTATTCAAGGAATATTTGGATCACTTTGTGGTCGTCTTTATTGATGACATCCTCATTTACTCCAAAAGCCGTGAAGATCATGAACAACACTTGAGGCTCATACTTCAAATGCTTCGTGAAAACAAACTTTATGCCAAGTTAAAGAAATGCGAGTTCTGGCTTGAGGAAGTTGCATTCCTTAGGCACGTGATATCAAATCATGGGATATCTGTTGACCCAGCAAAGATTAAAGCAATTCAAAGCTGGGAGCAACCTAAGTCAGTGACCGAAGTACGTAGCTTTTTGGGCTTATATGGTTATTTACGGAGATTCATGGAAGGATTTTCTTGAATCGCTACTCCATTAACTCAGCTGACTCAAAAAGATACAAAATTCGGTTGGAGCAAAGAATGTGAGAAGAGTTTTCAAGAACTCAAGAGGAGACTCATTTCAGCACATGTTCTGACAATACCATCTGGCTCAGAGGGATTTGTCATCTACAGTGATGCTTCGGGCAAAGGTTTAGGATGTGTTCTCATGCAACATGGGAAATTCATAGCTTATGCCTCACGACAACTCAAAGAATATGAGAGAAATTATCCTACTCATGATCTAGAGTTAGCAGCAGTCGTTTTCACACTAAAGATCTGGAGGCATTACTTGTATGGGGAGAAAGTGGAGATCTATACAGATCATAAAAGCCTCAAATATTTCTTCACTTAAAAGGAACTCAACATGCGGCAACGATGTTGGCTCGAATTATTGAAAGATTGTGATCATACCATCCAATATCATCCTGGTAAAGCGAACGTAGTAGCTGACGCATTGAGTAGAAGATCATATGCGGGTACGAGTGCGATATTGTCAACACAAAGGCCCATCTTGTATGACTTGCAAAGGATGGAGATAGAGATAAAGACTCCAAAACCCACGTGATGATGGAAAATATATGAGTAAAAATGACTTTAATCGATAAAGTTAAAGCTGATAAAGCTACAGACCTGAAGCTGATTCGTATAAGGAAGAAAGTGCAAGAAGGTGCTATTCTGGAAGTAAGAATCGATGAAGAAGGAATACTTCGAGTTAACTCAAGACTTTGTGTTCCTAACGATTCTGACTTGAAGTATAAAATCATGAAAGAGGCGCACAACACACCATTTGCAATCCATCCTGGGAGTACCAAAATGTATCGTGATCTTTGACATACATTTTGGTGCAACAATATGAAGAGAGAGATAGTAGAGCTTATCTCAAGGTGTCTAATTTTTCAATGAGTCAAGGCGGAGCATCAAGTGCCAAAAGGTCCATTGCAACCACTTGAAATTCCAAAATGGAAGTGGGAGCACATTACTATAGATTTCGTTACTGGTCTTCCCAAGGTTTCTCAAGGCATAGATGTGATTTGGGTCATTATTGATAGATTGACCAAGTCTGCTCATTTCTTACCAATACGAGAAACTTATACACTTGAACGTCTTGCTCGTATGTACATAAATGAGATTGTAAGACTGCATGGTATGCCAGTATCCATAGTTTCTGATCGAGAACCAAGATTCACTTCAAGATTTTGGGTTAGTTTACAAAAAGCTATGGGCACGAATTTACGATTTTGTTCGGCATATCATCCTCAAACGGACGGGTAGTCGGTGTTAGAGTTTATGCCCTAGAGGCCAATTATTTGATATAATTGCTTAACGTTTTAATATTATATTTGATTGAATACATGAATGATTTTATTATAGTTTTATTTACTGCGTTATATAAATGTTAACATAATAAAAATCCTTAGAATAGTGATACAAATTATATAGTTTCAAGTATGTGACTTGAACATGAGATTATATAATTACAATTATTATCATTGTTCTTAAATGTCCCTAGTCGAGTATCATTATTAATGGGACAACAATGATGCATTAAGACTAGTATGTGGATTGACTGATGACCAAATCTCATTGGTCATAAATATATGAGATATTAAGTCAATGCATAGGTACGTTGTGAGAAACAATGTCTTTGGATGTAACCCACCATGAGAATTCTATATGGAGCATTATGCGAAGTGTCATTAGCAATTCTCATAGTGACAATGATGTAATGGTCCTCCAACCTGAAATTACTATATTACTACACGAGAATTTATGTACTTTGATATCATCAAATGTCACCTTTAATAAGGTGGACTATAAAGGTGATTATTGGGTACATCATGAATCGTGTGAGGAATATGAGTGATCTAGATGGAATTTAACCATCCTATATATTAGGGGTGATATCCATAGGCCTCTTGATTGAGTAGGACTATGAAATGCATGGCCATACTCAAATAGTGATTTATTTCATATAGTCTACTCATTGATCAAGAAAACTCAGATTAAATTATGAAGAGTATGACACATTCCATGACTCGAGTTTAATCTAGGATATTAAGGTTAAAAGGATTAAATTACATTGAAACATTGGTCACGAAAAGGTTGCATCAAATCATCGATCTTATTATTACTTGGGTAGCAGTGATGAATTAATAGATGCCGCTCACTGTTTATAATTTTATAATATGATTTTAAAATTATTGCCAACGTAATAATAACCTATAGGGTCACACACATAGAACGTAATTTAAAAGGGAATAAATTTAAATTTGAAGGATTTAAATATATTAATATGATTAATAGTATTTAAATCACGAATTTAAATTAAAAGAAAAATTTGTATATATGTATATTAATTAAGTAAGACTTAATTAAGTTATATATATATATATATATATATATAAATTTGATTTATGAAATTAGGTTTTGATTAATTCCTTTTAACTACTATATATATGATATATAGCAGCTACTTAGGGTTATATCATATCTTAAAAAAAACCTAGCCGCTCTTAGAGAGAGACTAGAGATAAAACCTTTTGAAAAATTCTGTTCCTTTGGTGGCTAGTACCGCAAGTCCCTTTTATTGCAGAATCGTTCGACGGTTCGTGCGACGTTCGTGTGAATACCGTAGAGGCGCGGTTTGTTAGGTTTGTAATATTCATAACGCAATCAAATTGCAAAAATAATGCGGAAGCGTGTAAAATCAGAGTTTAAAATTTACAAACCAAATACCCGGATCACCCTTTATGCACAATTATTAATTAAACGAAAAGATAAAGAATAAAATCATACCCTTGAAGATCGAGCTTCCTCAGGTACAAGTTCACCTCCAAATCCTTTCGCGTTCAACTTGAATCCACCGGGTTTGGTTCCTTCCTTTGATCAACGTTAGCCACCCATATGTTTGGCCTCTAGAGGTGATCCACCAAGGAAAAATAAAGATTCAAGAAAAAGGGGTATTGGCTCAAACCCTAGTTTTTCTATCTCTATAGAAAGGGTGTACTCTCCCAACAATTGGAATTATGTCGTATGTTGAAAAAGTCAACAACCCTTACCCATAATAAGACTCCTCTTATAAAGATATCATGTAACCCTATTTTAATTAAAACAATGTATTATTTATTTAATTAAACTCTTTTAATTAAATGGGCTCCCTAATCCTATTAGGGGTAATTAATTAAACTCCTTTAACTAATTTTCTTTCCTAATCCAATTAGGAATAAATGAGAGTACTAATATTAAATTAATTCCTAAACCTTTTAGAAATTAAAATAATATTAATTATAATAATATTAATAAGACTCCTCTTATTAATTTATATTTAATATTTCTAAAATATTAAATAATAAATATTAAGCTATTTAATTTATTCTATCACCATAGATTAAATTAAATATACATAACATATTATTACGATTATGCCATTAACTTCTTAAATAATTATTCTTCCTTTTATGGTGTGACCCTTTAGGTTCTCCATATTAAACCTATTGTGAATAAATCAATTAGAACAATTCTAATCTTATTTAAATAAATAATTAAACAATTAATTTATTTAAATAATATTTATTCTACAATAGGGATAAGCCTCCCTAGTGATCAACGACTTTCCGGATAATATAGATTTCAACATTAATCATTAAAGAACCTTTGAGTAAATAGTTACCGTCATAATTCAATCCTTCCACCATACAATGTCCCAATTAAATATAAGACATGGAATTCTTGTCAAGTCTTATTTTATTTAATTATATGTATTTCGATCCTTAAATGCACAACTCCAAATAATGCAAATTAGAAACTCCTTTCTAATTTCATTACGCCACCAAGGACTCTTTGGGTTGTCATTTATCGAATCACATAGGACATTTCTCTTCTTTTATTAGAAGTGGTAGATTCTTTATTGATCATACATTATCTCCCATGTACAACTTATTATACCCAAGCATACCCTTTGATATACCCTAAGGGTCTTAAGGAATAAGTCAAAGTATAACTCATCATACACAAGATACTATGATGATCTCAAGTCCAAGGATTACTTGTACTTACTATCACTACAGAATTCCTATTGACAGCAAATAAAACTCCATTAGGTATTCCTTAGCGAGCCACGCTCAAAGGAACTTATTCTCTAATAAGCACCTACATACTTGCTTTAGTGTCTCCACACAAATGATCATGAGATCAATCATCCTCATCCAATGAGCAAGCAACGTATGTACCAATCTATCCGGATTCACTAATCCCCAATTTAGTAATCCAATGATTGGGAACTATTTTAGTTTCAAGCTTTCTAAGAATTTAGATCTCATTAGAATGATCATCATCATTATTCTAAAAGCATTGCTTAAAACTATGGGTTTATCACATATTATAAAAACAAAGATCATGTAGATAATTAAAAGCCTTTAATAAATTAATACTTTTATTAATAAATGAATAAGATTGTTACAAAGTATATGCTTTATCATCAAACATGATTGGCTTGTGTGCATACTACTTTCTTAATCTCCCACTTGCACTAAAGCCAATCGTCATTGTATCTTATACTCTTCTTCTCTAAGTGGCGATTATCCTGGTTGTTGGATAAGCTTTAGTTAATGGATATGTAATGTTGTTCATGAGAGTCCACTATCTCTATAGTGATTTCCCATCTTTCAATGATTCTAATAATCAAATAAAAGTGCCACAACACATGTTTAGATCCAAGATGAGACTTAGAACTATTCCTAGTTCTAAATGAACTTTTAATCCAAACAATCAACTTGCAGCTTCATTTATAGCTATATACTTTGTCTTTATCACTAAATTAGCAACTCTTTGTTGTTTGGAACATTTCCAATTCACTGCACCACTGTTCAAGGTAGCCCTTTACCTTAAAGTGGGATTTTTCATCGTCTTGGTCTGTCATTCGAAAAACTTGATCTATAAGCCCTCTAGTTTTAATTTAGACCCACCATGAATATGATCACATCCTTAGTGCCTAAGTTAAGCACTTTAAGATATTTTCACCGACTCATAGTGAACTTCTCCATAATATGACCGATCAACATCGTGTCTCGTACATTTCATTGCATACATGATTGTCACTCATGCGACCTCTCTTTTCGAGAGTCTCGGGGGGGACTATTAAGAGAGATACACTCCATGGCTCATCAACATGAGACATCTCTTGAGTTTGCCATGCTAAACGACTTTAGCATCAAATGAATATACGTTCCTTGGGTTAAGTCGAGCATCCTCTTAAATCTATCTATATAGATTTATATCCCCAATTAAGATACTCTTCCAAATCATTCATGGAGGAATGTTTAGACAACTTTATCTTTATTGATTGTAGCATTGGTATGTAATTCCTCATCCGTAGTATATCAACATATAATACTAGAAATTTCACGACGCTCCCACTGACCCTTTTGTACACACTAGAAGTCTTACCTCATCGAATGTAACTCTGGATCATCATCTTCTATGATGTGTACCTCATCATCATCATCCATAATGAATCCATACCTCCTAGGTATCTTTGGTACTATTCCAGATTTACGATTCGGTTGTGGTACAATAGGTCTATCTACAGGTTCCTCTTATTTGACTTATAGTGTTTTGTGGATCATGAACTTTTCAAGATCTATAATCCTCCCACTAGCCCTTTCAATGATAAACACCTTTATCTTAGAAGGCAGCGTGTTTCGTAACAAACACCTTTTGCTAAGTAGGATTATAGAACACATGCCCTAAACTTACTTTAGGATGTCCCACAAATCAGATATGTCAAATTTTGTCCCAAGCTTATCCTTTGAAACCTTTTCACATAAGCTGGACAACCCCTTATCTTAACATACTTAAGATTAGGAATCCTCCCTGTCCATAACTTTTATGGAGTCTTGGGGCCGGATTTAGAGGTTACCATTTTCGTAGATATGCAGCCATTTCTAGGACATGACCCTAGAAGGATACTGGAATGTCGGTAAAATCATTTTGGACCGTACCATGTTCAACAAGGTATGATTTTTCCTTTCAGATACATCAATCAATTATTACGTATCATAAGGTGTCCATTATGAGAAAAACCATTTGAGATGATCTAGAAACTTATTGCACAAGTATTTATTCCTTGATCTAATCAAAGAATCTTAATACTTTGCCAATTTGTTTCACTTCTGAATTCTTTGAACCTTTCAAATAATTCACACTTGTATTTTAGCAAATACACACATTCAACTCTTTGAATGATCATCTCCTTTTCTTATACTAATTTGTTCAATATGCAAAATTATTTTCATGTAAGTCAAGTATACAAAATCTATTAAGTAATATTTCATTTATACAAAACATTATTATTATAAATAGAACAACAATTGTTCTTAATTATAATACCAAAGATTTCATTGTCCAACAATAAAATGGAAATAATATTTTTAACAAGAATCGAATACAATAACAACTTATTGACTTAATAGATTTGCCCCAGTAGCATTGCTAAACTATAAGTTTCTATAGCTAATGCAAACAACCTTTGCTTCATTTTCCACACATGATTACTTATCTTTGTTTAACTTTCTACTTACGCTTGGTCCCTTCATAAATCTATATTTATGATAACCAAAGTCGGTATCCAATACCCAAGTAGAACCTTGACTTAAAGAAAATTTATTTCAATCATGAACAAAAAAGCGTATTATAACCAAACTTCACTAAGCTTCTTTGGTTAGCCTCTCCAAGATGCTTCTTCCAGCTTCTTTCCGTTGTCGGGCTTATTGCGTTGGAAGCAAACTCCTTTGCTATCCGTGACGCTTTGTTCTTATTATCCTTTGTTTACGCCTTTTCATTTACCTTCTTTGAATCGTTCTTCTTTTAGGAAGATCCTTTGGCCCCTACCGAAGAAGACATGGTCTTTCTTGGTTGAAAGTGACTCTCATCATTTTTCAACATGTTAAGCAAATCAAAGAAAGTCGATATCTAGCTTGTTCATATGAAAAATTCACAACAATTGTGAAAGGAGTCCGGAGTGTGAGTGCAAGATCAAATCTTGGCTCAACTCCCCATCCATGACAAAACCCGTTGTCCTAATTGTTCAATCAAATTGATCATGTTTAGAGCTTTTTATGCATCTTATAGTGCCATTGGCCATTCTAGATCGGAAGAGCTCCTTAGATATCGATATCTATCGCCCCTACTTTCCTCACCATCAACTACTTGGCGTGCGGGAGTATAGTAGAAGTATCCATAGTTTCGCGTGTTGAAGGCTCGTTACTCATGGATGCGAGCATAATGCATTGAGCCAATCGTGCATCATCTTGCCACTTTCTAAAAGTAGCAATCTCTTCCTCGAGGCATTATGCGCAACCATTGCGAGGATAGGCGTATTAAGGACATAAGATAGCTTTTCACCATGAGAACTTTTCTCAAATTCCTTAACCAATCCGCTTAATTCGGCCCGATTAACTTAGCATCTAATATGCTTTAAAGGATAGTAATTTAGACATTGTAAAATTACAGTAAATGAATTTCTAATTAACAACATTTTAACATACATTCTTTTATTAATTACCAAAATAATTTAGGTCTTGTTTTAAATTGGTATCTCCCACTATTTTCTTCAAACTATATTACCCTCACTTATATAGTTAAGCAAAAATCTAATTAAAAGATTTGCTAGTGAGAATAAGGATCCCATTTCAAATGTATATAGCCTTGTGGTGACACAACAAACTATATATAAATAAATAGGTAGACAACTTTTGTCAATTACATCAACTATGTAACTCCTTGTATTTTGCCTCTTAGATTATTTTGATCAAGGGGTGGCACATCCGAATCAAAATTATCCAAGTTAAGTCCGACCTAGCACTCCATATATTCAAAAAAGAAAAATATCATCCTTGTGGTGACACAACAAAACAATATTGTTCAAAAAGAAAAATATCGCCCTTGTGATGAATCCCGTGATTTTTTGTGTCACCAAATATCGCCCTTAATTGAACAATATTGTTTTGTTGTGTCACCACAAGGGCGATATTTTTCTTTTTTGAATATATGGAAGTGCTAGGTTGAACTTAACTTAGATAATTTTGATTCGATGTGCCACCACTGATCAAAATAATCCAAGAGGCAAAACATAAGGAGTTACATGTCGATGTAATCGATAAGGAGTTGTTCTACCTATTTATTTATATATAGTTTGTCAGTCACCACAAGGCTATATATATTTGAAATGGGATCCTTATTCTCACTAGCAAAAAACTTTAATTAGATTTTGCCAACTATATAAATGAGGGTAATATAGTTTGAAGAAAATAGTGGAAGATACCAATATAAAATAAGACCTAATTTATTTTAGTAATTAATTAAATGAATGTTTGCTAAAATATTGTCTTTTTACATGCGTAATTTTGAAAATGTCACATTCACTAATTTCATTGCGAAGCATACTTGATGCTAACAAACCGACTTTGACAGAACTACACCTTGACCGTTAAGGAATCGAGAATTGTTCTCACCTTCTTTGAAAAGATTTCTTACGTCCTAAATTCGCCTGCATCTGCAAAAAAGTTGCGCAGAGACCTCCGAGGAAGAGATTGCTACTTTTAAATGATGGCAAGATGATGCATCTGTGGCTCAATGCATCATGCTCGCATCCATGAGTAACGAGCTTCAGCCACAAGATGAAAATGGATGGATGCTCCTACTATGCTATCGCACCTGAGAGTTGTATGGTGAGCAAAGTAGATCGCTAGATATGAAATATCTAAGGAGCTCTTCCGATCTCTTGATGACCGAGGGCACTACTGCTTGAGACTCATGTCCTAAAGATGATCAATCTGATTGAACGTCTTGGACGACTTGGGTTCGCTCGTGGATGGGGAGTTGAGTCAAGATTTAGTCTGCAAATACCACTCCAGATACCTTCTCACAATTTGTTGTGAATTTTCACATGAATAAGTTGGATGTCGACTTGCACAATTACTTAACATGTTGAAAATCATCAAGGTCACTTCCCATCCAAGAAGAACCATGTTTTATCGATGGATGATTCTTCCAAGAAAAGGAAGAGGCCCAAGGTATCTTCTCGAAAGGAAGAAATCCAAGAAGGCTAAGGAAAGGCGAAAGTGAAGGATCAAAAGAAACTCCGATCCAAATTTAGCAAAGGAATTTGCTTCCATTGCAATAAAGCCGGTCATCGGAAGAGGAACCGCAAGGATTATCTCATGAACAAAAGCGTAAGAAGCTTGGAGAAGCTTGAATCCTAATCAAGGTTTGTTTATGATTGAAATTAATTTTTCCGAAAGTCAATCTTCTACTGGGGTATTGGATACCGGGATGTGGTTCTCACATATGTAATAATATGCAGGGGACCGGTCAAGTAGAAAGGAAAGAAGGGATGAGGTCGCCCTCACGAGTGGGAAATGGAGCAAAGGTTCTTGCATTAGGCAGGGACTTATTGTTTAAGCACCGCTTACTGAGCAAGTTCATTAATTTAAATAATTGTTATTTTGTTCCAAATATCATTAGAAACATTATTTCTATCTCTCGTATTGGATATGGATGGTTTTAATATTATAATAAAGAACAACAGTTTGTTCTATTTATAATGATAATGTTTTATATGGTGTTGGTAATTTGCGAAATGGACTTTATATACTTGACTTGCATGAAAATATATTTCAAATTGAACAAACTAAGAAAAGGAAAAGAGATGATGTTAATTATACCTTCATGTGGCAATCAGAGACTCTGGCCATATTAATGAAACAAGATTATCCAAGTTGCATAAAGATGGGCTCTAGAGCTATCTCGATTATGAATCATATCCAACCCGTGAATCTTGTCTCATGGGTAAAATGACTAAATCTCCTTTTAGTGGAAAAGGAGAAAGAGTTACAGAGTTGTTAGGGTTGGTACACACGTATGTATGTGGACCTATGACAACAACCGCACGAGGAGGGTATTCTTATTTTATTACATTCATCGGCGACGACCACTCAAGATTTGGATATGTGTATTTAATGAAATATAAATCAAATCATTTGAAAAGTTCAAAGAGTTCGAAGTGAAGTTGAGAAGCAAACTGGTAAGAGTATTAAGATTCTTCGATCCGATCGAGGAGGAGAATACTTAAGTGGTGAGTTTCTCAATTGTCTCAAAGAAAATGGTATAATCTCACAATGGACTCCACCAGGACGCCACAAATGAATGGTGTATCTGAAAGGAGAAATCGAACATTGTTGGACATGGTTCGATCTATGATGAGCTTCTGAGACCTTCCAATTTCATTCGGGGATATGCCCTAGAATCCCCACGCATACCTACTTAACAAGGTACCTACAAAATCCGTCCCCGAGACCCCATATGAGTTATGGATGGGGAGGAAACCAAATCTTAAGCATGTTAAGACTTGGGGTTGTCCACTTATGTCAAAAAAGTTTGAAAACGATAAGTTGCAGACTAGATCTGACAAATGTAGATATGTGGGATATCCTAAAGAAACATCGGGATATTATTTCTATCATCCAACTGATCAAAAGGTGTTTGTTGCGAAACATGCTGCCTTCTTGGAAAAGGAGTTTATTCTTGAAGGGGTCAGTGGGAGTAAGATATATCTTGAAGAAGTTCAAGAACCACAAAATACTACGAGATCAAAGTGAGGTACCTAATCAAGTTGAGATTCCTTACATGCACCACACACCTGATTCAGAAATCTGAAGAGTACCAAAGATACCAGACAGTATGGACTTGTCATAGAAGATGACAATGAGGTACGATCATCATAGATGATGATGATCCATTGAATTCTGAACAAAGCTATGAGTAGTAAAGACTCGGAGAAATGGCAAGAAGCCATGAAATCGAGATGGACTCCATGTATGAGAACCAAGTATGGACTTTGGTCTCACCACCAAGGCATTAAGCCTATTGGGTGTAAATGGGTCTTTAAAAGAAAGACCTGGAGCGAGACGGCAATGTAGAGACCTATAAGGCCCGATCGTTGCAAAAGGTTTCAAACAAAGACAAGGAGTTGACTATGACGAAACCTTCTCACCAAAGAGTAATGCTCAAGTCCATTCGGATTTTGCTTGCGATTGCGACTTACCATGACTACGAAATCTGGCGGATGGACGTGAAAAACGGCCTTCCTCAATGGGAAACTTGAGGAGGATGTGTATATGACACAACCGGAGGGATTTGTTTCAAAGGTTGGAACAAATCAAGTCTCATAAGCTACAACGATCCATTTATGGATTAAAGCAAGCTTCTCGTAGGTGGAACATCCGCTTTGATGAGACAATCAAAAGTTTGATTTTATCAAAATGAGGATGAACCATGTGTGTACAAGAAGGTTAGTGGGGAGCTACTGTTTCATTCCTTGTATTATATGTTGATGATATACTACCGATAGGGAATGATATTCCTATCTTCGCAATCAATTAAAATCAAGTTATCTAAACACTTCTCCATGAAGGACTTGGGAGAAGCATCCTATATTTTGGGGATAAAGATCTATAGAGATAGATCTAATAGGATGCTTGGCTTATCCCAAGGAACGATACATTGACATGATGCTAAAAAGGTTTAGCATGGAAGATTCCAAAGAGGTCTCATCGCCGATGAGCCATGGAATACATCTCTCCAAGAAACAAGCCCCAAAGACACTGAGGAGAGAAATCGCATGAGTAAGATTCCTTATGCTTCAAAGAATAGGATCTATCATGTACGGTATGATATGTACTAGACCGGATGTCGCCATGCACTTAGTGTAACAAGCGAGATATCGGTCGAATCCGGAGAAGAACACCTGGAAGGCAAAGTGAAAATATCCTAAAGTACTTAAGAAGAACTAAGGATGTATTTCTTGTCTACTTGGGTGCGAATTAAAACTAGAGGGCTTCACGACTCAAGTTTTCAAACAGACCAAGATGACAATAAATCCGCTTTGAGGTATGTGTTTACCTTAAACGGTGGCCTAGCAGTGAGTTGGAAAAGTTTCGAGCGTAAAATGTTGTTGATTCAAAGGATGAGGCGAAAGTACATAGTCGCAAGTGAAGTCGCAAGGAAGTCGTTTGGATGAAGAAGTTCATTCTGCGAACTTGGTGTGGTTCCTAGCATTAAAGGACCAAAGCCTTTATTCCGCGGACAACACTTTGGAGCTATTACAAGCTAAGGAACCCAGTGTCTCATCGTAAATCCAAACACGTGTCATGCGGCGATTTCATTTGATCGGAGAGATCATTGAAAGAGGAAACGTCACCTGGAGCGTGTGGACTCTCAAGACAATATTGCGATCCATTTACTAAAGCGTTAACACAACAAAGCAGCTTGATCGTCACTTAGAAAGATGGGTATGAGATACCATGGCGATTGGCTTTAGTGCAAGTGGGAGATTGAAAGTATTATGCATACAAGCCAATCATGTATGATGATAAAGCATATACTTGTAATCAATCTTATTTATTTATTAATAAAAGAATTATTTATTAAAGGCATTTATTATCTACATGGTGTTTGTTTTAATAATATGTGATAAACCCATAGTTTTAAGCAACGCTTTTAGAATAATGATGATGATCATTCTAATGAGATCTAAATTCTTAGAAAGCTTAAAACTAAAATAGTTCCCAATCATTGATTACTAAATTGGGGATTAGTGAATCCGGATAGATTGGTACATACGTTGCTTTGCTCATTGGATGAGGATGATTGATCTCACGATCATTTGTGTGGAGACACTAAAGCAAGTATGTAGGTGCTTATTAGAGAATAAGTTCACTAAACGCGACTCGCTAAGGAATACCTAATGGAGTTTTACTTACCCGTCAATAGAATTCTCGTAGTGATAGTAATACAAATGATCCTCAGACTTGAGATCATCATAGTATCTTATATATAAGGAATTACACTTTGACTTATTCCTTAAGACTCTTAGAGTATATCAAAGGGTATGCTTGGGTGTAATAAGTTATATATGAAGATAATGAATGATCAATAAAGAATCTACCACTTCTAGTAAAAGGAGAATGTCCTATGTGATTCGATAAATGACAACCCAGTGAATCTTGGCGAAGGTGGAATGAAATTAGAAAGTAGTTTCTAATTTGCATTCATTAGGAGTTGTTCATTTAGAATCGAAATACATATAATTAAATAAAATAAGACTTGACAAAGAATTCCATGCCTTATATTTAATTGGGACATCAGATGGTGGAAGGATTGAATTGACGGTAAATTATTTACTCAAAGGTTCTTTTATGATTAATGTTGAAATCTATATTATCCTAAAAGTCGTTGATCGCTAGGATGCTTATCCCTATTGTAGAATAAATATTATTTGTTTAAATAAATTATTTATTTAATTTATTTATTTAAATGAGATTAGAATTGTTCTAATTGATTTATTCACAACCTATTTAATATGGAGAACCTAAAGGGTCACACCATAAAAAGGAAGAATAATTATTTAAAAGTTAATGGCATAATTGTAATAATATATTAAGTATATTTAATTTAATCTATGGTGATAGAATAAATTAAATAGCTTAATATTTATTATTTAATATTTTAGAAATATTAAATATAAATTAATAAGAGGAGTCTTATTAATATTATTATAATTAATATTATTTTAATTTCTAAAAGGTTTAGGAATTAATTTAATATTAGTACTCTCATTTATTCCTAATTGGATTAGGAAAGAAAATTAGTTAAAGGAGTTTAATTAATTACCCCTAATAGGATTAGGGAGCCCATTTAATTAAAAGAGTTTAATTAAATAAATAATACCTTGTTTTAATTAAAATAGGGTTACATGATATCTTTATAAGAGGAGTCTTATATTAGATATCTAATATACGTAATTCCTAGAGTTGGAGAGTACGCCTCCCTTTTCTTATACAGATAGAAAAAACTAGGGTTTGAGCTAATATCCCTTCTTCTTGAAAAATTCCTCTTCTTTGGTGGATCACCTATAGAGGCCATACACTTGGGTGGCTTACATTGATCAAAGGAAGGAATCTACCCGGAGATTCAAGGAGATCGCGGAGAAGTAGGAGGTGAACTCGTACCTGAGGAAGCTCGTTTCTACAAGGGTATGATTTTATAATTTCTTATTCTTCGTTTAATTAATAATATGCATAAAGGATGATCCGGGTAATTGGTTTGTGAAAAATTTTAAAATCTGATTTTATTTCGCTTCTGCTAAATTTTTGCAATTTGATTGCTACTTTGATTTTCACAAAACCTAACAGTATTTGATGTAAATTTTGCTTATTTTATGGACCCCTATTTACCCATTTTTTAAAATAATCGGTAAAAAGTTATTCGGTATATATATATAATAGGTGGGGCCCACGTTTGAAATTGAAAAGAAAGGTGGCTGATGGTTGTTCACGGGTTGTTGTAAGATTATATATATATATATTATATTAATTTTGTTTTTATATATATATATATATATATAAGTATTAAAAAATCACGGGATTCATCCCGTGAATCCATTTTGGCAACTTTTCAAAATATATATATAAATATATATATATATATAATATAATATATTATATTTTATTTAAAAAGTTTTATTTTATTAAAATAGTATCCTTTTCATTCTCCTATAAATAGGATGCTTAGTTAGAATTGAAAATCACACCAAAATCAGAGAATTCTTCTTCTATAATCTTGAGCGTATTTCTTTAGAGTTTTAGAAAGCTTTGAGCGTAGAATACAGTGAAAGTTTTCTTCAAAAATATCCCCGCTATACCAGTTAGAATACTCTTCTTTTCAAGGTAAGGGATGTTATTTTTATTCAATATTCACTTGAAATAATATTTTCTTCCATACTCTGTAGTATGTAAGTAATATTATTTCATTTCAGATTTCGAATTCTATAATTGTTTGTTAAAGTTTTGGCTTCTAAACTCCGTGAAATTAGTGGAATATCCTTAATATTTGCGCTTCATCCAGTATCTTTTCATGGAAATATTATTCTGAGCATTCTTGATAAGTTTTAACTTTTTCATGTCGGAGTACTATTCACGGGGTTACTATTCCCGAAGTACTATTCACGGGGTACTATTCACTTGAGTACTATTCACCCGGGGTACTATTCATGATAAAAATTGATTCGTTTTTGGTCCAAATTATTTTTGGTACAATATTATTCTTGAATTTTACTTCACAAAGCAGTATCATGTTGACAATTTGGATGTTATTGATTTCTGGATAAATTAAATTATAAATCTTTAAAAATTTATCCCTGAACTTGTTTTATTGAATTCTTATATCATTGTCATCATCCTCATGTTTATATTATGTTGAAAGTCATCTATGACCAGAGTGCATAGATGGACTTTATATGATTATGACTGTGGATTATTCTAAGATAATCATGGTCGTAATGTTACAAATGATGTGGTAAAAGTTCTCATTGGCCGTGTAGTGCATTGATGGATGATTGTTGGCATGATCATGACCATTGATGAATACACGAATATCCTTGGCACATAGTGCATGGATAATTTGTGGTCATGATACTAAAGAATATCCTCGTCAGTAGTGCAGGGTGATTCGATAATGTGGATTATTTATTAAGCTTAGTCTCGATAAAAGTGATGAAAAACCTTTTAAATCATAGAAGATAGTAGATATCATGCTCTACTTGACTCTTTTAATGGATTGCTTGTTCCACTGCAGTTAAACTTGATGTTTATTATATTTTATCAGTTTAACACTGTTGAAGGCTAACGATAATTTATTCTGCATTATCTTAGTCATAATATTTCTTACTGGGCTAGTTGAGCTCACCCTTTTACTTTTATTGTTCTCTTCAAGAAATGAGAATATAGCTGGGACTAGTCGGGAAACGGAGTGACGATCCAGATGATAGCATTAGTAGTCCTCACTATTCTGTGAAATAGTGTGATAATAAATGTATTGAGGACTCCATTTGAGTTTGAATACTGTCTAGAAGACAATATTCGTATTAGAAATCTCAGTTTATGTTTTGTCGTATTTTACACGATAATTGTATTATTAAGTTGTATTTGAATTTTGTACCATGTATTTGGCGAGTCAAGATGGATGATGTATACCTATTTTGGGGGCATCACAATGCTCACCCCTAGCTAACGTATAAACATACTTATTAAATAGTGAGAAGCATAAATGAACAATTAGAAATACATAGAAAAATTAAATGAACCTCAAAATACCAACACCTTACAATGTAGGGGTGCCTAAGAAGACCGTTAGAAGGGAAACTAGGGAGAAAATTAAACTATTATTGTTTGTAAGGATTATACTTGGGATATGACATTAATTTTAAAACTAGGTTTGTTTGCAAAGATTATACTTAGGATATGACTATTAATCTCAAATGTCTTGTTTGTTTTCAAATTTAGACTTGAGACTATTAGTCTCGGAATTATAAAATGACTTAATAGTTTTGACAATATAATTATAATTCTAATATTATAATCCTAAGATTAATAGTCTTAGGATTATAATCTCATGAATTATAATCCCTGGATTATAATCCTATGAATTATAATACCCGGATTATAATCCTTGCAAACAAACATAACCCAAGTGTATTGTTTGTTTTCAAATTTAGACTTTGGACTATTAGTCTAGGGATTATAAAATGACTTAATTATCTTGAGATTATAATTATAATCCCAGGATTATAATCCTAAGATTAATAGTCTTGGGATTATAATCCCGGGATATTAATTTTTGCAAACAAACATAGCCTTAGGAAAACTTAAATTTTTTAATCTTCTACTCCCTCCATTCCTTAATAACTGACGTTTTAGGACAGTTCTTTTGTTCCTAAATATATGACGTTATAGGATTTCTAGGAGAATTGGTTATATTATTTCCTTAATTACCCAAAAACATTTAGGAGGGTGTATTCAATAAAGACTTTTAAAGACTTTTTTTAAGTGACATTTTTTTGTAGAGTTTGTGAATTTTAATGACTTTTAAAGACTCCATAAAATAATTGACAGACTTTTAAATATTTTTTACCAAGACTTTGGTAGATTTTTACTTTTAATATATCTTGCAGCTTATTTAAGTGTTAAAAAGTCAACAAAGATCTTATATTTTAGATAAAATGAGTAGGATATTAAATAATATTAAAATATTTTGACCGTGTCACAATCTAATTTGGAAAAAAAAGACGTTGAAGTTTGAATTATTATATCATACCCAATCTATTACAAGAAAATGTCTTATTTAATAATTTTTATATTTTCATAAAAAAAGTTATTTTCTACTAACAAGAATATAAAAATAATAATCTCGATTTTAAAATTGTTCATTGTCTTTTCCTAACAAATCATTATTACTAAACTAACAATTTATAATTTTCAACAAATAAGAAAATTACAAATTTATTACTTTTAAAAACAAACATAAAACAAAATACCTCCTTAATACTTACAAATATAATAAATGAGTTTTTTTATGGGAGAGAAGAAATATAAAATAATATTAAAATATTTGTTATCTCAATTTATACCCTTGGTTCTATTTGAAACCCTTAACTCTATTCCATATTTTTAACCACTCCTCCTTTTTTTCTCTTCTCACCTGTTATAAATAGACCTTTTCTCTATATTTGTTTCATCTCCTATATCTCTTTCTCTTTCTCTTTCGTCTCTATTCATCTTCTCTATTTCTCAAATATTTGGAAGTCTTTGAAAATCTTTAGAGATGATGTTAGACTTTGGATATGGGTATCTCTTCTTTTAAAGTTAGTCAAAATCTACCATTTGAGAAATCTAAAATATCTATGACTTTTGAATACCAAAATACTTTTATAGACGTTGTAAAAGTCTCAATTCAATACCACCAAACTTTTAAAGACATTATAAAAGTTGTAATTGAATACCAATAAACTTTATAAACTCTTTAAATGTCTTAATTGAATGCAACCAAACTTTAAAAATATTTAAAAGTCTTAATTGAATACATCCTCCTTAATACTCTCTGTAATTCTCTCCTATTTTTCTAAAACTACTTTTTCTCTCTTTTAATATCTTACCAGTATACTCTCTTTAATTCCTATATTTTCTCTATCTTCTAACAATATGTATGTCTCATCTTTATCACCTACAATTTAGCTTTTCATTTATCTACGCAAGGGAGTTTTTAGTAATACATAGTAATTTTAATGGTGTAATTTTAAGAGTTAACTTCCTTAATCTCTGTATAAAACCCTCAAACGTCGCATATTTAGGAATGGATGGAGTATATAGCTTCGATGAATTCTGAGTTCTTATAAATGAGTAGACTCGCGAACCATTGTTAAAAAAATAAAAATAAAAATGTGTTCCAATATTAATTACTAGTAATTATTCGTGCTTGAAGGCACGGCGTAACGAAATTCTCCATCTCTCTTCGTTTCAACAATCCCACTTTCATTTCCTCTCTCTCCTCCTTCCTCTCCCACCACTCTTTTCTGCCCAAATCATTTAAAATGAATCTGAATCGTACTTGTATTTTCCTATCCAAATTCAAATTGAGTTCTATCTTATTAATATAGATAGGCCAGATCATTGACGGATCCACACTTGGGCAAGGGTGGTGGTCAATTGACCACCCATATTTATTTTTTTAATTTATTACTACTAAATTAAGAAAAATATAAAAGTATAGAAAAAAAAAGTGCTCACCCTAAATAGTATTCTCTAGTTCCAAAATAAAGAATTAAATTTGACATTTTAAAGTTAATTTGAGATTTTTTTAAAAAAATAATATTGATATGATTTGTTAATATTTTTAAACTATAAATCTATTTAGATAGTTTACAATTTCATAATTGTATTGTTTAAAATAAAATTACTTTATATTAATTTTGAATTTAAAATATATTAAATTTATTTTAAACAATCAATAATGATATTATATTTTCGAAAGGAGAGAGTGTGACTTAGTACTTGCATTGAAAAAATGTATTTGATACTATTAAAGATGAAGAAATTATGAAACAATTTCAAGAAATGAAACACAAAGAATGCTTTTGTAATAAATTTTATTCAATTTTGGTGTAATTTATATTATGTGATTTTATTTATAATATTATATATATATATATATATATATATATATATTTTCACTTACTTCTTCTTTTTCTTCTTTTTTTCATAATCATATTTCTTAGGTTAAAATATTGACCACCCTTGATTAAATTTATTTGTCCGCATCAAACAGATGGAAGTACAAACTAAAGTGATATTTGATAAAACTAAATAATTAAGATTTGAATGGTTAGTATATCTTAATAAATTAGTTTATCCGAGTGAAATAATATCCCGAACTTAAAATGCATTTTTGGTAACTAAAAACTAAAACATGAATGACTTTTAAATTTAAAAATATCTCAAATTGATTTTTTTTAAAATCAATAATGATCTTAAAATTTGAAATTGATGAAATACAATATTTACAGAGGCTTCATGGATTTAATTTTTTCATTAAGAGACAACTCTTAATGATTTAGATGTATATCTCCATCTTACCGATTAAGAGACGATAAGAGAAACAAAATTTTACCAAATAACTTTACCCTCTTACCAAATCAATTATGCAACTATTAAAAATTATTAAAATATAAACAAACACCACCTAACTCATATACTCAAAACTTATATGCCTTATATATATTATGTGATGGTGGCTTTAACTAGTTGAGTAAGACCTTATTTCAAAATTACGATGGAAAATCGTCACTTTTGATTTTATTTTAATTTTAAATCCTAGTACGAGCCTATGATTGGAAATCACTTTTTGCCACTTAAAATAATAATACTAATAAAGCATGTATAGTTTTTTGATTGTCATGTGATTATTAGAAACACATATAAGATGTCAATTACTAATTTAAAAGATATTTTTACATGAAAAGAAATTATGTAAAATATTAAAAAAAAAAAATCATGTAGAAATATCAAAAACACATATGAAAATAGTACTCTTCTTTATCAAAGTGTTAATTAGTAGTCAAAAAATGTGAAATGACAAAATTAACAACTTCTTAACACAGATTATCAACACTCATCTCTATACTAAATATCAATTCCCTTCATTTTTATATTTTTCAATCAACTTTAAAGGGATAATATTGAGTCTTTATACTCAATTTGACCAATTAAACAAAAATACTAGTTACATTTCTTACTTTTTGTATCTTCCTCTAAAACGTCACTTAAAAAACAACCGAAACGGTAACAAAATCATCAAAGCGCGTGATGATATCTATAATCGGATTACAAAGATAATCTCCAATTTTGCACTATAAACTTTAACCTTAAAATCGATTTGCACTTTAAATTTTATTTTTGAATTAGATGCCCTCTAAATTTTATGTTTCAAAATAATTTGCACCCTCTATATCAAAATAATTTGCACAGGTACAAACTGTATTGAAACTCAAAGTTTAAGATGCGTTTAATTTAAAATAAAATTTAGGGTGCAAATCGATTTTAAGGTTAAAGTTTAGGGTCTAAATTAGAAATTCATAATACCTTTCACCAATCCGGTTCTCACAATCAGATTATTAGAATCTCCACTAAAAATGCAGTCCCTGCTTGTAGGAAACTAAATGAAAAAAGCCAACTATTTGTTAGCCATTTCCAAAATACCCAACCTGCTTTTATTGCACCTGCAATGGCAATGTGTGTCATGAATTATTTGGTGAGGAGTTCACTCTTCTTATTGTACACTATTGCTTTTTAAATTTTCATAAAAAAAATTCTAATATTAAAAATATCTGTCATGTTTTTTTTGTTATCAATTACACGGATAAGTATTACTCCCTCCTCAATCTTCTAAAAGGTGTCCAAAGTACATTTTTTACACACTAAGAAAAGTAAAGTAGCTCAAGTAAGTATTGGATCCTCTATTGGTGGGAATAAGTAGAATAAAACAACAAAAAAGGCATTATATTGTAATCAATATGACCATTTTTGTAGGATTTTGGGTTAGGTTCCATGCCCCCTCTAGCTACGATGGTAATAAATAAAAATCCTTTTTATGCCATAGATTTTCCTCTTGTTTGGGTTGGGCTTGAATTTTGATGTAGGGAGTTTTGCCTCAGTTATGTAATTATTCCATGTTCTTGGCAATTTTCTCTAAATCTTTATGTTTCGGGCCATGCTTTTTTGACTTAAATAAATTGCGTTTGAAATTACTTATTTGCATTTGAAATAAACACTAATACTCCAAATGCACTAAAAGCACCAAATTGCATTTTAAATTACATGATGATTTTCAAGTGCATTTGAAACTCCAAAATGCACCAAATGTCTGGTAACATTGTTTTAATGCATTCTAGTGACACCCTTTTTTTTTTGTTTTGGTTTTTTTTTCGTAGCTCACTGATCAAGTGGGTATACATTTCAAGCCGGATTAGTTGGAGTTGTCCTAAATTGGGGTTTAAGCCTAAGCAAGCACTAAACCACATTACATAATTGTGAACTTATCGGATATCTAATTAGCCTGTATTTGCTGTAAGGATCCGATTTAATGAAAACAACCAATACTCTGACCAAACCTACTTGCATAAGCTCAACTCTAACACACAACCCATCTGTAAAGATTAATTAACCAATCAATTCTGTTGAAAAACACGGATTATGACAGTAAATCCAACTTACGCAAAATGTTTAATTACTCGAACATGTCAGTAGGATCAATAGAACTTACCAAATGTCCCCACATTCAAGGAATAATATTAAAGTAAAGGTTTTAAATTTTCAAACATTACATTTACATGTAATAACTGGAAAAGACCCACCATGAACTAGTATAATGATGATACCTGTATTTGAGACCAAAAATATTAAGGAAAATATTGTGGTTTTTCATGTACTTGAATCATTATAGAGTCCTTCTACACGGACAGGAAAATTGGACAAGTAGAACAAAATTGATTTGTTCCAGCAAACAAATTGATTCAATTTTCCTGTCCGTGTATACTAATTCATCATTATATGGCGTACTCCTAATCCCATTTAGCCCTATTCACTTCTACAACAATTTAACTTTAGGACAAGTGATTAAGCCCAATTAAAAATGTCAGGCTCAAGAACTATGATTAAGTTGAACTAATTTCCAAAGGAATGTCGTAAACAAGTAAGATCCACCTGTACATTATGTCAAATGTTACAACAAGCAAGCAAAAAAAGTGGAGTAGGTGAGTGTTTGGTTCATGCAAATCATCACCACCTAATATTTTGCGCTTACCAAGAATGGCGGTTCCCTCTTCTGATCCTCCTACGAAAAGGCCGGCATGCCTCGATGCTGAGGTCAACAGCGGCTGCAAGAGCCATAAAGATGGCGGCATCCTCCACACATGTCACGTGACGCATGGCCAGTTGTACCAATGGCTTGCTGCTCTTCCCTTCCCCTTGCACTCTACAGCTCATGACAAACCCACCTACAACAGGACTTAGTGCCGCAAAGTCACCGCTGCTTTGTGGGCTTGGAATGGGAGTTGCCGCCGCTCGAACCTGTCTGTCGGTATCTATGTAAAACTCACCACCCTTTTCAGCACCAATGAGGATCTCGGACATAAGAAGCTCGCCTCCTTCCTGACCTTCAGACAGTAGGTGAAAACGGCAGCAAATGGAGTCTCTGATGCCACGTTCACGCCATGCCTCGAGTTTACCCCATGGCAGCCAACTTTCAGGTCTGCAAGCATCGGGTCGAACAATCAACCAAGCTCCTGGATTTGATCTGGCAACCCAATCACAACCTGTTGACGGCACAAATGGAGTTGTTATGAAGGCTGCTGCAACAGCTGAGCCAGAGAGATCATGTATCGTCACCTTCCATCCTTTCCTTTCTCTTCTGTCAGCCTCTTGCTCGGAACTTTTAACAGAACTTGAACCGTAGGCGCTCAATGGATCTGCCTGGGATAACCTGTGAAGTCATAATAACTAACAGCAATTACAGACAAACCAATAACTGAAAGATTAAGCCTTTGTTCTGTTCATATATCCATTTATAACCGATGAAAATGATGTTGACAATATACAAATTTCAACTCCACCCCCATCCCAAAAGAAAAATCACTTGATTTAGTTTTCTGTAAAATAAAAAGATTATGGAAGAAAGACCGTTGAATGCTTTAGAGAATTTTCATTCGGGGCTGCTTAATCCAATTACTTTTCCTTGCACCCCGCGCGATTAAAATCAAATTAAGTAGTTCGTTTAATCTACGAGGCCGACAAAAACACAAGGAAAATTATCCATGCTACAGCATTAAAGCTAGCACAGAAACAGATAAACTTGATAAGGAACTTTAGCTTTGCCTATATTATATGCCGTTCTCTCAAATCCTTCAAATTTGAAAGAGAAAATGCCTACATCTTATTTCCATAAATATCTCAACCAAAATGCGGAAGGAATTCCATGATTTAAATCACCTGTCTCGGCTAAATTTGCAACTGAAGATGGGCTGCCTGATGGTGCCTTGAAGCTGTACTATCTGAGGACTCAATTTAGTCTCGTCTTCAAATTGGAAAACATATCTTGGGTCAGGATCCAGTTTTACTCTTAAATGAAGCTCTGCTCCAGGTTTTCCGCTCTCCTGCTTGCTCTTGCCGATACCTATCCAGCCACTGAAAAGAATTGCAGGCTTCCCTTCCCCCCATTCAGGACTGACATCCAACTTGAATGTTCCAATTTGCTGCCTCTTTATCCCAACGCCACAGTGGGACCCCTTCCGCCCCGTAAAAACAATTATCTCCAGACATGCATGAGGAGCGTAGAAACATCCAGGTGTCAGCAATGCTTTCAGGTCTGCTTTTTCAAGATAAAAGCTTGAGGCAATGCTATGGGAATCTGGTGCAGCTTCAGGAGATGATATGAAGGGGATAGGTGTTGTCTGTACTGGAAAACCTCGCAGACGAATCTCACACAAACATGTCGAAGAAAATGCATGGATATCAGATTTTCTACCATTTAAAGTTGTCAAAGGAAATCTCAACCCCAGTGAACCTATTGACAACCTAATAAAAGCCTGAGGATCCATTCTGGTCAATAGTCCTTCAGCATTTTTCACAAGCTCTAATCTTGAACAGCTCAGAAGGCCTGTGAAGTCGGTCAGCAGATGCTTAAGATCAGGTGTGCAAACTTTTGAGTAGGCTAAAATAGAAAATATTGACACTACTGGTTGACATTATAGATACCATTTCAGGGAAAGTAGTTTACATTTTCCTAATTAGTACGATATGTACCAGTATCGGTGATTGCCGTAGGACATATGGTATCACATCATTTCTACGATAAGGAAAACAAAGAAAAAGGTCAAAACAAATATATATATATATATATATATATAATTAATTTCTCAATCTGGTATGACACAAGTTTTAACACAAAAGGCCAAAGTTCCTAGACAGATTCATCATAAATATAAAATAAAATCCGCATTATGCAAGTTTAAATACAAAAAGCAAAGGTACAATCATTTCAAATTATCATCATAGCTCTCATGAGAAAATAATGATAAGAACCAATCAAAAACTAATTCACAAAATTAGCACCTAAATCTGGCACCAGTACCTTGCCAGCATCAATCCAACACGCCGAATATCAGCCGTCACCGTCTGGTAGCCCTGATATTAATAGGTATTTGGAATGCTACAATACCTAAAGTGCTTATTGTCATTATACTATTATAGTAGCGGAACAGAGCGTATTTATAACTATTGTTGATTTGTCATTATAGATTTCACACTTCAATCTATGCACTCATCGTATCTTGGGAAGATGAAAAAAATAATAGATAGCATAGTTCAAAATTTATTGTATCATATTCATTTCAATGCTAAGACCATAAATTTGACAATTTATATTCACATGAATGCACGTTGATAAAATATCGAAAATTAATCGCTCAAGTATAAGATTACTCCAGTATTTTTAGACAAATTGATGATTGATAACTTTATTTTCAAAAGAAATATTAACGGTTACTCTCTTACCAAGTCTATCATTATTAACTCTACCGAAGATACGATAGAATAAATATTAACATTGATACACAATATTATATTTTGACTACATCACCTATGACAACTTTAACACTTGCATATGTAGATTTCACCACATCCCCGTTGGACAAATAAAAAAAACTAATAATAACTTAAGTCTTATAGGTAGCGAATTGCGCTTTGGTATGAACATTCTAAAACATGGTACATTTTCTCTACAGAACACTAAAATTGGTGATGCAAAACCTTTTTTCCTATGTACTTGAATTTCTATCCCACAAGTATGATTACAACTTTACTTTCTGATATACAAATGAGGGGCATCCACTTCTTTAGTTTAAGACATACAATCAATGACTAAACTCAAATCTAATGGAAGGCTCAGATCGACTATCTAGAATCATTCTCTAAAATATTTAGAATATTTACAAACATAATTATCACATTGAAAATTTCATAACACTTGTTAAAGTGTACAAGATATTCTAGAAAATGCAGACTAGTATAGCCAAATGAGCTATTGGGTCCAGTAAAATAACAAGGCCCAAACTCCTTGAAAATGCAACTTATAACCTTACTCTTAGAAACAACTCAATCAGTTCTAACTTTATCTCAAGTCAACTACTCCCTCAGTTCCGAAATACAAAATCAATATTGACTTTTAAAGTCAATTTGATATAATTTCAATTTCAAAATTGATGTTATTAATTTAACTTGTGAAAACAATAAACTTTTCTTAGTTGTACGTTTTAGATAATTTACGATTTTAATAATTCTCTTGCCAAAATTAAACAAATTAACATCAATTTTGAATTAAAAAAATATCTCATCCTATATTTTGGAACTATGGGAGTATTTTAACTATATCATTTAAGAAATCTATTCTCCGCGTACCACTTTCCAAATATACATATTTTGTACCGACTAAGCGATCCGAAAAAACATACTTTTACTATACTTTATAGTTCATACCACCGAATGTGACGCTTTCCGTTCCCGTTTTCGTTCAACATACAGTAAGTTACAATCCAAGGAACATCTAATCCTCTCTTAAGCTCGTTTATCGTTAAATTAAAATTTATTTGATACATTTGGACAATCTAAACTTAGAGATGATTATGCTACCTCTTGTTATTCTTCATCATCAATTGTCATATGCATCTCTGTCGCCACCACAGGGAAACAACAGGGCCTGAAAAAAATCTTTGACCACTGCAAGTCACCACCTCTGAAGTGTTGACGGTGCTATTATTGTGTAGCAAGTAGATGTTGGACATGAAAATTTATATCTTCACTTTTGTGCTTTTACTCATGTTTAATTTTCTCCTCTATCTTGTATTGCTGCTGATTTTTCTGTCTTTCAAATATTTATTCAAATCATAGTTGTCACGGCGCCAAGGCGGGACACGGCAGTAGTTAACCGTCAAGACGCCTAGGTGATAAGGCGTCCGCCGTGGCAGACAAGTCGTTAACAATGTGCAATTTATACATTATTTATTTTATTTCAAAAATGTATTGCACAATAAAATGTTATATATACTAAAACCCAAAACATAATAACTAACATTCTGAAAAAGTCTCCACTCTCCACTATGTTTCTAGTCATATCTCAAAGTAAAGTCATCAACTATTAAGTCATTTCCGTCTCCCTCACGAGCATTGCTCTCATTTAAAAGAGTAAGGTCATGGGTTGAGTTACTTAGGTAATTGAAAAAGTCTATAGGTTATGATGAGTCAAGGTAAAAAATGACTTAATCACTTAACTTGAGCCCGCTACTGAGCCTTGGTGGCTCGGCGTCCAAGGCGTTGTCTTGCCCTTCTCCAATGTCAGGATGCCTAATCGTCGCCATGGCGACACCATGACAATAATGATTCAAATTAAGGTTATGATGGATAAGTGACAACTAATTAATAATCCAAAAAAATGAATACTCTTTTTAACTAAATTAACACAAAATGCATATGTTTCTAACAATTAAGGGAAAGGGGTTAAGGGAGCCAAGGAACAGGATCAGCATAAAGGCACTTCTACCCACTCTTTATGAGTTAGTATGAAGAGCAGCTCCTTAATATATTACCTACAAGTTTAAGGGAGAAAGATAAATCCTCCTTTTAAAGAAAATACCATCCCGGTTGATTGGTCCCATACACAGTGCATGACATAATCTATAAATGGAGCCCATTACTATACCTTATAGCTTTTTTGTTTTTTCAATGTAATATGGCCTGAATTTAGAAGAAAACACTAATATGACAGTGAACTATAGTTTGGTCCTAAAAATGTTACATTGTCGTTCGGAACACTAAATTAGGAAATCCAAAACAACATTTTACTATCGATTGATTAACTTAGGGGGTGTTTGATAAAAAATTGAATGAATCTGAATTTGAATGAGTTGAATCTGAATTTGAATGAAAAAAAGTTATTTGATAATTAATGTCTGAAATATTTGAATGACAAAATTTTATTATTTTACCCCTCTAAAAAAATTCAAAGTTGTTGTAAATTTATTTAATATTACTTAATATAATAGTTAATATTTTTTTAAATTTTTAAATTTTTTACTTTAATCACCGCTCATTCACCATTCAAATGAAAAAAATCGACTTAGCTATTCAAATTTCAATCATCCTAATCGATTCAAATTATTGCATTTATTTTTTCAAAACAACGACGCATTTAATTTCGATTCAAATACCATTCACCATTCAGATGTATTCAATTCTAAACAAACAGCCCCTTAATATAAGATGGATTATTCCATAAAGGATCGTATCTTTCTACATTGTAGTTTCCTGAAATTGGATTTATTCCTAGTATCATTTAGTTTCTAAAGAAAAACCATGTCCACAAATAGAAACACCTCAAAACATTTTGCAAATATGAATTTTAAGAAACCTACACCCCCAAAAAAAAAAAAAAAAATAAATAAATAAATAAACCCAACAAATATAAAATTATATATTATGCGTTGTACCACGTTTCCGTTCTTCAAACAAAAAGGATCCATATTATAGGTATCCTTCATATTATGACCTTATTACTATCTCAACATACCGCCAACCTTAAGGGTTACGTTTACGAGTATATGTAAACCATAAGTTGTTATCTCAAGAGTTAAGATCCAAGTAAGGAATCTGAAAAATTAAATATATTATCTTGCAAAAATGGGGATAAAATATAACCCATGAGAATTGCTAGGTAGAGAACATATACATATTCTTAACAATAGGCACAGATGATTCGAAAGACCGAAACTCTAATAGCCACTCAGAGGTTGTTAGAGGAATTAAAGGCGACAATAAATAAAGAAGTTACACACCAAAAATTAAATCTTTCTCTGAAAAACTCAGTACTCATAATTTCTTGTACAGGCCTGATCTAACTAAACAATGAGTTTATCAAGCTCCCTCCAATATCAGCCTGATTATTATGAGCATCAGCTATCCCAAATTTTAATCTTCTACCACATTTTTCCCAAAACAGAGGATACTAAATTCATGAAAATACCTTTTCACATGTTCATTCTTTTATTATCTAGTACTCTTCAGCGGACATAGAGAATCGAAAGACTATAAAGAAAATTCAAGGAAACACTTGGCAGGGAAGCCCCTTCACAGATACTAAACATGTTTTCTTCTCTGGTTTACCATAGGACTTAATGGACTCAAAATAATCTCATAAAGTGGAGATAATGGAAATATTTGTAATCATTGTTTTTTTTTGTGCGTGGTATGTGTTTGTGCTCTACACATCTTCCACTTCCCAATTTCGGTATAGTTTCAATAATGCAATTAAACCGAGATGAATGAAAGTACAGACACAGATCACCTAATTTGGTGATCTTTCCTTCTACTAAATAAATAACATATTCCTTGAATTGCATTATCTTCACATAAACTCTCACTTAAATTTTGGATTTAGAAGACATACCCAAGTCTCTAATCAAATTACTACTAACTTTGCTTTTCCTATCTATCTAGCCTCAAAGACTCCAAATTTAAGCAATTAATGGACTTAAAATAAGAAAAACCCCATGTAAAATGCAAACAAACAATTAAGCCCCAACCAAAAAGCTTGAACTTAAACCACCAACTAACTATGCCATTTTTACACAAACATGCCCAAATAATACTAACAAATAACCAAAGTCAAGGTCACTAAAAAAAACCCACAAAATTATAGTGTATGGAAGTCTTAAACAGGAAAATAAACCAAAAGAAAAATACCCACCTGGCCACCTTTACTTTGAAGCTTTCTCTTCCTTAAAAGCACCCCCAAAGCCACCTTTGAACCTGGAATCACTCCAATTCTTACAAAAATTGGGGAAAATCTTCATAATACCCTTTTCATTTAATCACTTGAAACCAATGACCCAAATTAGCGAAAACAACATTCAAGATCAAAATTCCTTCACTCTCATCCAAACACCCCCAATGACTCTCCCCCACACTCTTTTCTCTCTCTATATGTAAATATATGTATGTATAAAAAAAACACCCAGATCAAATAATGATGTAAAATTAAAGAAAACTGGGTGTGATGAATAATTGGACCAAAACACTTAAACCCCTCCAAGAATATCACGTAGACTGTGCACGGATCACGAGAAACGCCATACATACATCTCTCCACATATATAAATAAGTAATTTAATAAAAACAGAGGGAGAGAAAAAAGGCTAATGCATTATTTGGGACGAAACAGGCGGAGAAAGTATGGGAAAATAATTAATTTAATTATATAGTATAGTATGAGAAACCATCAAACAAATGAATTGAACATAAAATAAAACAGTGTCACTATACAAATATAGTAATGTAGGAGAGAGAACAAGAAAAAATGAGATGGCAACAAATGAAACATCAGATAATAATAATCTCTTGTTGTTGGAAAATAAATAAATATAAAATATATATATATATATTGTATAAAAGACTATATATATATATATATATATATATATATATATATATATATATATATATAAAAGACTAATGGAGGAAGGCAGGTCGTATAAATTGGATACAGCTGTAAACAACGCTTCTTGACACTGTGGGGGGAGAGAATCGTTTTCAGGCACGCATGTGGGTGATGGTAAGCCTGACTTCATTACCATAACTCTGTATAATTAAATACTAAAATGAGAATTAGTACACGAGAACATTATTTTTTAGTGTGTTTTGATTATTTTTGCATGGTTCTCTCTTGCATATTCATATGAGAGAGGATCATTTAAAAATATCAAAAATATATATGAAAATAAAAGTTTCCTTAGTATATCTTGTTTTATTTTATTAAACATATATTAAATTTATTATTATAAAGATATAGTAATATTTTTTACAAGAAAATTCAATCATTCTAATTTAAGAAATAAAACCATTATTGACTTTTATAAATACAGTTTAAATATTTTTAAATTAAAAATTATAAGAGTATCAAATTTTAGTATGTTCAAGTACTAGAAATTATTTGAAAATTACTACTACTACTTTAAAGATTTATTTTTACAATCTCAAATAAAAACACATCAATTTCATACTTAAAAATATTTCAAATTGAGTTTTAACATAAATAATTAACTTATATCTCGCTTTATAGTAGGAGTATTAACTTTGATATAAGATTCCTATGGTTATTTGGAATTAAAGATTAGGGGTGAGAAAAATAGTCAAAGGATGCATTAATTGTTGTGTGGTGATTTAGGTGGAGATATCTTCACAAAGAGCGCATGCATTTTATTTTATTAGTCTATTTTTAGTAAAATCTGTACAAAAATTACATAATAAAGCTAAGTTTCGTCCACGTTTTCCTTATTTTCTTTCCTAATCCCTTCCTTCATATTCTCATAATTTCTTAATTTTGAATGCAATAGTATATGTTCATATATAATATAAAATTGCATTTAATAATTCTTATAAAAACGTTTTTATAAAAATTAATTATAATTAATAGAGAAAAATGATAGCTCCAGATAGGGCTGAACATTTCGATTATAACCGAACCGAATAGGTTATTTGGTTCTAACCGAAAATCGAAATTTACATTTTTTTGATATTCGATCAACTATTCAAAATGAGTGTTAATCGAAAAATCGAATAACCGAATTAACTATTTGGTTATTCAGTTAATAACCGAAATTAACTAAAAAGAAAACAGAGGTGCCAATTTCATGCAAATGTAATAGCTACAGCTTATTCACTACTAGGAAAACAAGAATACGTGACGGAATTTTGTGACAGTTTTTAAAAACAATCACAAAAGATAGTAACTTGTGATGGAATTTTTAAGCAATCACAAAATAATAGTATATATGATGGCTCTTAGTGATGACTAATCTTGCCTTCAATGTATTATAATTGTGATGGCCATGTCAATCACACCAATTTTTTCACGCAAAATAAATTTTTTTTTTTGTGACGCACTAAGTCATCACTTATAGATATACCCTTTCCGTGATTGCATTTAAGCTATCACTAATATTTTAATGTAAGAAATAATCAAAACAATATTTTATGACGGTCATAACAATCATTAAAAAAGATAGATTTTTGTGACGACTTTTATTTGCAATTACAAAAAGAAGGTATTTTGTGATGGAATTTTCAAGCCATCACAGAACAATAAAATATATGATGACTCTTAGTGATGACTAATTTTACCATCATTATAGAGTATTTGTGACTGTCATTGCAATCACCAAATCTTATGGGTAAGTAATTTTGTTTAGTAAGTCAACTCACATATGTTTACTTTTATATTTTGTTTTAAAATTATAATCATGATCTGGACTTTGGTGTAGTGGTAATACTCTTTATTTAGTTTGCAAATGGGAGAGGGTTTGAATCCTACAAGTACCATTTGATACAATTAATATAGATACAATTAATACAATGAAATCAAATGGGAGAGGGTTCGAATCCTACAAGTACCATTTAATACAATTAATATAGATACAATTAATACAATGAAATAAGTTATACGTAAATAGAGATTCACGTTCTTACATTTGATCCCTAAAGAGAGCAACCGGCAAAATGATAATACCGGTGATAACAGTCATCAAAGCGGTGACAATAAGCATGGAGGGAATCAACATGCCAGAAATGGTAACCACTTCGGTGGTAATCATGGCCAAAACAATAAGAATGGAAAATTCAAGAAGAGAAGGTTTAACAATGACGTGAAGACGTCGGCACCAGCACCCGTTTCAAAGGAAGAAGAACGACCACCGGTCGTATGTTTCAAATGCGGACAGGAGGGACACGTCCGTCCAAACTGTACGTAGCAATCCAAAGCGTGTTTTAATAGTGGAAGAGAAGGTTACCTAGCTCGATTTTGTCATATGGTAAAGTCAAGTCCAGCTGGGATAGTGATGCCAAAGGATGTCCCAGACAAGCCAAAGCCGGGAGTTTAAGAGAGAGCGTTTTTTTTTCGTGACGAGGAACCTGAATAAAATTATCACGGGTAAGTTAATCATAAGCTCTTGCGAGTCCGTGCATGCAGTGTTGAATCTTGGTTCTACTCACTCTTTTATTTCACCTAGTTGTGTTCAATGTTTGAAGTTAACTCCGGAGAAGTTAGACTTTGATATATCTGTTTAAACTCAGTTGGGAGAAACCTTCGTTACCTCTACTGTTTATAAATCTTGTTCAAATAAACACTTTCACGTTACCTGTCGATCTTATCTCTTTGAAAATACTTGCCTTTGATGTGATTTTTGTAAACGATCGATTAATTACTCATCATGCTTTTCGTAAGGTTGTTAGCTTTCATACTCCTAACCAACCTGTTATGCGAATTCAAAGTAACCAAACCACTAAAGTCAATCATTGTAATATCAAGCCATGAGTAAAGAGCCCCGATCCTTTCATTGTTGACTTCCTTGTGTGGAATGCACCGCCGCATTTCTTCAGAGGCGACATCGTGAATGAAGATGGCAAGTTGATAGGTATCAATGTGACGTACTATCCAAGTCTTAGATGAGGGTCACAGTTTCGAATGATATTTCTATCGTTAATAAATTTCTTGACGTATTCCTGAAGACTTCTTAGCCTACCCCTAGAGCGTGAAATCGAATTTTGTATTGACCCCAGTACAAAACCCATTTCTTAAACCCTCAAATATTTCTTTAATTAAAATGAACGTAACATGCGCCAAAGACGTTGACTCGAGCCTGTTGAAGATTACGATCGTACTATTCAATATCATCGTGGAAGAGCGAACGTGGTAGCTGACGTGTTGAGTAGAAGATCGTATGCGTTTACGAGTGCGATGTTGTTAACACAAAGACTAATTTCGTATAACTTACAAATGATGAAGATAGAGTTAAAGACTCTAGGGACCCACATGAAGTAACGAATATACGAGTAGAATCGACTTCAATGAAGAAGGTTCAAGAGGGCGTTATTCTAGAAGCAAGAATCGATGAAGAAAGGAAATCTCAACTCTCAATTTAATTGGCCCATTTGAAATCCTCGATCGAGTAGGAACTGTGGCCTATAGACTCATTTTACCGCCAAGTATGTCGCGTGTTCATAACGTTTTTCACGTATCGTTGTTAGTAAAAACTTAGTCTTGGGGGACTTTGGAGCCAAATTTTGGAATAATTAATGAATCTGAAAAATTATAAAATCATGGGAGTTTTATAGAGCATGTTACAAGCTTTCCATAGCCTCGAAAACGGACTAATTCCGATAACGGATGAAGAAGTTATGAAGATTTGAAGTATGTGCGTCAAAAGTTGTAAAATCTGGAAAATTGGAGCTAAGTGCCAAGAGTCGAGCGCCTAGGCGCTAGACTCGGCGCTCAAATTCTGCTCTTGGGTGCCTAGGCGCTTGCCCAAGGCCAAATTTGGGCGCCTAGGCGCTGGTCATGTGTTAAGCCAAAATCTGTCCGGACGTCCTTTAGTAAATTGGGTATAACTTTTTCATACGAGCTCCGATTGAGGTGATTCAGGATGATTCGGAAAGATAATGAGTAGACCTACAACTTTCCTTCTTTTTGTTTTGAGATTTGAGGTCGGTATCAAGTCCTAAAATGGCTATTTTAGGGACTGATATGCATTCAGAGGCAATCGGAGGACATCGGGCATGTACGTATGAAACGTGTAATGTTTTCGACGATAAAGGTATTCAAGGTTATACCTCAAGAGTTGGAATATGAAATGAAGACAAGGTATCCTCACCTCTTCGGCATACCAGGTACGTACGTAAATTTCGAGGGCGAAATTTCATAAGGAGGGAAGATTGTGAGACCCAGATTTTATGAATAAAGATTTAAATTTCTCGAAATATTTTTTGAATATTATGGTGTGGATTTGATATAATGTTATATTTGTGGGTAGTATTTATAAATTTTGCAAAGTATGCAAGTTGTTATATAATATTCGATTGGTCGGGGAATATTCTTTGTGTCGGAGAATATTCGTACGACGGCACAATCATTGGTGGACCCCACAACGGAATTATTGTCGGATTGAGAAAATGACAAAAATATTTTTATGAAAATAACGGTGAAAGTTTTACCGTTAATACTGTTGAACTACTCGGTAGTAAAGAAATACGATGTCTGGCGTGGTTGCGTAAGTAACACCAGGTATTGATTATTGATATTTATGTGAGAAGTCACTCAGTTTTGTTCAATTATTGCTACAATAGTTGCTGCATAGTATCTCACATTATTTGATTCAATTATTGTTGATTTATAAGTTTTGTTTTATTAGTATTATTAATGTAATAAAATAGAAACATCTTTTTATATAAAACAGAATACTTTTATAAAGTTATTCGTTTTATTAGATAATAATTAGATTATATTATATTTTATTATGCATAGTGTTTGCATAGTGCCTGCATAGTGTTTGTATAGTAAAAATCTTTTTATATAAAATAGAATATATTATATTTTATTTAAAAGATTTTGCTTTAAATATGGACCGTCCGATTAAAGTAAATCAATTTGGACCGTTCATGGGTTGGTTACTATTCATTCCATTCTTCTATAAATAGAAGCTCATTCCTTCATTATTTCATACGAATTTATTGAAACTCTAGAGAGAAAAAATATAGAGAGAAAGAAGAAAAGTATTCTGCTACTTCACTACTTCTTTATTCAATTCTTCTTTATACGGTAAGGGGTGTTATTTCTTTTGTATTCAAGAAGAGAACTTCTGTTATTCCATTTTTTTATTGTTCTGTTGGAATAACCTGTATACGCGGGCTACCCTATACTTGGTGACATTCTTCTATTATTTTGTCTTTATTATTCTGTTGGAATAACATGTCTGTGTGTTTTACACCGGACCTGGTTCCGTCTTTATTATTACATTGGAATATCCTCGTCATGTGTTTTACACCCCACTGGTTCCGCCTTTTTATTATTACATTGGAATATCCTCGTCTGCATGTGTTTTACACCGGACCTAGTTCCGCCTCTTTATTATTACATCTTTATTATTACATTGGAATAACTTGCTCACTGAGTACCGCGTGCGTGGTGATTTCGCATTGTTATTCCATTCTTTATTATTCATTTGGAACATCACATCGGTGTGTGAATTTCACGACTTTGGTTCCGTTATTATTATTACTCGTTGGAATAACTTTTGTCATCGCAATGCACCGCATGCGTGGTGATTTCTTTTGTTATTCCATTCTTTATTATACTCAGTTGGTTAAAGTTTTGACTTCTATACTCCATGAAATTAGTAGAATATCCTTGATATTTGCGCTTCACCTAGTATCTTTTTATGAAAATATTCTTCTGAGCATTCTTGAATTTTACTCTACACAGAAGTATCATGTTGACAATTTGGACGTTATTGGTTCCTGGACAAATTAATTCTTGAACTTGTTTTATTGAATTCTTATATCATTGTCATCATCCTCATGTTTATATTATGTTGAAAGTCATCTGTGGCCTGTAGTGCATAGATGGACTTGGTATGATTATGACCAGGGATTATTCGGTATAATCATGACCGTAATGTTACAAATGATATGGTAAAAGTCCTCATTGGCCCGTAGTGCATTGATGGATAGTTTTTGGTATGATTATGGCTGTGGATTCTCTTCTACGAGGAGCAAAGATGAATTATTTTATGGCATGATCAGGACCATTGATGAAAATACGATTATCTTTGGCCCGTAGTGCATGGATAATTCGTGGTCGTGATACTAAAGAATATCCTTGGCCTGTAGTGCAGGGATGATTTAATGATGTGGATTATTTATTGAGCTGAGTCTCAACGATAAAAGTGATGAATTTTTTTTTAAATCATTAAAGATAGTAGATTTTATTCTCTACTTGACTCTTTTAATGGATTGCTTGTTCCGCTGCAGTTAAACTTGATGTCTATTGTATTTTATTAGTTTAACATTATTAGAGACTAATGATAATTTATTCTGCATTATCTTAGTCATAATATTTTTTACTAGGTTAGTTGAGCTCACCCTTTCTTTCACTATTCTCTTCAGGAAATGAGAACGTAGCTGGGACGAGTCGGGGAACGGAGTGATGGTCCTAGATGGTGTATTAGTAGTCCTCACTATTCTCTTAAATAGTGTGACAATAAATGTAATGATGACTTATTCTGAGAGTGGATATTATTTAGAAGACAGTATTTGTATTAAAACTCACAGCTCTCTTGTTGTATTTTAAAGATTGTATTTGAAATTTTGTACCATGTATTTGGCGACTCAGAATAGGTGATGTATACCTATTTTGGGGGCATCACAAAAGATGTTAGGATGATCTATAAAATGTAATAGATAGGCTTCAATAAAATCGCAGTCTATTGAGCTGATCAAGAACTTGCAGAAGCCAAGGCAGAATTGTAGAGTATCGAGGATCGTAGTATGTCTGCCTTGAAGGGCCTCTCCAGAGATCGTAGTGTGGTCCAGACGTTTGCCTAAGCCAACTTAGAGATCGTAGTGTGGTCCAAACGTTTGCCAAAGCCAACTCAAAGATCGTAGAGTGCTCTCAGAAACGTAGAATCTGTAAGACAAGCAAGTGAAGATCGTAGTGTGCCAGCCCTTAAGAGAAATCGTAGTGTTCTCGTTTGGTTGCATCAAGCACCAAGGTGGCAAGACACCACGATAAGAATCGTAGAGTATCATCTGGCTGTGTCAGAAGTTATGGGCCTTGATCATTTATTCAAAGATAAAATCTTAACAAATATGGAATGGGTTACAAACATTGAAGTAATCACCAGTCCCAATGGCATGAAAACATACTTAGTATGCAACAAAAAGACATATTGAAGAAGCTAAGGAAAGGACCATGGGACAGAGGAAAACACCTTTTTAGGTGTTAGGTGAGAAAGCAGTCTGCTATGTCAGTAGGCCAGAATGCATTTCAGAAGATATGCAGAAAAGTCTCCATCAAAGTTCAGAAACATCAAATGCATTAAATGCTTCAACGGATGGATTCAATGGGCAGATTTCAAAAATCACATATATGCATGACATCTGCAGATGATAGGGGTAAGCAAGCAATTGAACAAAAAGAAAGAATACTCAACGCTCAACTCTACGATCTGAGAAAAAGATAAAGCTTGCACAGTTACTCAATTCTTTCGAACAAGAGCTTAACGACAACTGAATAGCACCAACCAAGAACTCAACAACTACCAATCAACTGAAGTAAGAGTCCCAAGTCAGAAGGACTTGAAGAGTTCTAAGTGAACTGTGAAGAGCCAAGTCTGCTGGACTTGAAGAGTTCAAAAGTGAACTAAGAAGTTCCTAGACTGCTGGTCTAGAAGGAATCTGTGAGATTCAGAAAGTGTAAAAGACATCCTTAGTGGATTTCCTACTCGAGGAGTAGAAGAGTGGACTAGGAGCTTTAAGTGCTCTGAACCACTTAAAACTGCTGTGTCTATTGCATTCTTACTATAACTGCTACAGTAAAACCTCTATTTAGGAATAGATTTGGGACCAAACTATTTGTATTCTAATTGAGAGGTTATTACGAAATAGAGGTATTGGTACAAAATATTTTTCGAGCACCCAAAAATATCCACTTTAACAAAAATATAGATTTTATAACAAAAATTAAAGAAAACATAAATTATTTAGATTTTCAAACTAGGAAAATGTAGTCTTTTATAGTAAATTTAGTTTTTATAGGAAAATGTGGTCTTTTATAGGAAATATAGTCTTTTATAGGAAAATGTAGTCTTTTATAGGAAAATATAGTCTTTTATAGAAAATGTAGTCTTTTATAGAAAATGTAGTTCTTTATAGAAAATGTAGCCTTTTATAAAAAATGTAGTCTTTTAAAATTAATATTTTCTCTCTCTCTCTCTCTCTCTCTCATATATATATATATATATATATATATATATATGAATTATTACTATATAGAGGTATATTTTGTTAATACGGGACTTAAAAAGTATATAACATATTACAATTTAGAGGTTATTCCTATTTATAACTGGCCCAAATTGGGACCAAATTTTTTTATAATATTGTAGAGTTTATTCTTATATAGAGTATTCCTAAATAGGGGTTTTACTGTATAAATGTTATAATTATCTCACTCTCATTAACTCATTATATCTAAAAGGGAGATCAAACAAACCTTAATTCCGCTGTGTTTAAATCATTATCAAAATTGACAAAGTAAAATGAAAAGATTTTTAAATATCTATTCAACCCCCCCTTCTAGATAACTATTGTGCCTCCGGGAACTAACAAATAGTACCCCGAATGAAAATATTGAAATTTAATAAGAAAGTTCAGACCAATATTCCAATGAAACGATACTAGATGAAGCGCAAAATTCAAGGATATTCTACTAATTTCAGGGATTATAGAAGCAGTACTTACCATATTAAGTTTAGATTTAGGAATATGAAAAGAAATAATATATGAAACTACAAATGGATTTTCACCTGTCATGCGGTAATTCGCGTAGACAGATCTTTTCTACAAATAAAGAATGAGTACAAAGGATTATTCACCATGCATGCGGTAATCCGCGTAGACAGGTTATTCTCACATATCAAAAAATGAATACGAAGGGTTATTCACCATGCATGCGGTAATCTGCGTAGACAGGTTACTTCCGCAGATTAATAAAGAATGAATACAAAGGGTTATTCATCATGCATGCGGTAATCTGCGTAGACAGGTTACTCCCACGGATTAATAAAGAATGGATACGAAAAATAATATCTCTTACCTTAGTAGGAGATTGGATACTGCAATAGTGAAGTAGCAAAATACTCTTCTTCTTTCTCTCTATAGTTTCTCTCTTTATAATTTTAGTGAATTCGTAAGAAAGAATGAATAAATGAGCTACTATTTATAGGAGAACTGACTAAATAATAACTGATTCACGAACGGTCCAGATTGATTTACTAGTAAAACGGACGGTCCAGATTGATTTACTATTAAAACCTCAACCGACGGTCCATATTGATTTACTATTAAAATCTCAACCGACAGTCTGAAAAATTAGCATATCTCCCTATGGAATAATAAGTCAAACTTACAACAAACGCCTCATGACAAACCCCTCTATTTATATCATAAATTGAATAAATATTTACTACAATTCACTTATCTTCCATAAACACATTTTTAATCTTTCAATAATTATTCATCCTTAATATTATAACTCACAATATTGACAACCAGATTGTTCCTAGGAAAGAGGGGGCTTTCCGATAAGGACTTCTCCTTATTGGCGCGTAATTAAATAACCTAACCCCTTTCCTCGACAGAACTTTCTAGACATTGTCAATAATGCAAATAATAATATGAGTAATTATGTCGTCTCAATTATTGATTTAATAATATAAAATATTATGCAGATGATACTGTGACAATAATTGAATCAATAATATGAGATACTATGCAGCAGCTATTGTAGCAATTATTGAATGAAACTGAGTGATTTCTTATGTAAGCATTAATAATTAGAGATACTGTGCAATACCGTGTGCTACTGTGCAACAACACGTATTATTGTTCTTTTATCACCGGTATTTCAACAGTTAACGATAAAAGTTTTGTCATTATTTTTATAAAAAGGTTATTTTTGTCGCTTTTTATATCCGACATTCATTCTGTTGTGGGGTCCACCAATGATTATGTCGTCGTACAGATATTCCTCGACAAAACGAATATTTTCTGACCAAACGAATATTTTATGACAACTTGCTTACTTTCTAAAATTTGCACATATCACTCATAACTATAGCATTATATCAAATCAACACCTTATTATTCAAAAATAATATTTAGAGAAAATTAAATCTTTATTCATAAAAAGTTGGGGTCTTACAGACAGTCTTCCCATTAACGCGTGATCTCTCCATCCGCATCAACACCAAGCTCCCACTTGAACTTTAGTCATACTCTTTTAAGCACTAGCCCATACGAGCCACCCTCTTCAATATATTAAGTGTTTGATCCACCAAGAGCCAACAATCTCTCGTTGAGAATTAAGTCAACGCAAAACACACAATAAAATAATTATAAAAAGAGATAAAATAACACAAGATTTAATGTGAAAAACCTTTAAAAGAAAAACTCTCTCAACTCTTAAGATACTACATGACTTTTTGTTATATTAACTTCAACAACTTAACATAATACTCCATTTATAGAATACCCACAATTCTCCTCTTTCTATTCAAAATAAGACACTTCCAAAATAAAACTCTTACTACAAATAGATTTTTTTTCCAAAATAATACTCTTATTAAAAATAAGAGTTCTTCCTTTCCATATTAGTAATTCTTTTCTTAATTAGATTCGAGGAGTAACCCAACAATTTCTCCCTCGACTCGAATCCCCGAATACTTCAATTTTATATCTGAATAGGATTCGATGAGTGTAAGACCCCAACTTATTATTAATGAAATTTAATTTTCTCTATTTATTATTTTGAAATAGTAAGGGTTGATGTGATTAATGTGGATAGTTAGGGGTAAAATATGCAAATATTTTAAAATAAGCAAGTGGTTATAAAATATTCATTGTTGTTTGGGAATATTCGTTTGGTTGTGGAATATTCAAATCTTTGTCGAGAATATTAAATGACGACGGCGCAAGCGACCATGTGTGTGGGGCCCCATAACTTGAAAGCGATTGGATGAAGAAAAGACAAATATAAGTTGGTTAAAAATAACAGCGTAGTTATTCTAATTAATCTTTAAAAAATACTAAATTGGTTAAAACACAAGAAGATACCAGATTATTGCACCAATTATTGATTCTTACGTAAGAAGGCACTACTCAATAATGGTTACGATAATTACTTGTTCAAAGATTTTATTGAGTTAATAATTGCTTGCGTTGATATTTTATATTCTTGTTGTTTCAATAATTGTCATTACACAATATTTTTCATTATCGAAACAATAATTCATATTATCCTAATAATATTATTAGATAACATTATTGGCAATGTCTAGAAAGTTCGCCTAAGGAGAGGTTTGGTCACCTAATTGCAAGGCAAAAGAAGGAGAAATTCTTATTGAAAGCCCCTCTTCCTGGAACCTGCCTCGGTTTGTCAATATTGTGATTCGTAATAATATTATTTGTGAATAATTAATTATTGATTCATATGATGAGAAAATATTAATTTTATGTGGATATAGATGGAGAAAATTTTAATGTGACAATTGTTGAAAATTGAAATTTTATCTTTTTCATTAAAATAATTCATTTAAATATATTATTATATTTTAATAATATAATAATGGTGATATTTTACAACGAATGTGGGATATATGAGTATACGAGGAGGAAGAGTATTTTTGTTGCAATAAATGTTTAAAACATGTTAAACATGTCGGTGGACCCCATTTATTATTTCGAAATTTGATTATAAATGTAAAATTGCCCGCTTGTGGATTTTGGTCAATTTCATTTTGGAATTCGGAAAAACTTTCTTCGCAAAGTTGTAGAGAATTGAATTTCCTATAAAAATTCAAGAGATTCAATTTTTCTGATAAAAGGGCTATTTATTGTGAATTATTGAAGTTCAAAGCTCAAATAATTGATTTTTGGAAGTTTTAATTATTATTTTAAAGAAAATCGTTTTTTTTGCATTTAAGTGGGCTAACATGTGATATTAATTGCTTGAAATCAGATCTTCAAAGATGGGCTAAGGAAATTTATAATATATATTAATATTTTATTAAATTTTCGCTTTGAATGTTCTAAGCATTTTCCTATAAATAGGGTGCTTAGGTTAGAATTGAAAATCACACCGTAAACTCAAGTTTTCTCTCTATATTATCGAGTGTATTCTTGTGAGTATTTTGAGTATACTTTGAGTATTGTTAGACGGTGCAAAGTTCCTTCAAAGACTATACCCTAGTATTCCAAATTAAAGTACTAATCTTTCGAGGTAAGGGATGTTATTTTCTTCTCAAATGATATTATTTCTTCAATATCATTATCTTTGAAATATTGGTTGGAACTTTTTATCAAATTTGGAACTTTTTCATGTCGGGATTACTATTCATGAGTTACTATTCACGAGTTACTATTCATGAGTTACTATTCACGAGTTACTATTCACGAGTACTATTCATGAAGCGTGAAGATGTTTTTTGTGGAATTTCTATCTTTTGGTGTCGGAGTTACTATTCACGTATACGACACTATTCACGTATACGGCACTATTCACTGAAAAAATAAAATTTCTTCTTTTTGTCCAAAATATCTATTCTGGATACTAGCTTTGATTGTATCCATGTTTTGATCATTCTTGAATTTTACACCACTATGATTATTTTTGAGGTATTTTTGAACATGGATAAAACAAAGTACGAATCCTTAATCCTTAATCCTTGTCATTTTGTTTCACTGGATTCGCTTCTTTAAAAAATATTTTCATCATCCTCGGTCTTAAATGATGATATTATTGAATATCTTTGGCCTGTAGTGCAAAGATGAATGATTTCTGAAGAATATCTTTGGCCAAAGTGCAAAGATGAACAGGTGTTTAGATGAACATGACCAACAGATGAATATCTTTGGCCCAGAGTGCAAAGATGAATATTTGATTCCGGATGTATATTGATTGATGTTATAGATAAAAGATGAGACGATGAACTTTTAAATTCATACATAGAAGATAGTAGTTTGCATTCTCTACTTAACTCTTCTAATGAATTATTATTTCCGCTGCGAATATTGATTTAAAATTTGTTGTCTATTGTATTCTATTAGATTTTTCTCTGTTGAAGACTAACGGTAATTTGTTGTATATTATCTTAGTCATAATATTCTTTACTGGGCTAGTTGAGCTCACCCTTTTCCTTTTTGTTCCATTTTTCTTCTCAGGAGGCGAGAATATAGCGAGTACGAGTCTGGGTATGGAATGAAAGTTTTAGAAAGGATTGTTTAGTAGTCCTTACCATTTTGTAAAATAATGTATCAATAAATGTGATGAGGATTTATTTGAGTATAGATATTGTCTGAAGATAATATTTGTATTCAAACTCACGCTTTTCTTGTTGTAATAATAAAGTTGTAGTTGTTTACATATCATGTATTGACAACTTTCGAATAGGTGATGTATACCTATTTTGGGGGCGTCCACACATAATGTATCGAGCTTAGGATATGATCTCCGCGAGATCGGGAATAGAACTAGGAGGAGAGACGAGTAAATCCTTCGCTAGTGTGTCCTACCTAAGCTTATTTTTTAGTTGGTCAAGATATAGGGATATTATGTGATATATTGATTTCCTTAATTAACCCTTGTTTTATGACAAGATTTGAGAATGTCGATGAGAATATTAACAATGGAAATGAGACCGTGGAGACGCCTTTGTACTCACCAACGAGGAGAAGCGTAACAGTGGGCAATGTTCCTCCTCGAACAACAACACCAACGAGCGATGATGAACGAGGGATGTTTAGAAGCTTTTTGCGCTTCATGCAAAATCGATTTAGGGAGACTCGTGTTTAAAATACGAGGAGAAATGATAGCAATTCACACGGGTTGTCACAAACCCAAGCAGCTCAAAGAGTTGGGACCACGAATTTAAGGGAAAGCCGAGATTCGATCACGGCGGAAAACATGGGTCAAACAAATTACCAAGATATTCGATGTCTTGGGATGCACGGAGAAACAGAAGGTTCCATTCGCCACCTTTATGTTCCGTGGCGAGGCGGACTCATGGTGGGAGTCTCAGTGAAGCGTACCCATCCAAACTTTTCTCAATGTCTTGGGAAACGTTTGAGAACTATTTAATGACAAATACTTTCACGAAAGTGTTCGTCATATATGAAGGAAGTGGAGTTCATCGATTAGAGCAAAACAACATGGCGGTGTCTCAATGACGAGGCAAAGTTTGCGAGTTATCCGTGTTTGCACCTCATTTGGTGGAGAATGAGGAACGATGACGCGATGTTTCTTAGAGGTTTGAAACCCCAGATACGTCGATATCTCATTTCTCATAAACTTTCTCTCTATTCGGATGTTATAAAATGTGGGCTCAATTATTAGAGCGAGATAACGAGTACGCGGTCAACCGAGGACCACAACCGGGATCGTACGTAGATAGCGATCAATGTAATAATGATAACCAAATGGAGAAAAGCAGACGGACAAAAATGGTAACCACTCTGGTGGTAATCTTGGCCATGAAAATAGAAGAAGCGAGTTAGGAAGAGATTTTAAAAAGAGGATATTTCACAACGACCATGTGAAGACGACGGTCTTGCGTAAAGAATCGGTTCTAAGGGAGGAGAACGACCACCGGTATATCTATAAATAAATGCGGAAAGAGGGACATATCGGTCAAACTATCCACAACAGTTCAAGGTATGCTATAATTGTAGAAAGGAAGGACATATCGCTTCGAGATTATGCGGTGCGAAACCTAGTTCAATGGGGACGGTGACTCAAAAGATCATCCCGAAAAAGTCAAAGTCAACGATTCCGGAAGAGCGTTTGTTGTGATCGGTCAAAATGCGAGGAACCCAAACGAGGTGATCACGGGTAAGCTATTTATAAATTCTTGCGAAGTTTATACCTTACTTACTTGCACCTAAGCTACCCATTCATTTATCTCTCCCTGCTTGTGCTCAACGCTTAAACTTGACTCGGAGAAATTAGACTTTGACCTATCTGTGGAAACTCCGTTAGGAGAAACTTTCATCACATCCACTGCTTATAAATCTTGTTTGATTCAAGTTGGCACCATTACCTTACCTGTTGACCTTATCTCTTTAAAGATACTTGCTTTTGATGTGATTTTAGGGATTGATTGGTTAACTACTCATCATGCCAAAATTGATTGTTTTCGTAAGGTTGTTAGTTTTCATATTCCTAACCAACCTGTTGTTATGCAATTCAAGCAACTAAACCATTAAAATCAATCACCGTCATATCTAATCATAAAGCTATTCGTTTATTGAAAAAGCGGATGTCAAGCTTTCTTAGCCCATGTTATGGATTTGAATAAAGACACGTCAAATTTGAATAATATTCTGTTGTTATTGACTTTCCCGACGTATTTCTAGAAGAACTTCCCTGCTACCCCGTAACGTGAAGTTGAATTCTTTATTGATCTTGAACTGGTACAAAGCCCATTTCTAAAACCCCATATCGAATGGCTCCTATTGAACTTCAGGAGTTAAAGGTCCAACTACGTGAATTGTTGGACATCGGTTTCATTCGTCCTAGTACATCTCCTTGGGGTGCTCTGCTTTATTTGTAAAGAAGAAAAGACGGGAGTATGCGACTTTGTATTGACTATCGGAAATTGAACCATGTCACCATCAAGAATAGGTATCCTCACCTCGTATTGATGACTTGTTTGACCAATTGCAGAGGCACAATTCTTTTCAAAAATCGATCTTCGCTTCGGATATCATCAATGAAGATTAGAATCGAGGATATTCCAAAGACCGCCTCGAACTTCCTGGTATGGGCATTATGAATTCTTAGTCATGTCTTTCGGACTAACTAATGCTCCTGCGCTTTCATGGATATGATGAACCGAGTATTCAAGGAATATTTGGATCGGTTCGTTGTTGTCTTTATTGATGACATCCTTATATATTCCAAAAGTCGTGAAGATCATGAGCACCATTTGAAGTCGGGTACTCCAAAGGCTTCGTGAAAACAAACTATATGCCAAATTGAAGAAATGCGAGTTCGGCTTGAGGAAGTAGCATTCCTTGGGCACGTGGTGTCGAAACATGGAGTATCTGTTGATCCGTGAAGATTGAAGCAATACAAAGTTGGGAGCAACCAAGTCGGTGGATCAAGTCACGTAGCTTTTGGGCTTAATTGGTTATTATCGGAGATTCGTGGAAGGGTTTTCTCGAATCGCTACTCCATTAACTCAAATAACTCCTAAGGATACAAAATTCGTTTGGAGTGAAGAATCGAGAAGAGTTTCCAAGAGCTTAAGAGGAGACTTATTTGGCTGTTCTAACAATACCATTTGGTTCGGATGGATTTGTTATCTCAAAGTGATGCTTCGGGGCAAAGGGTTAGGATGTGTTCTCATGCAACGTGGGAAAGTTATAGCCTATGCCTCGCGATAACTTAAAGAGTATGAGAGGAATTATCCTACTCATGATCTAGAGTTAGCGTAGCAATCGTTTTCGCTAAAAATATGGAGGCACTATCTATATGGGGAGAAAGTGGAGATATATTCGCACCATAAAAGCCTTAAATATTTCTTCACTCAAAAAGAACTCAACACGCGGCGGCGGCGACGTTGGCTCGAGCTATTGAAAGACTACGACCACACTATTCAATACCATCCCGGAAAGGCGAACGTGTAGGTGACGCGTTGAGTAGAAGATCATATGCGAACGAAAAGTGCGATGATGTCAAGTATACACATAGAGCCAACTTTAATAGAAAAAGTTAAGGTTGCTCGAGCCACCGACCCGCCGGAAATGATGCGCGTGAAGAAGAAAGTACAAGAAGGAGCTATTCCTAAGCGAGAATTGATGAAGAAGGAATACTTGAGTCCACTCTAGACTTTGTGTTCCTAACGACTCGATTTGAAGTACAAGATTATGATGGAGGCACACAATACACCATTTGCAATCCATCCTGGAAGTACTAAAATGTATCGTGATCTTCGATATACATTTTGGTGGAACAATATGAAGAGAGAGATTGTAAAGTTTATCTCAATGTGTTTAACTTGTCAACGTGTAAAGGCGAGCATCCGTACCTAAGGGTCCGTTGCAACCACTTGAGATTCCGAAATGGAAGTGGGAACACATTACCATGGATTTCGTTACGGGTCTTCCTACGGCTTCTCAAGGCATCAATGCTATTTGGGTTATTGTTGATAGATTAACCAAGTCCGCTCATTTCTTGCCGACACGGAGACTTATTCCTTGAACGTCTTGCTAGTATATGCGTGAATGAGATTGTGAGGTTGCATGGCATGCCAATATCCATAGTTTTGGATCGTGACCCAAGATTCACTTCAAGATTTTGGGTTAGCTTGCAAAAAGCTATGGGCACGGATTTTGCGATTTAGTTCGGCATACCATCCCCAAACCAGACGGACAATCGAGAGGACTATTCAAACTCTTGAAGATCTATTAAGACTCGTGTCCTAGACTTCAAGGGCGGTTAGGATAAGTATTTACCATCAGTGGAATTCTCCTACAACAACAATTTATCGTGCAAGTATAGGTGTGGCTCCATTCAAGCATTATATGGACGAAAATGTCGCTCTCCAATATGTTGGGATGAGGTGGGTGAAGCAACATTGTTGGGACCCGAAGTTGAATACGTATGACTCACCGAAAAGATTCAAATGATTTGACAACGATACAAAGCGGCACAAGATCGACAAAAGAGTTATGCGGATCTTCATCGAAAGGACGTGGAATTTAGTGTAGGGGATCATGTATTGTTGCATGAAGTTGCTCCATGGAAGGAGTTACAAGATTTGGGAAGAGAGGAAAGCTCAATCCACGATTTATTGGTCCATTTCAAATTCTTGACCGAGTAGGAAATGTAGCCTATAGACTTGCGTTACCTCCAAGTATGTCTCGTGTTCATAATGTGTTTCACATATCCGCTTAAATAAATATGTAAAAGACCCAAACCACGTTATAGAATTAGAACCCACGAAATAGCCAAGACTTAACGTATGAGGAGGTACTGCCAAGATCTTGGATAGGAAGGAGCATGTCCTACGCCAAGAAAGGTCATACCACAAGTTAAAGTTTTGTGGAGGAATCATGCTTTATAGAAAATGACACGGGAATTGGAAACGGAAATGAAAGCGAGGTATCCTCACCTTTTCAAACACCAGTACGTCGTCAATTTCGAGGACGAAATTTCATAAGGAGGGAGGTTGTAAGACCCCAACTTATTATTAATGAAATTTAATTTTCTATTTATTATTTTGAAATAGTAAGGGTTGATGTGATTAATGTGGATAGTTAGGGGTAAAATACGCAAATATTTCAAAATAAGCAAGTGGTTATAAAATATTCATTGTTGTCGGGAATATTCCTTTGTCAGTGGAATATTTGTACTTTGTCGGGGAATATTCGTATTTACGCAAGCAAACATGTGTGTGGGCCCCATAACTGAAAGCGATTGGATGAAGAAAACGAAAAATATAAGTTGGTTAAAAATAACTAGCGTAGTTATTACCATTAATCTTGTTAAAATACTCGGTGGTTAAAACATAGTAGACACACCAGTATTGCACCAATTATTGATTCTTACGTGAAAGCACTACTCAATAATAGTTACGATAATTCTTTATTCAAAGATTTTATTGAGTTAATAATTCTTCGCGTTGATATTTTATATTCTTTGTTGTTTCAATAATTGTCATTACACAATATTTTTCATTATCGAAGCAATAATTCATATTATCCTAATAATATTATTAGATAACATTATTGGTAATGTCTAGAAAGTTCTGTCTCTAAGAGAGGTTTGGTCACCTAATTGCTACCAAAGAAGGATAAATTCTTATTGGAAAACCCCTCTTTCCTGGAACCGCTTGGTTGTCGATATTGTGATTCTCAGTAATATTATTTGTGAATAATTAATTATTGATTCATATGATGAGGAAAATATTAATTTTATGTGGATATAGATGGAAAAATTTTTAATGTGACAATTGTTGAAAATTGAAATTTTATCTTTTTCTCGATAAAATAATTCATTTAAATATATTATTATATTTTAATAATATAATAATGGTGATATTTTTACAACGAATGTGGGATATATGAGTATACGAGGAGGAAGAGTATTTTTGTTGCAATAAATGTTTAAAACATGTTAAACATGCTCATGGACCCCATTTATTGATCGAAATTTGATTATAACACAATAAAATTGCCCGTTTGTGGATTTACCAATTTCTGTTTAGAATTCGAAAAACTTTCTTCTGCAAAGTTGTAGAGAATTGAATTTCCTATAAAACTCGCGATTCGAATTTTCTGATAAAAGGGCTATTTATTGTGAATTATTGAAGTTCAAGTTCAAAATAATTGATTTTTAGAAGTTTTAATTATTATTTTAAAGAAAAACGTTTTTTTTGCATTTAAGTGGGCTAACATGTGATATTAATTGCTGAAATCAGATCTTCAAAGATGGGCTAAGGAAATTTATAATATATATTAATATTTTATTAAATTTTCTCGCTTTGCTGTTCTAAAGATTTTCCTATAAATAGGGTGCTTAGGTTAGAATTGAAAATCACACCGTAAACCCAAGTTTTCTCTTTCTATATTATCGAGCGTATTCTTGTGAGTATTTTGAGTATACTTTGAGTATTGTTAGACGGTCTGAAGTTTCCTTCAAAGACTATACCCTTGTATTCCAAATTTAGAAGTACTAATCTTTCGAGGTAAGGGATGTTATTTTCTTCTCAAATGATATTATTTCTTCAATATCATTATCTTTGAAATATTGGTTGGAACTTTTATTAAATTTGGAACTTTTTCATGCTTCAAGTTACTATTCATGAGTTACTATTCACGAGTTACTATTCATGAGTTACTATTCACGAGTTACTATTCACGAGTACTATTCATGAAAGCGTGAAGATGTTTTTTGTGGAATTTTTATCTTTTGGTGTCGGTTACTATTCACGTATACGACACTATTCACGATATCTGACTATTCACCTAAAAAATAAAATTTCTTCTTTTTGTCAAAATATCTATTCTGGATACTAGCTTTGATTGTATCCATGTTTTGATCATTCTTGAATTTTACACCACTATGATTATTTTTGAGGTATTTTGAACATGGATAAAACAAAAGTACGAATCCTTAATCCTTAATCCTTGTCATTTTGTTTCACCGGATTCGCTTCTTTAAAAAAATATTTTCATCATCCTCGGTCTTAAATGATGATATTATTGAATATCTTTGGCTTTGTAGTGCAAAGATGAATGATTTCTGAAGAATATCTTTGGGTCAGAAAGTGCAAAGATGAACAGTGTTTAGATGAACACATGACCAATCGATGAATATCTTTGGCTGTAGTGCAAAGATGAATATTTGATTCGTATGTATATTGATTGATGTTACGAGGATAAAAGATGAGCGATGAACTTTTAAATTCATACATGAAGATAGTAGTTTGCATTCTCTACTTAACTCTTCTAATGAATTATTATTTCACATGCGAATATTGATTTAAAATTTGTTGTCTATCAGTATTCTATTAGATTTTTCCTATTGAAGACTAACGGTAATTTGTTGTATATTATCTTAGTCATAATATTCTTTATTGGGCTAGTTGAGCTCACCCTTTTCCTTTTTGTTCCATTTTTCTTCTCGGGAGGCGAGAATATAATGAGATGCAATGTGGGAAAATGGAATGAAGATTTTAGAAAGGATTGTTTAGTAGTCCTCACCATTTTGTAAAATAATGTATCAATAAATGTGATGAGGATTTATTTGAGTATAGATATTGTCTAGAAGATAATATTTGTATTCAAACTTCACGCTTTCTTGTTGTAATAATAAAGTTGTAGTTGTTTCTGTACCATATATTGACAACTCAGAATAGGTGATGTATACCTATTTTGGGGGCGTCACAATGAGTATCCTAACAATTCCTCGCACGAATCGAATTCGCAAACACTTCAACTTCATCACTGTCACTGTTGTTTTAGTCGTCACCATCATCCGCATCATTTGTATAATCCACATCATCTGTGTCATCCGCAATATACACACACTATTCAGATCATTCGTGTTATCTGCACCATCTGCATAATCTACATTATCCGCATCATCTTCATCATCATCATCATCATTGTTTTTATTTTCATCAGCATTTTCATGATCTTCATCTAGCGACTTCAACGGTGATCCTCCATAAGCGCATAATCTCTTATTCATCAACATCACGATGAACACCAACTCTTTCAATCTTCGCTCTCTTCATTTGTCACACCAATTCGACTAATTCTCCTTCTACCATGAATCCAATCAACCTAACTCTTGATACCACTTGTTGGGAAAAGTCAACGCAAACTACACAAAAAAATAATTATGAAGAGAGATAAAACAAAACACAATATTTAATGTAGAAAACTTTTAAAGGAAAAAATCACAGGTTCAAACTCTGAATATATCCACTATATCAAAATAATGGGCTTACAATAATTCTTCCAAGCTTTATCCCCTAAAACTTGAGGTTCCACAATATCGCGACACAACTTTTTGGATGCTATATGATTTTATACAAACACAAAATCCACTTGCACCATCTCCCAACTCTTAGGATGCTATATGATTTTTGGTTGTGCTACACTTCAACAACTCAATATAATACTTTATTTATAAAGTATCTACAATTCTTTTATTTCTATTCAAAATAAGACACTTACAAAATAAAACTCTTACTATAAACATATTACTTTCTAAAATAATGCTCTTATTAAAAATAAGAATTCTTCCTTTTTATATTAGTAAATTTTTTCTTAATATAATTCGAGAAGTAACCCAAGAGTACCGTACCATAAAACAAATTTTTATCAAAATAAATTATATAATTTTTATATAATTACCTCACACCTACTCTATTCATTTGACCATGAATAGATTGCATATTTCAACTCAAATCTTATCCACATGAGTAAAAGTTTACACAAATGGATCTGCCGACTGCCTGCCCATATGAAAAGTAGTAGTAAAAGTTAGTCATTTGTTCGTGAATACAGGATAATTGATACCTAATGGGTTATATTATAATATTTGATTCTCATTATTGTATAATTCCAATGATTATTCATTTGATTCAATGTAGCTGGCCAACAAATCTTTAGCGGCACAATTGTTTTATGTACACGAGTTTTTGTGCATGGGGTTTTGTAGTTGTGCCCCATTCAAGTAACACCTTCTTGCATGAATTGATTCTTACAATCCATAATCAAAGCTTTATGCAATCTTTCATAAGGATCTAAACGAACTGAGTCGAATCGAGTCGATTATTGAGTTGTTAAGATTTGATTCACAAAATTTATCAAATATAAAATAAAGTTTGATTGATGCTCATTTAACTACGAGTTGAGCATAATTCTGAATAGAGCTCGAGCAGTTTGAACTTTTCGAACGAATATTATCCGAGTATCAATAGAAAATTACAATTTGAGAAGATTCGAATAATTTATCGAACTTTAAAATTTACTCATATTTGACTCATTAATATTTCGAATCGAGCTCGAATCGAATTTTTAGTCGAGTGAGTACGAATCGAGCCCGAACTGTTTGCTCATTTTACAGCCTTATCTTTGAAGCTTCAAAAATTCACGAGGAAAAATTATAATGGAAAATAATATAAATATTAGTGATAATATTTTTAAAGAGATGTATATAATTCTTATTTATCTCGTGTATTGATAAATTTCACAATCGTAATTCGACTTAGATTTATCGTAATACATAGCACGACTCAATTATAATTTATTGAAACTTTATTTTGAGTTTAAAACAATTAAAATATAGATAACTAAAGATTATTAGAGATTTTTAATTTTTATTTAGTTTCTTTTCCTTATTGCTTTTTTATATTTTCAAACTCCAAACATATGTTTTGTCAGTTGTATGTCAAGTCGATACTCAACGGCTACATCTTATAAAAAAGTGTCATATTTAAATTTTCATACAAATTTAATAGCTTATAAAACTAAATATTTCTAAACGGCTACATCTTATAAAAAGTGTCACATTTAAATTTTCATAAAATTTAATAGCTTATAAAACTAAATATTGCTAAACTCAACTCGACTACTTTACAACCACATAATACCAATTAATTATAATGCAAATTAAAATCGTCACCGGAGATAATTTTAAACACATCATCAACAGTATTGGAACATTTTTCTTGCAGATTAAAATTATTGATTGGGGTATATAATCTATTAAATTAAGCTCAATTGTTTAATAAATTTAAATAAAAGTAATTTTGGTAAAAGGAGAATACGAACTTATATTTGATATATAGAACATAGAGCTTTTGCATGAGATAGAGAGAGGTGCAAACATGAAACAAAACTACAACAAAGGGACCATTTTAACTTAAAACAAAACTAAGGACAAAAAATATATTTTGCCACTAGTTATATTTTACCAAAACCATCTTTTTCATTCTTTAGTATATATCAATCACCTTGTCAATAAGCACTATTTCGTATTCCATAGGTATCATTTGAAAGTCTTTTTACTTTAAAAATATAGTAAACAAATTTCATGTTAATATATATGAGAGAAATTAATATAACAAAATAGTATATGGAAAATAAGAAAAACAAGAACTTATACAATCTTTAATTTGACAAAAATAATACTTACTTTAGTAATCTTATACTTTACTTATATAATTGTATAAAATATAAAATTTAAGATTATTTATTCACAAAGTTAAATATGAACAATAATATTTTCTTATAAAAAATAATTGAGTTTTGAAATGCCCTAATTAAATATTAAAAGTATTGTTATATATGATGTAAATTTATATAAATATATATCAGATATTGGCACATAAAAATACATCTGACACGAGGTAGCAAGGTAAGTACTCCCTCCGTTTCTAAAAGATTGTCGTTTTAGAAGGTAAAATTTGTTTCCAAAAGTTTTTCGTTTACACCTTTCGAGGAGAATAAATTATTTATTTTCCTATATTACCCCTATCTTCTCTCATCATTCAAATAAAATTTTTAAATAACTCAGAAGGTTAAAATGATAAAATAGTGTTATTTAGATATTTTACACTTTTTAGTTATCAAACAGTTTTTTAGATTCAGATGCTATTTTATTCAGATGATCTCAGATCTTAATTATTCAATTTTATCAAACACCACCTTATTTTAATTTATTTTATTTAATTGCATATGTTTTTATGTTGATCGCAATCTAATTTCGTCAAATATTTATAAAGATATAAATCATTCTTTTTTTAATTTTATATTTACTCTACTACTGCCCAAACAATGAAAGAGCTGCCAAAAAAGAGTTTGGTTTTAACCAACCAAATGTTTTTGAATAACTACTAATAACATGGAGAAAGGTCTTGGGATTCTATGCCTTTGCTTTGAGTGTGATGGTTTAGGTTTTTCCATTTTTTCAAAATTCTTGAGCCTTCAATTTGACAAGAGGCAAAAAAATGAGGACTTTTTTCATGCTTCTCAAAAACAAAAGGTAAAGTAGTTTTTGGAAAACAAAAAAGTTTAAAAAAGAATAAAATAAAAATAATCAATAGTCTTCTTATATTTTATGCACAAATAATTGTGTTAAAGTAAAAGAGTTCGATTAGATATCCAATATACGACTCATGAAAAATTATACAAATGTTTTGTTCAAAATCTCTTAATTTGGCTCATTTAAATTCAATTTATTTTTCCAAATTAAAAGTCAAATAAGTATTTTATTTTTCCAAATTAAAAATAAATGGTAAAAATTATTTTTATTCAATGTAAAATAAAAGAGTTCGTTTGAGAATTTCAAATAAGTATTAATTTCTTAGTTTTTAATATTACTTCAAATATTAAATATAACTTTGGTTCTCATACTATTTTTTGCCTAATAAATAACACTCTTTTTCCAATACAATGACAATATTAATTGACAATTAATATTATATTTAATATTATATAATTATTTTTTTAATACTTGTATGCACAACTCTAAAACGATTTATATTAAAGGACGGAGGGAGGGAGTACTAAATTGTTATATTTATTGCTCAACAATCTTAAATCTCAACTTTTGATTTTAATAAAAAAAATTACACATTCTTTACTAACTCTTGGATAAATATAGAGGGAGGGCATATTTTTTATTTTTTATTTTTTTGGTTGACCAATAAGGGTATGTTCAGATCAATTTATGCCTCAATAGAAACTAAATACTTCCTCCTGGTATATATTAACTCCCACAAAAAAGAAGAAAAAGAAGAAGAATTAAACAAACCTCGTTATTTCTTTCATTTTATCAAAGTGTTGAATAAGAATTTCTTTTGTGTCGATCAAATAGTTACAAAATAAAAATAGATAAATAACTTTATATTCCCACCCAAAAGTGGGATAAAATCATTTAAGCTGCTTGTAAAATATGACTTTAAGAGTAGATTGGTTTATATTCTGTTATTCTTTTCCACATAACTCATTTTTATCGTGAAAATTATGTATACAACTTTTAAAAGGTCACGTCTAATAGAGTAAAGGCAATTCAATCGAAAGAAATCTTACCCGTTAAGCAAACAAAACCTCTAGTCCCTTATTTTCAAGGGTCTCAAAATTAGGGGTATCAAAATTGTTGGAACTTGTGATTTATAATTTATAATTTATGAGTTACTTAAAAAGGTTAGTGCAGAGCAAAGCGAGGGGGCGAAACGATGCACTAGCCCATCAGGGTTGAACCGAAAGTTGTGGGGGCGAGGCCCCATGCAGATGGCTCTGAGCATGCGAGCGTAGCGTCAAGATCGGTCTTGCGTTTCTACATGTGTGGTGTAAAATCCCAAATTTTACTAATAAAGATTTAAATATCTCGATTTTTTTTTTGAATATTATGGTGTGGATTTAATATAATGTTATAGTTGTGGGTAATATTTATAAATTTTGCAAAGTATGCAAGTTGTTATATTATATTCGATTGGTTTAATATTAACTTTGTGTTTAATATTCGTATGATGACACAATCATTGGTGGACCCCATTAACGGAATTATTGTCGGATTGAGAAAACGACAAAATATTTTTATAAAAATAACTACGGAAGTTTTACCGATAATATCTTGTTGAACTACTTTCAGTAGTAAAAAGTACAATAATACGTGTGGGTTGCATAGTAGAGCACACATTGATTATTGATGCTTACGTGAGAAGTCACTTTCGGTTTTGTTCAATTATTCTTTCACATGAGTTCTTTGCGTAGATCTCACGTTATTTGATTCAATTATTGTTGATTGTTATATATATATATATATATATATATATATATATTATATAAGTTTTGTTTTATTAGTATTATTAATGTAATAAAAAGCAAAAAGCTTTTTATATAAAACAAAATACTTTTATAAAGTTATTCTATAAATAGAATATATTATATTCTATTATGCATAATATTTTGCATAGTAAATTTTTTTATATAAAATGTAATACTTTTATAAAGTTATTCTATAAATAGAATGTATTATATTTTATTATGCATAGTGTTGCGTAGTGTATCTGCGATAGTGTTTTGCATAGTTAAATCTTTTTATATAAAATGTAATACTTTTATAAAGTTATTCATTTTATTAGATTATAAATATAATATATTATATTTTATTAAAAGATTTTGCTTTAAATCTGACCGTCCAGATTAAAAGTAAATCAATCTGAACTGCTCATGAATTAGTTACTATGCGTCTATTCTTCTATAAATAGAAGCTCATTCCTTCATTATTTCTTACGAATTCACTTTGAACTCTGTAGAGAGAAACTATAGAGAAAGAAGAAAAGTATTCTTCGCTACTTCACTACTTCTATATCCAGCTTTTCTTTATAAGGTAAAGGGTATTATTTCTTTCGTATTCATGAAGAGAACTTCATTATTCCATTATTTATTATTCTGTTGGAATAACTTTTGTATAAGCGATCTACCCTATACTTGGTGAAATTCTTCCATTATTCCATTCTTTATTATTCTCATTGGAATATCCTCGTTTATGCGCTTACGCCGGGACCGGTTCCGTCTTTATTATTTTGTTGGAATATCCTCGTCTGCATGCGTTTCGCGGGACCGATTCCGTTATTTATTATTCTATTGGAATAATGCATACATGAAGTACCGCATGCATGGTGATTCTTTGTTATTATTCCATTCTTTATTATTACTGCTGGAACATCCTGCATGGTCAGTGCAATTTCGCCGACCGGTTCCGTTATTTATTATTCTGTTGGAATAACTTTATCATACTGAAGTACCACATGCATGGTGATTTCATTGTTATTCCATTCTTTATTATTCTCATTTGGAATATCCTCGCTTGCAAGGTATTACGCATAACCTAATTTCGTTATTTATTATTCATTTGGAATAACTTTACATCGCAATCACCGCATGTATGGTGATTTCTTTTGTTATTCCATTCTTTATTATACTCGGTTGATTAAAGTTTTGACTTCTATACTCCATGAAATTAGTGAAATATCCTTCATATTTAAGCTCCCATCCAAAGATCTTTTCATGGAAATATTCTTCCGAGCATTCTTGAATTTTACTCTACAAAGAAGTATCATGTTGACGATTTGACGTTATTAGTTCTGAATAATTTAATTCTTGAACTTGTTTTATTGAATTCTTATATCATTGTCATCATCCCCATGTTTATATTTTGTTGAAAGTCATCCGTGTGGCACATAGTGCATAGATGGACTTGGTATGGTTATGACTGTGGGATTATTCTAGTATAATCATGACCATAATGTTACAAATGATGTGGAAAAAGTCCTCATTGGCCGTAGTGCATTGATGTATAGTTTTTGGTATGATTATGGATATGGATTCTCTTGACGAGGAGCAAAGATGAATTATTTTATGGCATGATCGGACTGTTGATGAAAACATGATTATCTTTGGCCAGTGGTGCATGGATAATTCATGGTCGTGATACTAAATAATATCCTCGGCACAGTAGTGCGGGGATGATTTGATGATGTGGATTATTTATTAAGTCGAGTCTCGTGATAAAAGTGATGAAAAACTTTTAAATCATAAAAGATAGTAGATTTTATTCTCTACTTGACTCTTTTAATGGATTGCTTGTTCCGCTTCTGCTTAAACTTGATGTCTATTGTATTTTATCGGTTTAACATCGTTTGAAGACTAATGATAATTTATTCGCATTATCTTAGTCATAATATTTCTTCTTGGGCTAGTTGAGCTCACCCTTTCTTTCACCGTTCTCTTGAAATGAGAACGTGGCTTCGGACTAGTCGGGGAATGGAGTGACGGTCCAGATGATAGTATTAGTAGTCCTCACTATTTTGTTAAATAGTGTGACAATAAATGTAATGGGGACTTATTCTGAGAGTGGATATTGTCTAGAAGACAATATTTGAATTAAAACTCACAGCTTTCTTGTTGTATATTAAAGATTGTATTTGTATTCTGTACCATGTATTTGGCGACTCAGAATAGGTGATGTATACCTATTTTGGGGGCGTCACAGTTGGTATCAAAGCTTTGGGATATGATCCCTGGCTGAGATGTGAAACAAGAACTAGGAGGGGAGAGACGGGGAATTCCTTCACTAGTATGACCTACCTAAGTTTATTTGATATTTAATTGGTTGGTCAGAGTATAGGGATTATATGTGATATGTTAATTAACCCTTGTTTTGTGGCAGTATTTGAAAATGGCATCCGAGAATGTTGAGAACATCAATGGAGCACAGGAGACCGTTGATTCTCCACAGATCAATTGTAAGACCCCGAAATTTTTTTTTAAATAAAAAGGAATTTCCTTTATTTATTATTTTGAAATAGTAAGGGTTGATTTGATTAATGTGGATAGTTAAGGGTTAAATACGCAAATATTTCAAAATAAGCAAGTGGTTATAAAATATTCATTGTTGTCGGGGAATATTCGTTTGGTCGTGGAATATTAAATCTTTGCCGGAGAATATTCGTACGACCCGCCAGCGACCATGTGTGGGCCCCATAACGGAAAAAGCGATTGGATGAAGAAAACGACAAATATAAGTTGTTTTTAAATAACTTGGCGTAGTTATTACTGAATTATCTTTGTTGGAATACCCGGTGGTTAAAACACACTAATCGCCGTTGTTGAACAAGAAGACACCAGTATTGCACCAATTATTGATTCTTACGTAAGAAGCCACTACTCAATAATGGTTACGATAATTAATGTTCGATATTTTATTGAGTTAATAATTGCTTTGCATTGATATTTTATATTCTTTGTTGTTTCAATAATTGTCATTACATAGTATTTTTCATTATCGAAGCAATAATTCATATTATCCTAATAATATTATTAGATAACATTATTGGCAATGTCTAGAAAGTTACATCTAAAGGAGAGGTTTGGTCATCTAATCAATTGCTACCAAGAAGAAAAAATTCTTATTGAAAGCCCCTCTTTCTGAACCTGCACGGTTGTCAATATTGTGATTCTCAGAATATTATTTGTGAATAATTAATTATTGATTTATACGATGAGGAAAATATTGATTTTATGTGGATATAGATGGAGAAAATTTTAAAATGACAATTGTTGAAAATTAATATTTTATCTTTTCGATAAAATAATTCATTTAAATATATTATTTTAATAATATATTAACTATGATATTTTTACAATGAATGTGGGATATATGAGTATATGAGGAGGAAGAGTATTTTGTGGCATTAAATGTTTAACACATGTTTTTTGTGTTGGTGGACACAATTATTGAATCAAAAATTTGATTATAAACTTGTAAAATCACCCGTTTGTGGATTTCGGTCAATTTCTATTTGGAATTTGGAAAAACTTTCTTCTGCAAAGTTGTAGAGAATTGAATTTCCTATAAAAACTCGTGAGATTCGAATTTTCTGATGAAAGGGCTATTTATTATGAATTATTGAAGTTCCGAAGTTCAGAAATAATTGATTTTTGGGAGTTTAAATTATTTTTGTTAAGAAAAACGTTTTTTGTATTTTTTTGGACATCATTAACATGTGTGGCTGGTGTTTTGACCAAAAAGGTGGGCTAAGGAAAATTTGTATAATTATATTAATATTATATTAAATTTTCTGCTTTGGTGTTCTAAGCAATTTCTATAAATAGGGTCTTGGGTTAGAATTGAAAATCACACCGTAAACTCCAAGTTTTCTCTCTATTTCTCTCTCGATATTTTGAGCGTATTCTTGTGAGTATTTTGAGTATACTTTGAGTATTGATATACGGTGCAAGTTCATTCAAATAAGTTATTCCAATCAAAGTAAATCGCTTTCTTTTGAGGTAAGGGATATTATTTTTTTTCAGTAATGATATTATTTCTTCAATATCATTATACCGAAATGTTGATCTGAAGTTTTATCAAATTTGGAACTTTTTCATGTATGGGGTTACTATTCATGGGTTACTATTCATGAGTTACTATTCACGAGTTACTATTCATGAGTTACTATTCACGAGTACTATTCATGAAGCGTGAAGATGTTTTGTGGAATTTCTATCTTTTGGTGTCGGAGTTACTATTCACGATACGGCCTTATTCACGATATCTGACACTATTCACGATATAAAGACTATTCACCAAAAAATAAAATTTTTCCTTTTGTCCAAAATATCTATTCGGATACTAACTCGATCAGTATCCATGTTTTGATCATTCTTGAATTTTACACCACTATGATTATTTTTGAGGTATTTTTGGACATGGATAAAACCAAGTACGAATCCTTAATCCTTAATCCTTGTCATTTTGTTTCAATTTGGATTCGCTTTCTTTAAAAAAATTTTTTCATCATCCTCGGTCTTAAATGATGATATTATGGAATATCTTTGGCACAGTAGTGCAAAGATGAATGATTTCTTAAGAATATCTTTGGCACATAGTGCAAAGATGAATGATTTCTCAAGAATATCTTTGGCCTCAGTAGTCAAAAGATGAACAGTGTTTAAATGAACACGACTTAATCGATGAATATCTTTGGCTGTAGTGCAAAGATGAATATTTGATTCGGATGTATATTGATTGATGTTACGAGGATAAAAGATAGACGATGAACTTTTAAATTCATACATAGAAGATAGTAGTTTGCATTCTCTACTTAACTCTTCTAATGAATTATTATTTCATTGCGAATATTGATTTAAAATTTGTTGTCTATTGTATTCTATTATATTTTTCCTCGTTGAAGACTAACGATAATTTGTTGTATATTATCTTAGTCATAATATTCTTTTATTGAGCTAGTTGAGCTCACCCTTTTCCTTTTTGTTCCATTTTTCGTGAGGCGAGAATATAAGCGAGTGCAGTTAAATGGTATGGAATGAAGGTTTTAGAAAGGATTGTTTAGTAGTCCTCACCATTTTGTAAATTAATGTATCAATAAATGTGATGAGGATTTATTTGAGTATAGATATTGTCTAGAAGATAATATTTGTATTCAAACTCACGCTTTCTTGTTGTAATAATAAAGTTGTAGTTGTTTACGTACCATGTATTGACAACTCGTAATAGGTGATGTATACCTATTTTGGGGGCGCCACAGTTGGTATCGAGAGCTTTAGGATATGATCTCTGGCGGAGATCGGGGAATAGAACTAGGAGGGAGAGACGAGTAAATCCTTCGCTAGTGTGTCCTACCTAAGCTTATTTGTTAGTTGGTCAAGATATAGGGATATTATGTGATATATTGATTTCCTTAATTAACCCTTGATTTATGACAAGATTTGAGAATGTCGAATGAGAATATTAACAATGGAGTAAATGAGACCGTGGAGATGCTCATGCATTTACCAACGAGGAGCGTGCACAACAGTCGGGCAATGTACCTCCCGTGAATGAACAACACCGTTGAAAGCGAGATGATGAACGAGGGATGTTTAGAAGTTTTTGCGATTCATGCAAAATCGAAGGAAAACTCGTGTTCAAAATACTGAGGAGGAAATGATAGCAATTCACGGGTTGTCATAGCCAAGCAGTTTAAAGAGTTGGGACCACCGAATTTAAGGGAAAGCGATCCGATCATGGCGGAAGCATGGGTCAAACAAATTACCAAGATATTCGATGTCTTGGGATGCACGGAGGAAACAGAAGGTTCCATTCGCCACCTTTATGTTCCGTGGCGAAAGCGAGACTCATCGGTGGAGTTCATGAAGCGCACCCATCCAAATACTCAAAGCATGTCTTGGGAGACGTTTGAAGCTATTTAATGACAAATACTTTCCGAAAGTGTTCGGCTCATATGAAGGAAGTGGAGTTCATCGATTGGAACAAAACAACATGACGGTGTCTCAATGCGAGGCAAAGTTTGCGAGAGTTATCCGTGTTTGCACCTCATTTGGTGGAGAATGAGGAACGATGACGCGGATGTTTCTTAGAGGTTTGAAACCCAAGATACGTCGATTCTCATTTCTCATAAATTTTCTCTTTATTCGAGATGTTGTAAATAGGGCTCAATTATTAGAAATGAGATAACGAGTACGGTCAACCGAGGGACCACAACCAGGATCGTATCGAGAGATAGCGATCAATGTAATAATGATAACTGCGGAGAAAAGAAATGAGACGAATGAAATGGTAACCACTCGTGGTGGTAATCATGGCCATGAAAATAGAAGAAGCGAGTCGGGGAGATTTTAAAAGAGGAGATTTAACAATGACCATGTGAAGATGACAAGGTCTTAAGAATCGGTTCTAAGGGAGGAGAAACGACCACCCCATTATATGCTACAAATGCGGAAAAGAGGGACATATCACCAAACCGCCCACAACAGTTCAAGGTATGCTATAATTGTGGAAAGGAAGGACATATCGCTCGAGATTGTACACAAGAGCATAAAACCTAGTTCAATGGGGACGGTGACTCAAAAGATCGTTCCCGAGAAAAGTCAAAGTCAACGATTCCGGAAGAAAGCGTTTGTTGTATGGATCGGTCATAATGCGAGGAACCCAAACGAGGTGATCACGGTAAGCTATTTATAAATTCTTACGAAGTTTATACCTTACTTGATACCTGCTACCCATTCATTTATCTCTCCTGCATGTGCTCAACGTTTAAACTTGACTCGGAGAAAAATTAGACTTTGACCTATCTGTGGAAACTCCGTTAGAGAAACTTTCATCACATCCACTCGCTTATAAATCTTGTTTGATTCAAGTTGGCACCATTACCTTACTCGTTGACCGTATCTCTTTAAAGATACTTGCTTTTGATGTGATTTTAGGGATTGATTGGTTAACTACTCATCATGCCAAAATTGATTGTTTTCGTAAGGTTGTTAGTTTTCATATTCCTAACCAACCCATTATACTTAATTCAAGCAACTAAACCATTAAAATCGATCACTGTCATATCTAATCATAAAGCTATTCGTTTATTAAAAAACGGATGTCAAGCTTTCTTAGCCCATGTTATGGATTTGAATAAAGACACGTCAAATTTGAATGATATTCCCATTGTTATTGACTTTCCCGTATTTCAAAGAACTTCCTTGCCTACCCCGTAACGTGAAGTTGAATTCTTTATTGATCTTGAACCTGGTACAAAGCCCATTTCTAAAACCCCATATCGAATGGCTCTATTGAACTTCAGAGTTAAAGGTCCAACTACGAGAATTGTTGGACTTCGGTTTCATTCGTCCCCAAGTACATCTCCTTGGGGTGCTCTGTTTTATTCGTAAAGAAGAAAGAAGGGGGGTATGCGACTTTATATTGACTATCTGAATTGAACCATGTCACCATCAAGAATAGGTATCCTCTACCTCGTATTGATGACTTGTTTGACCAGTTCTGCAAGGGCACAATTCTTTTCAAAATTGATCTTCGCTTACGGATATCATCAACAAGATTAAAAGCGAGGATATTCCAAAGACGCCTTGAAACTCGGTATGGGCATTATGAATTCTTAGTCATGTCTTTCGGACTAACTAATGCTCCTGCGGCTTTCATGGATATGATGAACCGAGTATTCAAGGAATATTTGGATCAATTCGTTGTTGTCTTTATTGATGACATTCTCATATATTCCAAAAGCCGTGAAGATCATGAGCACCATTTGAAGCTGGTACTCCAAAGGCTTCGTGAAAACCAAATATATGCCAAATTGAAGAAATGTGAGTTCGCTTGAGGAAGTAGCATTCCTTGGGCACGTGGTGTCGAAACATGGAGTATCTGTTGATCCAAATAAGATTGAAGCAATAAAAAGTTGGGACAACCGGTCGGTGGTGAAGTCACGTAGTTTTTGGGCTTAATTTGGTTATTATCGAGATTCGTGGAAGGGTTTTCTCGAATCGCTACTTCATTAACCCAAATAACTCGGAAGGATACAAAATTCGCTTTGGAGTGAAGAATGCGAGAAGAGTTTCCAAGAGCTTAAGAGGAGACTTATTTCTAAGACTGTTTCTAACAATACCATCCGGTTCGGATGGATTTGTTATCTCACGAATATGCTTCGTGCAAAGGGTTAGGATGTGTTCTCATGCAACGTGGGAAAGTCATAGCCTATGCCTCGCGACAACTTAAAGAGTATGAGAGGAATTATCCTACTCATGATCTAGAGTTAGCAATGCTCGTTTCAAGGCTAAAGATATGGAGGCACTATTCAGATGTTGTTAATAGGGCTCGCTTATTGAGCACGATAATGAGTCAACCCAACCAAAAGAGAGCAAATTTTAAGAAATGATAATACCGGTGGATAATAATCATCGGCGGTGACAATAAGCGTGGAGGAATCAATATGCGAAAATGGTAACCACTTCGGTGGTAATCATGGCCAAAGCAATAAGAATGGACATTTCAAGAAGAGGAGATTCAACAATGATGGAAAGACGTCAAAGATCAAAGACTTTGTTGTTAAGGAAGAAGAACGACCACCTATCATATGCTTCAAATGCGGAGGGAGGGACACATCACCAAATCTATGATCATTCAAATCATGTTATAATTGTGGAAGAGAAGGTCACCTAGCCCGATTTTATCGCTCATCAAGACAAGTTCATCTAGGATGGAGGCACCAAAGGACGCCCCAAAAAGTTAAAAGCCAAGATGGTGCAAGGAGAGCGTTTGTCGTGACCTCCCGTAAAGCAAGGAACCCAAATGAGGTCATCACGGGTAAGCTTATCATAAACTCTAGCGAAGTATATACCTTATTTGATACCGGTTCTACCCATTCTTTTATTTCTCCTACTTGCGCTCAACGTTTAAATTTGACTCCGGAGAAATTAGACTTTGACTTATCTGTTGAAACTTCGTTGGGAGAAACCTTCATTACATCCACTGTTTATTTGTCTTGTTTGGTTCAAATTGGTACCCTCACATTACCTGTCGATCTTATTTCATTAAAAATACTTACATTTGACGTAATTCTAGGGGTTGATTGGTTAACTACTCATCATGCAAAAATTGATTATTTTCGTAAGGTTGTTAGCTTTCATATTCCTAATCAACCTATTATGCGAATTCAAGAAACCAAACCATTAAAATCAATCACTATTATCTCAAGCCATAAAGCTATTCGTTTATTGAAAAACGGATGTCAAGCTTTCTTAGCTCATATCACGGATCTAAACAAAAATACGTCAGTTTTGAATGATATTTCTATTGTTAATGAATTTTCGGACGATTCCCCGAAGAACTTCTCTGCCTACCCCTGGCGTGAAATTAAATTTTGTATCAACCTTGAACCCGGTACAAAACCCATTTTCAAAGCCCCATATCGAATGGCTCCTATTGAACTTTAGGAGTTAAGGACCCAACTACAGGAATTGTTAGACATTGGCTTTATTCGTTCTATTACTTCTCCTTGGGGTGCTCCTGTTCTATTCGTGAAGAAGAAAGATATGAGTATGCGACTTTGTATTGATTATCGGGAGTTGAATCATGTCACCATCAAAAATAGGTACCCATTGCCACGTATTGATGACCTGTTTGACCAGTTGCAAGGCGCCAAATTCTTTTCAAAGATTGATCTTCGTTAGGATATCACCAATTGAAGATTAGAATCGATGACATTCCAAAGACTCGGCTTTCAAAACTCCTAAGACGGACATTATGAATTCCTAGTCATGTCTTTTGGATTAACTAATGCTCTCGCGCCTTCATGGGATATGATGAACCGAGTATTCAAGGAATATTTGGATCACTTTGTGGTCGTCTTTATTGATGACATCCTTATTTATTCCAAAAGCCGTGAAGATCATGAAAGCAACACTTGAGGTCGATACTCCAAAAGCTTCGTGAATATAAGCTTTATGCCAAGTTGAAGAAATGCGAGTTCTGGCTTGAGAAGTAGCATTCCTTGGGCACGTGGTATCAAGTCATGGAATATCTGTTGACCCGGGCAAAGATTGAAGCCATTCAAAGCTGGGAACAACCTAAATCAATGACCGAAGTACGTAGCTTTCTCGGCTTAGTTGGTTATTATCGGAGATTCGTATAAGGGATTTCTCGAATCGCTACTCCATTAACTCAGCTGACTCAGAAAGATACAAAATTCGGTTGGAGTGAGGAATGTGAGAAGAGTTTTCAAGAACTCAAGAGAAGACTCATTTCAGCACCTGTTCTGATAATACCATTTGGCTCGGAGGGATTTGTCGTCTACAGTGATGCTTCAGGCAAAGGGTTAGGATGTGTTCTCATGCAACATGAGAAAGTCATAGCCTATGCCTCTCGAAAACTCAAAGAATATGAGAGGAATTATCCTACTCATGATCTAGAGTTGGCAGCTGTTGTCTTCGCACTTAAAATTTGGAGGTATTACTTGTATAGGGAGAAAGTGGAGATCTTTACGGATCATAAAAGCCTCAAATATTTCTCCACTCAAAAGGAACTCAACATGCGATAGCGACGTTGGCTTGAATTGTTGAAAGATTATGATCATACCATCTAATATCATCCTGGAAAAGCAAACGTGGTAGCTGACTCATTGAGTAGAAGATCATATGCGGGTACGAGTGCGATATTGTCAACGCAAAGGCCCATTTTGTATGACTTGCAATGGATGGAGATAGAGATAAAGACTCCAGGGACCCACGTGATGATGGCGAGTATACGAGTAGAACCGACTCTAATCAATAAAGTTAAAGATGCTCAAGCTACAGACCTGGAGCTGATGCATATGAGGAAAAAAGTACAAGAAGGTGCTATGCCGGAAGCAAGAATCAATGAAGAAGGAATACTTTGAGTCAACTCCAGACTTTGTGTTCCTAACGACCCTGATTTAAAGTATGAAATCATGATGGAGGCGCACAACACACCATTTGCAATCCATCATGGGAGTACCAAAATGTATCATGATCTTCGACATACATTTTGGTGGGGTAATATGAAGAGAGAGATAGCGCTGTTTATCTTAAGGTGTCTAATGTGTCAATGAGTCAAGTAGAGCATCGTGTACTACTAAAGGTCCATCAGAACCACTTGAAATTCCGTAATGGAAGTGGGAGCACATTACCATGGATTTCAAGCATCGGTCTTCCCAAGGTTTCTCGTAGTATAGATGCAATTTGGGTCATTATTGATAGATTGACTAAGTCTGCTCATTTATTACCTATACGAGAAACTTATACACTTAAACGCCTTGCTCAGATGTGTACATAAACGAGGTTGTAAGATTGCATGGTATGCCAGTATCCATAGTTTCTGATCGAGACCCAAGATTCACTTCACGATTTTGGGTTAGTTTGTAAAAAGCTATGGGCACGAATTTATGATTTAGTTCAGGCTTATCATCCTCAAACAGATTTTTACAATCGAGAGAGGACTATTCAAACTCTTGAAGATTTATTAAGACTCTGTGTCCTTGACTTCAAGGAAAGTTGGGACAAGTTCTTACCATTGGTGGAGTTTTCCTACAACAACAGTTATCAAGCAAGTATTGGCATGGCTCCATTCAAAGCGTTGTATGAAAAAAAGCGTCGTTCTCCAGTATGCTGGGATGAGGTGGGTGAATCAACGTTGTTGGGATCGGAGTTAGTACGTATGACTACGGAAAAGATACAAACGATCCGGCAACGTATAAAAACCTCACAATACCGACAAAAGAGTTATGCTGATCGTCATCGAAAGGACGTGGAATTCGATATTGGAGATTATGTGTTGTTACGTGTTGCTCCATGGAAAGGAGTTACGAGATTTGGAAAGAGAGGAAAGCTCAATCCTCGATTCATTGGCCCATTTTTAATCCTTGATCGAGTAGGGACTGTAGCCTATAGACTCGCTTTACCACCAAGTATGTCTCGTGTTCATAACGTTTTTCATATATCCATGTTACGTAAATATGTGAAAGACCCGAACCACATTATTGAAAGTTAGAACCCATTTAATAGCAAAAAATTTAACGTCTTTAAGAGGTTCCCTGCTCAAATCTTGGATAAGAAGGAACATATTTTACGCCCAAGGTTATACCTCAAGTCAAAGTTTTATGGAGGAACCACGATGTTGAGGAAATGACCAGGGAGTTAGAATCAAATGAAATTAAGGTATCCTTACCTCTTCGACATACCGTGCATGCACTCTAATTTTGAGGGTGAAATTTCATAAGAAGGGAGATTGTAAGACCCCAACTTTTATGAATAAAGATGAATTTTCTATAATTATCATTTTTGAATATTATGGAATAAATTTGATATAATGTTATAGTTGTGGGTAGTATTTATAAATTTTGCAAAGTATGCAAGTTGTTGTATTATATTCGATTGGTCTGGGGAATATTCGTTCTAGCAGGAATATATTCGCATAACCACAAGAATCATTGGTGGACCCTAGCGGAATTATTATTTGGATTGAGAAAACGACAAAAAATATTTTTATGAAAATAACGGCGGAAGTTTTACCGCTAATCTTGTTGAACTACTCGGTAGTAAAAAGTACGATGAATACGCGTTGTTTCACATAGTAGCACACTATATTGATTATTACCGCCACGTGAGAAGTCACCAGTTTTGTTCAATTATTGCTATAGTAATTGTTGCATAGTATCTCACGTTATTTGATTCAATTATTGACGATATTTTATATATTAGTAAATCAATAATTGAGATGACAAAGTTATTAACATTATTATTTACAATATTAACGATGTCTAGAAGTTCTGTCAAGGAGAGGTTTGGTCACCTAATTGTGCGCCAATAGGGAGAAATTCTTATTAGAAAGTCCCCTATTTCCTGAGAACGACCTGGTCGATTAATATTGTGAATTATAATAATAATGATGAATGTTGTTAAAAATATTGATGGGATTTTTATGAAGTATTTGATGTAAATTTTGCTGGACCCTCACTTACCCATTTTTCAAAACTGTCGGTAGAAGTTGTTTCAGTTTTGTTATATGTATATATATATATATATTAACTTTGTTGACAAAATTCTCAAGGAAGGAAAATATTGATCACGGGAGTGTATCCCGTAATTTTCTTGGCACATGCTATATATATATTTAAGATATATAATATATATAATATATTTTATTTAAAAGTTATTTGTTTTATTAGACAATAATTAGAATATATTATATTTTATTGTAAACCAATCTGGACCGTCCTGTATGCGGTATTATAATCACCATGCATGCGGTATTTCTGTTGTTATTCCATTCTTCATTATTCTGTTGGAACATCCTGTCTGTGCGTTTTACGCCGGACCTAGTTCCGTCTTTATTATTCTGTTGGAATATCCTCGCCAATTTTTTACGCCGACCGGGTTTCGTCTTTTTTATTCTCGTTGGAATATCCCTCGCTTGCGCTTATTACGCATGACACGTTCTCATTATTTATTATTCGCTGAATAACTTTGTCTGCTAATACCGCATGCATGGTGATTTCTTTTGTTATTTTATTCTTTATTATACTCAAATTGGTTAAAGTTTTGACTTCTATACTCCATGAAATTGGTGGAATATCCATGATATTTGCGCGCTCATCCAAAGATCTTTTCGTGAAAATATTCTTCTGAGCATTCTTGAATTTTACTCTACAAAGAAGTATCATGTTGGCAATTTGGACGTTATTAGTTCCTGAATAAATTAATTCTTGAACTTGTTTTATTGAATTCTTATATCATTGTCATCATCCTCATATTTATATTATGTTGAAAGTCATCTGTGGCCTGTAGTGCATAGATGGACTTGGTATGATTATGACCGAGGATTATTCTTGCATATAATCATGACCGTAATGTTACAAATGATGTGGTAAAAGTTCTCATTGGCCCGTAGTGCATTGATGGACAATTGTTGGCAAGATCATGACCATTAATGAATACACAAATACCCTTGGCCCGTAGTGCATGGATAAATTGTGGTTGTGATACTAATGAATATCCTTGGTAGTAAAAGTGGGGATGATGTGGATTATTTATTAAAAATCGAGTCCCAAATGATAAAAGTGATGAAAACCTTTTTAAATCATAAAAGATAGTAGATTTTATTCTCTACTTGACTCTTTTAATGGATTGCATGTTCCGCTGCGCTTAAACTTGATGTCTATTGTATTTTATCGCTTTAACATCAGAAGACTAATGATAATTTATTCTCGCATTATCTTAGTCATAATATTTCTTCTTGGACTAGTTGAGCTCACCCTTTCTTTCTTTCACCGTTCTCTTTAGGAAATGAGAACGTGGCTTGCATTAGTCGGGGACTGAGTGACTGGTCCGTATGATAGTATTAGTAGTCCTAACTATTTTGTTAAATAGTGTGACAATAAATATAATAAGGACTTATTCTGAGAGTGGATATTGTCTAGAAGATAATATTTGTATTAAAACTCACAGCTTTCTTGTTGTATATTAAAGATTGTATTTGTATTATGTACCATGTATTTGGCGACTCAGAATAGGTGATGTATACCTATTTTGGGGGCGCCACATATGACCAATCGCTCTATTCTCTCATTTACCCCGCTTCACCCAAATTTACACTCTTATTACTTGAAAGGAATTGTGAAGCAAAAGGGTGAGCACAACTAGCCCAGTAAAAAATATCATGACTAAAGATATTTTACATCATCAATAGCCTTCATCAGCAATAAATCAGAGATTTAGAACATATAGTAGATGATAAAATTTTTCAACCATAGTTGCAGCGGAACGAGCAATCCATTAGAAGAGTCAAATAGACCATCAGATCTATTATCTTCTCCATGTTAAAAGTCCACCAATAATGTTTTATCCCTGTAACATCAATCAACAATTCATGTCCACAATCATATGAATAACTTATAATCATAATTGTGATTCTAAATTCCTCTTCGCACCTGTGATTTAAGATAATTTTCATTACTTATCTTCAATCAAACATCAAAAATCATGGTTATACCAAATCACAATTCTTGTTCATAATCATACTAATAAATTTATCTTTGCACTACGGGCCAAAGATATTCATCAACAATTCATCTTTGTTCTACAAGCCAAAGACATATAACTGTATATAGAAGAGTTAAGTAGAGCATGATATCTACTATCTTCTACGAATTAAAAGTGTATTATCAATATGTTATCGCTGAGACTCAGCTTAATAATTAATCCACATCATCGAATCATCCCTGCACTACGGCCAAGGATATTCATTATTATTACGACCACGAATTATCCATGTACTACGGGCCAAGGATATTCGTGTTTTCAACAATGGTCATGATTATACTGAATAATCCCTGGTTATAATCATACCAACAACTCTCCATCAATGCACGTAAGCCAAAGATATACAACCAATAATCAACGGTCCATCTTTGCACGTAAGCCAAAGATATACAACTATAAAACCAATAATCAACAGTCCATCTTTGCACGTAAGCCAAAGATATACAACCATAAAACCAATAATTAACAGTCCATCTTTGCACGTAAGCCAAAGATGACTTTCATCACAATATAAGCATGAGGATGATGACCATGATATAAAAAGAAAAACAAGGATAAATATTAAAGACTTTAAATTTATCCAAATATTATCAATTACTTAATAAACTCATAATCTAATATTATTAATATTATAACAATATTTTAATCACTTCTTAAGCTTATAAACAATTTATTTCAATTGTTTACACTTTACCAAATAATGCATTTTAATCATTCAAAAATGTCATACTCATAAGATTTTATCACCAATGATCAAATCCCTCATCAAAAATCTACATATACCCTATATAGGATTCCTAAGCCATAAAATCCTATTTTCTAATTTTGTTACTTAACATAACATATTTAATTCATTGTTATTCCCAAGAATGGAATAACAGAAGAATTTCACCATGTATGCGGTATTGACATGTATTGCGAGTTATTCCAATGTAATAATAAAAATGGAATAATGTAAGAATTTCACCATGTATGCGGTACTTCGCATAGACAGGTTATTCCAACATAATAATAAAGAATGGAATAACAATAGCTCTCTTCATGAATACGAAAGAAATAATACCCCTTACTACAATAATGATATCCCTTACCTTAGAAGAAAACTGGATACTGGAATAGTGAGGTAGCAAACTTCTCTTCTTCTTTCTCTTTATAATTTCTCTCTATAATAATTGCTCTATAGCTTTAGTGAATTGGTGAGAAATAAAGGAAGAATGAGCTTCTATTTATAGAAAAATATAGTTTCGATAATTGCACGTTTTGGGGCTCAAAATATTACAGTATAATACCTTCCTCTTTTTCTTCATTTTTAATTTAGTCCTGCAAGTATTATCAAACTTGCACCACCTCCCCTAATAGTAAATAATGTGAATCAATAGTTCAATTATGTGAATCAATAGTTATAATCATGTGAAAATACGAATTACAGTATAGTACCTCCATCTATACCTCCATTTTTAACTTAGTCATGTAAGTATTATCAATCTTGCACCAACTCCCCTAATAGTATAAGAATGTGAATCAATAGTACACACATGTGAACAAATAGTTATAATCATGTGAATTAATAGCAATTAATTGCTCATTTATTCGATTAATTACCCGATTGGTCAATATAACCTCCAGACATCAATTATTATCGAAATAAATGTCGATTTCCACTAACACTAACAATCCCAACACAATGAAAATATTTTTTTCAAAAATTTAATTTTTGAAATTTCAAAGTTTGACTTTTTCCGAAAAATCAATTGTTGACTTTTTTGACCAAAAAGTCAACCCCGACAAATTTTGTGTTTATAGTCTATTTCTACTAATTTCATCATTTCGGACTCAAATATCACGTCCGCGTCTCCAAATTCAACTCCGAACTCAAATTCGATTTTTAATAACATTCATCATTAATATTATAACTCACAATATTTAACAACCAGTGTCGCTTCCTGTGAGAAGAGGGCTTTCCGATAAGGATTTCTCCTTATCAAGTAGCCAAGAATTAGGTGACTAAACCTCTCCTTGATGTAACTTCTAGATATTGTCAATATTACAAATAATAATATGAATAACTTTGTCGCCTTAATTATTAATTTAATAATATATAAAATATTATGCAAATGATAATGTGACAATAATTGAATCAATAATATGAGAGATATGATGCAGCAATTATTGTAGCAATAATTGAGTATAACTAAGTGACTTCTCACATAAGCATCAATAATCAATACCGTGTGCTACTATGCAACCACGCGTATTACTGTACTTTTACTATCGATTATTTTATGACAACTTGCTTAATTTGAAAATTTTCAAATATGACCCTTAACTTTAAACTTTTATCAATTTAATTATTTATCAAAATAGAAAAATTGAATACTTTTATTTCATAAAATTCGGGATCTCACACATGGAGCCAAAGAGTACATCTCTAACTAGTTAGGTATGTTCTGGATCCAGGATGTAAAGTGTCATAGCTTATATAATTCCAAATTATTATCAATGACATTTATGATTATCTGTTTTAGAAATACAGTTGCTTATTGTATATAAGATTCATTCATATCATGCATATGCACTAATTGTTTTTGTCATAATCAAATAAAGGGAGATTGTTAGGAATAAGTATGTGAATGATATTCCTATTTATATATGATTTGATTATGATATATATGCATGAATATGCAAGTATGCTTGCATTAAGAAAAGCTGTAAAGTCCTTTGATAGATAATAGAAATATATGTACAAGGACTTAGAATAAATTAATCAAATATGTTAGGTTGATCCTACATAAGCAAAATAGCTTTGTAAAGTCCTTAAAAAGAAATGATGTATAAGGACTATAAATATAGAAAGATCAAGTTTGTTAGGTTGATCTTATAATGTAATGGACGTGCTCATCCGATCGTCGAAACAATCGCACTGTAAATTGTAGTCCGTCAGAGAGTCAAGGAAAACTCGAAAGCTATCAAGGCGTAATCAGTAGTCTCGCAAAATAGTAAATCTCGAGTTTAAATGATTACCGGGAGAGACGAGGAAGGATTGTAGTGTGTCGAGGAGAACTTCCTCAGAGCCGTAGTCTACTGAGGAAGTAATGTTCAGAATCATAGAGACAGCCTGCCTACGAGCCGATCGAGCATCTGCCAAAGCCTAGTCAAGAATCGTAGACTACACTCAGAGTCGTAGAGTCTACTGATCGTATCAGAGGCAGAGATCATACTCGTGTAAGATCAGATAAAGATAATAAGCACAACGACAGAAATCATAGAGTGTCAAGATCTGATCTCGAAGTCGTAGTGTCTGCGCAGCCGAAGCTGAATCGCACAATGTAGAACTGAGACTTCAACAGATGTGCTCACAACGCCAAGGCAGAATCGTAGAGCAGACATAATTTTCAACAATTTAGCACTCAACAATTGAGCACTCCCAAAATATCTAAAGGAACGAAGCCTTTGGTTGGTACTGCAAAGGAACATCCCACCTAAAGGAAACCAGAGAGCACTCAACAGATGGAATGTAAGCTAACAGAAGATCTAAGCACCAACTCGATCAACATCCAGATTGAGTTGTGAAGCCATTCGAGATGAAGTCTTCCACAAGTTGATCAGAAGAGGACTTTAGTAACTGACTAAGGAAAGTCAGCAAGTACAGCAGCTGTCAAGAAAATAAAAGACGACGATCTTGAAAACAATCAGGATCGTAGTGTTTGCCAAACAAAGAAGAAACTGATGGAGTGTACACAAAGATACTGGTCAGCCTCTGAAGAACAAGGCTAAAGTGATTAAGCATTGGGCCAGTCCATTGATGATAAGTGAATGGGAGATCACAAGGAGAAAGCGAGTTGGACATGCCACAAATCTGAAGTGTCTTGCTATTCAAAAGGGGATAGAACAAAGAGTCAAGCCATCAGTATCTGAGAGCAGTCGAAGCAAACAGAAGTGTTAAAGCACTGTACAAGAAAAGGAAGAGATGTTCTACAGTAAAGATCAAATCAACATTCTTCAAGATCATAGTGTTGACTCTACCTGTCAACTAGACACTACGAATCAAGTCCAAGAAGATATGCATCAGAATCGTAGAGTTCGATCGTCTGAAGTTTAAAGCATTGGCAAAGGTTCGATCTGAAGATTGATGGTCGAACATAGCTTATTGAAGAGCATCGATGCAAAAGGACAACCTCTGATCGAGAAATCAGAAGGAGGAAATAAAGTTGACTACCTGCCCGAGACATCAAAGTGACATCTCTGACAGGGTAGGTGAAACAGTAGACTGTAGTGTCAGAAAGTCAGAAAAGTGGATGTCATGTCACATCTGCAGTCTACAACAAATAACTCGAGATCTACGAAGCAATTCAAAAAGTTTTTAACGACTACTTTCCAACGGGAAGATTAGGAACAAGTATAAATCAACAGAGCTTCAAATATTAATCGTTTTTGATGATTGCTAAGTTACAAAATCGTTGAGTTGTTGGAATGCTATTGTTGACTCTATGAGTTCCACCAGAGATTAACAGAACAAGTCTTAGTGACAGTGAGATTACATAAGTGAAAGTGAAGCAGCCTTGAAGAAGGACTTAAACAGACTAGAGCTTTACTCAACAAAGATGAGAATGCCACTGAAGATGGCAGCTAAGCTGAGAGTCGAGAAGGATAAGAAGATAGCATTCAGAAAAGTGGCAGAGTACGTACAAAGAAGATCAAGAAAAGCCACTCTACAGATCACCATGAACCAAAGGCTGAAAAAGAACAGATACAGAATCATGTCTGCAAAGCATTCAAGAAGGGTTCAGGGATTGATAAGTGCCAGACGAAGTCTACCAAAAGCTCAGAGACTTAGCAAATCTAGATCGTGATGGTGCACAGCTGACATCAAATGAAGATGAGCAGAAAAGAGTAAAGATCAGCTGCACCAAAAAAAATGTGTAGTCCAGACTCCAAGCAGAATGCCAAGAGGACTACGCCAAGCTGCTAAGTACATAAGATGCTCAAGCTTAAAGACATCTTAGAAGCTCAACTCCAACAACAATAACAACAACAACAAGAAGCCAGCGCCTGAGGGGTCCTTGTCCGGAGGGACTAAACAAAGTTCCAAGCCTGCTGGGCTTGAAGAGTTCCTAGGAAACTAGAGGAGTTCCAAGGCTATTGGTCTTGAAGAGTTCTTAGTGAACTGAAGTTCCAAGGCTACTGGCCTTGAAGTAATCTTAGTGATTCAGGGTGCTGCCCTTCCTTAGTGAAAATTATGCTAGTTAAAAGCAGAAGAGTGGATTAGGAGCTTGAGTCTCTGAACCACTTAAAATCCCTTGTGTCATTTACATTCTGTACCTAACTGCTATATATGTATTAACTGCTTACAACTTAACTAACTTTAAGAACAATGTTTGTATGATTATGAATATATCAATGAAGGGGATCTTTTACTTATTTCGCTGTGCTTGAAAAGATTCTTATGTTTGTTATATGCTAATTCATTAGAAATACAAGATAAAAGAGAAAAGTATTTGAAAATTAAAAGGATCTATTCAAAAGTATCTAGATTTTAGATCTAATTAGCATGATCAATATCATGATTCTAAAAGTATTGCTTCAAAACTATGAGTTTATCACATTTATTTAATTCAACTAATAAAATATAGATAAAGAATATCTTTAATTAAATAATTTTTTATTATTAATAAATGAACAAGATTACAAAGTAAATGTTTATCACATCCTATGTGATTGGCTTGAGGGCATACTACTTCCATAAAGGCTTTGCCGCTAGTAAGAGTAGCGGCACACAAAACAACATCGTTTCGCATGTCGCTACTCTTACTAGCGGCAAAGCTTAGATCTTATTTCATTCTCTTGATATGTTCGTTTTCTCAATTCTATCATCAAATAATTATACATCAAAGAAACAGTTGAAGTAATCCAGCTCCGACGAGATTCTAGCTAAATTTAGCACACAAATTATTTTTTCCTTCAAGATCTTAGTAAGTCTCCTACAATGGCAAAAATGTATGCTCATAATATGTTTTTATATAGTTCTTCAGAATCTCTCGGTAATTTTGATTGTACAAACACATCTGAGTTTGAAAATGAAGTTGATAGTAGTAAATCTAAAATGATTCCATACATTGGTCAATTGTTTTCTAAGTTGAAAAAAGCTAAAAAAAATTATAAAGCCTATTCTCATAGAAATGAATTTGAGATTAGAATTGCAATAAGTCATAAACATGCTCATTCGAATAATTTCTCCTCTAGGTTATATGTATGTAAAAATGTCGGTAAACCAACGGTTGTAAAGAGTTTACCATATGATGAATGTAATAAAGATAAATTAACTAGACAGAGAAACTCTATAGGATGCACATTATCCAAAGATAAAATATTCATTGTCCATAGTAAGAAAATAGACCATTGACATCTTTCTCCATGGCTTAATGGTGGTCTCATCCCTCTTTCTCCAAAACATACTCAGGTGGCATCTTGAACTTGAAAAACTTATCCTAAAAATATCAAATAGATTGAACAAAAATCATCAGCATCAATAATTATATATATATATATATATATATTCTAAAAAACACAGGCAAGTATATTTTGTTACTATGTTAATAAGGTGATGTTGGTTGCATACGACCCTAGGCTCATAAGATGTGTTTGGGTCGCCTTCGCTTTGAGGTCAATGCAGATGTTTAAGTGTAATATTTTCGTACCACTTCGTATAATTTTCAATTTTCCCGTAGTTTGCAATCTCCAAAGTTTGACCCACAAGATGATCCATGTACAACTCCCAATGAACAATGTACGTTTTTCTCAAAATTATGTTATCATCAATGTAACACCCCCAAATCTGGGTCCCTTGAACCTCGGACCTGGTGCATTACTATACAACCTTCATATGAATATTTATAACCTTTATTCATAAAATAATGAATACAACCTCACTTTGATACCAATTAATACATTAATTCCTTCTATTTCCAGAATCTGCAACCTTACAGCCTGATGTTACACTTTTAAATCATATTGATTTAAATTATACATTTCAATTTATAAATAATATTTTTCACTTGGATATATTGATTTTAAGTATCCATGAACTCACAACTACACTTAACTATTCTTCTATACAATGTTCTTTGACTATGCAATTACAATATGTCATATGAACATTATCTAGCATAGCTAGATCTATACGAACAAATTCAATAAGTAATTCTTCCTTTCTCCTTTGTCTATCCTTAATCGTTCGATCCACTCTGGTTTAGCTGAAAATAATTATTTATAGCAAGGGTGAGCAACTTCGTTGCCAAGCAGGTTTAAAAGTTATCACATAACACATTTTTAACATTTTAAACACAACTTAAATTATTCGTACTTCGTAGTTTATACATAATTCATATTTTTTATACATTGCATTTATTCAGGCATCATAATACTCATACTCAGCAATTATACCTGCTTCATTCTTATCATATATCTCATATGATGAATATAGTAAGTTTTCATAACTCAATTAACATCAATCATTAACTTGATTCAATAGATTTATATCACAATATAGCACATAATGCACATCTCAATTTATTCACATGGAGTACATATAATATAGGGACTATGTACACATTACAATTAACAAGTTCACATATAAAAATAAGTTCTAAAAATTTGCCTGTACCAGCATTTTACCATTACGCTAACCTATCGTGTTCCTCTGCATGACATACACGATATATGAGATTGATAATAAACACAATCAACACTTGATCTCATGGTTAACCTTACTTTAATAACCTACTTTAACTTATATTATCCGTGTACCACCTTTATATTCAACTTCATTATTTATATAACTCAACTTTATTTCCCTTTTTATCGCTACATGTGCTAGCTTATCGTACTTATAGTTTACTGTGTGTGTATCACACCACTACAACATATCATATTTGGTTAAACATTACTCATCTAAGTTCCTTAGACTTAGATTAGGCATATAGCCTTTGTTCATCACTTTGTGATCTTACATACATGGTATACATTGCATACTTATTTCTTTTACATTCTCAAATATACTCATTTTGGTCCAATCATAGCATGATGCAAATCATTGGTCATTATACACTTCAAATATCATCTTACGTTATGATGTGACATTTCTAGGAATCAAATCCCATTATTCCATTATAGTTCAAAAATAGAAAATATGATTTCCTAGGGTACTTTGGGGATTTTCATGAATCTTTGTAATGAGTTTTTGACTTCCATGTTTGAATAAGCTTTTAGACCATACATCATAGTTTTTAATTTTATAGTTAGTCAACTGAAACAACCTCTTAAGGCATCTTAAGGTAGTTGTGACGTCCCCAAAATAGGTATACACCCATTCTGAGTCGCCAAATACATGGTACAGAAACAACTACAACTTCATTAATACAATTATTGTGCAAAATACGAAAACACATATACTATGAGTTTAAATACAAATATTATCTTCTAGACAATATCCACACTCAGATAAAGTCTTCATTACAATTATTGATGCACTATTTTACAAAATAATGAGGACTGCTAAAACAACTATCTTGAACTATCACTCCATACCCCGGATACTTCCTGCTAAATTCTCACCTCCTGAGAAAAAAAAATGGAACAAAAAAGAAAAATGTGAGCTCAACTAGCCCAGTAAAGAATATTATGACTAAGATAATGAACAACAAATTATCGTTAGCCTTCAACAAATCAGATAAAATATAATGGACAAAAAGTTTTAGATCAATATTCGTAGCAGAAATAATAATTCATTAAAAGAGTTTAGTAGAGAATGAAATCTACTATCATCTATGAATTTAAAAGTCCATCATCAATATTTTATCCCTGTAACATCAATCACTATATATCTTGAATCAAATATTCATTTTTGCACTACGGGCCAAAGATATTCATTTGTATCACCAGTTGGTCATGTTCATCTCAACACCTGTCCATCTTTGCACTACGGGCCAAAGATATTCATCAGGTAATCATTCATCTTTGTACTATAGGCCAAAGATATTCATCAAGTATCACCATTAAGGACTGAGGATGATGAAAAATATTTTAAAGAACGAATCCAGTGAGATAAAAGGACAAAGATTAGGGATTCGTACTTTAGATAATCCAAGTTCAAAAATACTCCATAATAAACCGTAGTGGAGTAAACTTCAAAAATGAAGATCAAAACATGGATACAATCAAAGATAATAACCATAATAGACATCTGGGACAACGAAGAGAAAGTTTTATTTTTCGATGAATAGTGTCGTATTTGTGAATAGTGTTGTATACGTGAATAGTGTCGTATACGTGAATTGTAATCCCGACACAAAAAAGATAGAAATTCTAAAAGAAAAATCATACTTCGTGAATAGTACTCATGAATAGTACCGTATTCGTGAATAATGCCGTATACGTGAATAGTATCTGTATATGTAAATAGTAACCTCGACATGAAAAGGTAAAAATTTCATAATAAAATTCATACCAACATTTCGGTATAATGATATTGAGAGAATAACATCATTTACGAAGAAAATAACATCCTTTACCTCAAAAGAATAATATTTCAATCAAATATCGATATAACGTTGAAGAAAACTTGCTTCGAATAAAGAACTCTCAAAGTATCTAAATACTCACAAAATACACTCAATAATATATAGAGAGAAAACTTATATTTCTGGTGTGATTTTTAATTCTAACTAAGCACCCTATTTATATAAAAATACTAGAACGCCAAAGCAGACTAAATTAATAAAATATTAATTTTTCAAAAATTTCTACACACACCTCTTAGAGCAAAATTCAGCCACCACCAGTGGGGCCCACCAAAAATCAGATTTTCCACACTAACCAAAAGTGCGGCCCACCCATGTTTTAAATAAAAACATTTATTTCTGAAACTTCAATAATTTATAATAAATAGCCATTTTATCAGAAAAATTTAAATCTCATGTCTATTCCATAGGAAATCTAATTCTCTACAACTTTGTAGAAGAAAGTTTTTTCAAATTCCAAACAGAAAATGCCCAAAATTCACATACGGGCGATTTTTAATACCTCAATTCCAATAAAATACTGATAAAACACCTCAGCATTAATTCCTTCATTTATATCCACATAAAAATAAATATTTAGTTATCATATAAATTAATAATTAATTATTCACTAATAATATTACATAATCACAATTATGACAACTAGGTCATTCCCAGGAAATAGGGGTCTTTCCGATAAAGATTTCTCCTTACTGGCACGCAATTAAATGACCAAACCCCTTTCCTAGAAAGAAATTCCTTAGACATTTCCAATAATGTTATCTAATAATATTATTCAAATAATATAAATTATTGATCTGATAATGGAAAATACTGTGCAGTGACAATTATTGAAACAATAATATAAAATATCAACACAACAATTATCAATCAATAAAATAAAATATGAACAATAATTATTGTAAAAATTATCGAGTAGTGTCTTCTTTACGTAAGAATCAATAATTCAAAAATATTGTGCAATTTCACGCTAAGCATCTTGTGCAATCACATCGTACATCAGATTTTTAACCAATTTGGATATTCTAACGAAGGTTAATCAGTAATAACTATGTCGTTATTTATAAAAATTCAAACTTGTCATTTTCTTCATCCCACCGCTTTTTTAGACATGGGCCCATGAATGGCTACTGCCTGTCATTTTAATATTCCTCACAACAACAAGAATATTCCACAACCAAACGAATATTCTCCAACAACAATGAATATTTTATAACCACTTGCTTATTTTACAAAATTTATACATTTCACCTATAACCAAAGCATTATAACAAATTAACACCTTATTATTTCAAAATAATAATTAGAGGAAATTCAATTTTATTTATAAAAATTTCTGGGTCTTACAGTAATGCCTCAAAATGGGTATTTTATATTTCCACTCTACTACCAAATGCAGCAAAAGTTAATTTTTAGGCCACTTTGATGATGCTTTTGAACTTTATGAGTTAGATCATTTGATCTTTTGTTTGTGAAAGCATTTAGATCTGATAGGTATTATTTATTTTATATATATATTGATGATAACAATTTTTCTTTAAATGAATAGGTAATTATTTATTTTCGTTATTATTTTTTATTTTGTTTTTAACTTGAATTAATTTGTATTGACCTTAATAAATTATATGTCAAGTGTTAAATAAATTAATTCATAAAATATTCAAGGCAAGAAAATCCTATTTTTTTAAAACCAAAGTTGGGCAAAAATATTTTATGCATGCATTAAAATATAGAAAATACTATATATGATTAATACTAATATATTTAACATACTACTGATATATATATATATATATATATATATATATATATATGATATTATAACTATTAATTAGTATACTACATATAAGCCAAAAAGGCATAAAAAGTATCTATATATTAATTGAATACTTGTGCTACCTTTGTTTCTAAAAATCGTACGACAAAAGTGACAATGAAATTGGGACTTAAGTTGTTTGGCATGTGTTAGCGTGTTGGTCAAATAAGAAATAAATGATCAGTTGGTGGAAAAAGGCTCAGGCGGTTTTTGTTTTTCTTCCACGTGAAATTACTTTTGATCTGATCCGTTAATTTCAAATTTTATTAATCAAAACCGTGCATTCAAAAATCAGTTTTCAAAATTACAATTTTTCCCCAACTTCAAAAATTCTATAAATAGGGAGTATTTCATTCATTTGGTTTTTACCAATTTAGTTAAAAAAAATCATACTCTCCTTGCCTACATTCTCTCTAAGCTTTATTTCTCTTCTTACAAAAGTTCTAAATTTTTGAAGAAAAAATCGGTCCAAGTATTGAGATAAGTTTGATTTCTGTTAAATTATTTCTTAATTGTATTTTATCTATAGATATACAAATACATATTGTTCTACACAATTCTATATATCCATATTTCATCTATTTATCAAATAAAAGGATACTTGGCGCCGCAAGGCTACTTGGAGATAAACCTCTACGAGAGAAATCCAATCAACGATTCCTTATAGTCTTCAGTAACCTTTTATTGATATTATTTATATAAATATCGTAAAATAGATACGACACTTGATAGCTCAAAACAACACTGAGATACTACTCCAAAAAGAGTAGTCATCCTAACCGAATTTGAGAATCGTAGTGATCTATTGAAAATATTTATATAAATATCAATTGTGAAAATTATAAATTCTAAATACTTAGACGTCATAAGGTCAGAGATAAACCTCTACGAAGAGGAATCCGACCGTACGATTCCTTATAGTACTAAGTGACACTATTTATAAAAGTTCACATAATAGATAAAATATTCTTATATATTATTTGAGTTAAAAAGTAATATTTGTTATATCAACAGTGCTTAACTCGAGATTATATTTGATAAATATCGATACTTGGTAAAATTTACTAAGAAACAATTCTATATTATTCATAGAAAAACACTCTTTATTTTTATAGAATTGTTAATCTGTTTATAAAGTGCGTTAATATTATATACTTACTTAATCAAAAGAATAAGTGGATCCAAACAAAAGTTTTATCTGCTTTAAAGAAGCTTATCATTGAATATAAAAATCCTTAAACTTTTATACTGATATATTTATTCTTAATATTTTTTATCTGCTTATTTGAGAAGCATTATTCAGTAATTAACTCTTATCAGCTTATTGAAGAAGCACTTTGTTGTAAACTTATTTGTAAATAGAGAAGGATTATAGTTAGTTTATTTTATGTTCCTATGAGAAAGACGAGTAATTCTTCGACCAATACTAGAGTCTTAGAGAGGTCAGCAGGAAGTTGAGTCTCTAGTGTACTTGTGAGGTAAGGAAGAAGCTGTTGTTTCAAGATCGGATCATAGAATAGAACTAATCTCAAAAGGGTGGTACAACTAGACTTGAGGAAGGAGCGGGGAGCTTGCTTTCCAAGATAGAATAGTTGAATAGTTGAAAGTTTGTCTATAAAACTTTGTAAAGGCTTCTCCGCCTGTTGAAGGAGTTTTTATTACTAATAGTAATAGGATCTCAAGTTCCAAGTAAGGACTTGAGACTAGACGTAATAACATACCAAAGGGTGTATATTGTAAACCAGATAAATCTCTGTACATTGTGATTGAGTTTTTAATATCTTGCATGCTAATTGCTAAAACTGCTAATTAATAACAAAAAATTCAAAAAAGGCCTAAATATAATTTTTAACTGGTAATAATCTATTCAACCCCCCCCCCTTCTAGATTATTATTGACCTTTCAATTGGTATCAGAGCGATGCACTTTAACTTGTTTGCTGAGTATATACAGGAATACCTAAGAGTAGATCCACGACCTACAATGCTACTGGTTGCAGGGAAGTACTATCTATGTCCAGACCTCCACTATTTGATGGTACCAATTTTGCCACCTGGAAAAATAGATTCAAAATCTATGCCAAATCCCAAGGAATCAAAATTTGGTGTGCCATTAAACGAGGTGTACAAATTCCAACCAAAATTGAAGGAGAAAAGATCATCGAGAAAGACATATATGAATTCACCACCAAGAGGAAGAGATCATGAATATCAGATCCCGAAGCGAACAAGTGCTAACCAATGCTTTGATTGAAAAAGAATACAAAAGAGTTAGTAACTGTAAAAATGCAAAAGAAATTTGGGAAAAATTGATTGTAACCTATGAAGGTACCAATCACATCAAAGAAACCAGAAAAGATGCTCTAATTCAAGAATATGAAAGTTTCAAGCTTGAAGAAGGAGAAAAGATCATTGATATGGAAACTCGATTTTCCAGAATCATTGATGAGCTAGAGCAACTGGGAAAAGTATACACTACAAATGAAAAAAATAGAAGAATTCTCAAAGCCCTTCCATCCATTTTTAAAATGAAGGTTACAACAATAAAAGAAATGCAAGATCTAACCACATATCCTATGGATAATCTCATTGGAAATCTTCGTGCCCATGAAGTCGATATGTTCGTTAAAAAAGTTAGATCAGACACAGATCTCAAAAAGAACGGAATCGCCTTCAAAGCTCTCCTGGTGGATCAAGAAAGTGACGATGAAGAATTAAATGAAGAACTGCCCAGTCTAGACAAAAATGAAGTTGCCTTACTGTCCAGACAACTCAGAAGAGTAATTCAAAGCAAAGAAAGAAAATATGGCAAAGGATTCATGAAAACAAACAACAATTTCGACAATTTCAAAGGCAAACAATTTTTCAAACCAAAGACGCAAGGAGGAAATTTCAAAACAAATAACAACAACTTCAGAAGTACCAATCCAAATGAAAACACATGTTTCGAATGTAAGTAGCCTGGACACTTCAAGAAGGACTATCCAAAACTAGTCAACAACAAAGTTTTTGTAGCTGAAGAAGGATGAGATTTAAGTGACGAGGAAGAAACTGCTGAGCAAATCGAAGAAATTGCAAATCTCTGCCTAATGGCAGATAATGACTCATCACGAAGATCTGAGGTAAATTCTGAACACCAACTGCCTAGCACTTCATTTTCTTTATACACACTAAAAAATATAAATGAAGAACACTATGAATTACAAGAAGATTATAGTCATTTATATGAAAGTAGTGAACAGTTAAAAGAAAAATTAGATAGATTAAGAAAAATAAATACAAGCCTTGAAATTGAAAATGCTAATTTAATTATCACTAACGAAAACTTAAATGAAATAAACTTAGAAAATAAAGAAGAATTAGAACAACTTAGAAAAATTAATAAAAATCTTGAAATAGAAAATTCCTCACTTATTATCTCAATTGAAAATCTTGAAATTGAAAATTCAACACTTGTTATAATCAATGAAGATAATCAAGTACAAGATCAAGATGTAATTGAAGGAATTAAAAATGAAAATTCTAGTTTAAAGTCAGAAATAGAAAACCATAATTGCATAATTGAAAACTTAACCAAAGAACGTGAAGACTTAAATAATATAATTTATAAATTTACAAAAGGAAAGGAAAATCTTGAAGTCGTGTTAAATCAACAAAAATGTAGCTTTAATAAAGAAGGTTTAGGATATACCGGTGAAACAAGTGAATCAAAAGATAAATGATTATATCACGTTAAAATTAAAGAAAATGAAAGTCATATATCTCCCTTTAAAAAATGTTCCTATTGTAACAGAAATGGTCACTCTTTTTATATGTGCAATGCTAGAAATGGAAACTATAAAGGAAAAATGATTTGGGTTTCCAAAGGAACATATACTGCATCAACCATCACAAGAAAAGAATTTCACAAACAGTATTATCATACTTTTCACAATCCATTTACTCATAGAATGCTTCTTTCTACTAAGATTGATTATCCTATGCCGAGTTTTATAAAGGAAACTTCAAATGTTTCTTATACAAAATGAAAACTCACCCTAAGGACCCTTCAATTTAAAGGGTACCAACTTGTAAAAATTGTATATAAATTGCAGGTATGTCTTGCAGCTGATATGAATAAAAGCAAATTGTGAGATTCTGAATTTTATGAAATAAAAGTATTCAATTTTTCTATTTTGGTAAATAATTAAATTGATAAAAGTTTAAAGTTAAGGGTCATATTTGAATTTTTTTGAAGTAAGCAAGTTGTCATAAAATAACAGGTGGTAAAAGTACAGTAATACGTGTAGGTTCATAGTAGCACACGGTATTGATTATTGATGCTTATGTGAGAAGTCACTCAGTTATACTCAATTAATGCTACAATAATTTTCGCATCATATCTCTCATATTATTGATTCAATTATTGTCACAGTATCATCTGTGTGACGCCCCCAAAATAAGTCCATTCCATCCAACCCATTCTGAGTCGCCAAATACATGGTACAGAAATAACTACAACTTTATTATTACAACATATAAACTGTGAGTTTAAATACAGATATTGCCATCTAGACAATATACATACCCAAATAAATCCTCATCACAATTATTTATACATTATTTTATAAAAATTGTGAGGGACTACTAAACAACTCTCTCTAGAACCTTCATTCCATACTCCACTAGTACTACGCCACATTCTCGCCTCCCGAGAAGAAAAAATGGAACAACAAGGAAAAGGGTGAGCTCAACTAGCCCAGTAAAGAATATTATGACTAAGATAATATACAACAAATTATCGTTAATCTCCAACAGGGAAAAATCTAATAGAATACAATAGACAACCAATTTTAAATCAATCTTCACAGCGAAAATAATAATTCATTAGAAGAGTTAAGTAGAGAATGCAAACTACTATCTTCTATATATGAATTTAAAAGTTCATCGTCGATATTTTATCCTTGTAACATCAATCAATATATATCTCGATTCAAATATTCATCTTTGCATTACGTGCCAAAAGATATTCATCACTTAATCATGTTCATCTAAACACTGCTCATCTTTGCACTACGGCCAAAGATATTAATCACCATCGATCGTGTTCATCTCAACACTGCTCATCTTTGCACTACGGCCAAAGATATTCATCAAGAAATCATTCATCTTTACACTACAGCCAAAGATATTCAAGAATATCATCATTTAGGACCGAGGATGATGAAAAATATTTTAAAGGAAACGAATCCAGTGAAACAAAAGAACAAATATTAAGGATTCGTAATTTTAAACAATCCAAGTTCAAAAATACTTCATAAGTAATCGAGTGGAGTAAAATTTAAGAATGATCAAAACATGGATACAATCAAAGCTGGTATCCACAATAGATATTTTGGACAAAAACAAAAATTTAATTTTTCTTTGAATAGTGTCGTATTCGTGAATAGTGTCGTATACGTGAATAGTGCCGTATACGTGAATAGTAACTCCGACACCAAAAGATAGAAATTTTACAAAAAAACATCTTCACGTTTCATGAATAGTACTCGTGAATAGTAACTCGTGAATAGTAACTCATGAATAGTAACTCGTGAATAGTAACTCATAAATAGTAACTCGTGAATAGTAACCCCGACATGAAAAAGTTTCAAATTTGATAAAAATTTCCAACCAATATTTCGGCATAATGATATTGAAGAAATAATATCATTTTCGAATAAAATAACATCCCTTACCTCGAAAGACAGTACTTCTAGTTGAAACACCGAATATAGGATATGACTTGAACTTGCACCGTATAGCAATACTCAAAGTATACTCAAAATACACACAAGAATACGCTCGATAATACAGAGAGAGAAAACTTCAGTTTCTGGTGTGATTTTCAATTCTAACCTAAGCACCCTATTTATAGGAAAATGCTTAGAACACCAAAGTAGAAACTTTAATATAATAATATTATATATATTACAAATTCTCTACGCACACTAACAATCTGAATTCAGCCTCCTAATCACAAGTTAAATGAGTTTCAAAAATGAAAAAAACGTTTTTGTAATAAAAAATATTTTAAACTTCCAAAAATCAATTATTTCTAACTTGAACTTCAATAATTCATAATAAATAGCCCTTTTATCGTAAAAATTAGAATCTCATGCTAATTTTATAGGAAATTCAATTCTCTACAACTTTGCGTAAGAAAGTTTTTCCAAATTCCAAATGAAATTGACCAAAAATCCAAATCCAAGCGATTTTACGTTATAATCAAATTTCTATTAATAATTGTGTCCACCAACACACAAAATATGTGTTAAACATTTAATGCCACAAAATACTCTTCCTCCTCATATACTCATATATCCCACATTCATTATAAAAATATCACCGTTAATATATTATTAAAATAATATATTTAAATGAATTATTTTATCAAAAAGATAAAATATTAATTTTCAACAATTGTCATTTTAAAAATTTTCTCCATCTATATCCACATAAAATCAATATTTTCTTCATCATATAAATCAATAATTAATTATTGACAAATAATATTACAGAATCATAAGATCGGGTAACTGTGCCGTTCCTGTGAAAGAGGGGGCTTTCGATAAAGATTTCTCCTCATCTTGGCGCACAATTAGGTGACCAAACCTCTCCTTAGATGTAACTTTCTAGACATTGCTAATAATGTTTTCTAATAATATTATTCAGATAATATGAATTATTGCTTTGATAATGGAAAATACTTGCAGTAATGACAATTTATTGAAACAACAAGAATATAAAATATCAATGCAAAGAATTATTGAATCAATAAAATAAAATATCGAACAATAATTATCGTAATAATTATTGAGTAGTGCCTTCACTTACGTAAGAATCAATAATTGGTGCAATACTGGTGTGCTACTTTTCAACAACGCCAGATTAGTGTGTTTTAACAACCGGTATTCCAACAAGATAATTGTGAATAACTACGCCAATTATTTATAAACAACTTATATTTGTCATTTTCTTCATCCAATCGCTTTTTTTATGGGGCCCAATAAAGGATCAAGATCGTCATTTATTTAATATTCCCCACACGAGATTTAATATTCCACGACCAAACAAATATTCCCAGCAATAATGAATATTTTATAACCACTTCGCTTATTCAAAATATTTGTGTATTTTACCCATAACTATCAACATTAATCAAATCAACCCTTACTATTTCAAAATAATAAATAGAGGAAAATAAATTTCATTTATTAATAATTTGGGGTCTTACAACCTCCCTCCTTATGAAATTTCGTCCTCTCGAAATTGACGTGACGACTGTGTTTCAAAAGATGAGAATACCTCGCTTTCATTTCCGCTTCCAACTCCCGTGTCATTTCCTCAATAGCATGGTTTCTCCACAAAACTTTAACTTGTGGTATAACCTCGATACATAGGACATGTTCTTTCCTATCCAAGATCTTGACAGTACCTCCTCGTGACGTTAAGTCTTCTTCATATCTCATCCGGTTTCTAACTCAATGACGTGGTTCGTCGTCCACATATTTACGTAACATCGATACGTAAAAACGCGTTATGACACAGCGTCATACTTGGCAGAAAAAAGCGAGTCTATAGGCCACATTTCCTATTCGATCGAGAATTTCAAATGGATTAATAAATCGAAGGTTTGAGCTTTCCTCACCTCACCGATTCTTGCTTTTGAAATAACAACTTCTTGCACCTCCTTCTTCAAATTCATCAGCTCCGGTGTGTAGCTTGAACATCTTTAACTTTATCGATTAAAGTCGATTATACTCGTATATCATCACGTGGGCACCTAGAGTTTTCATCTCCATCTCTATTATTTGTGAATTATACGAAATGAGTCTTTGACAATATCGTACTCGTACTTGTATACGATCTTCTACTCAACACGTCAGCTACCACGTTCGCTTTTCCAGGATGGCATGGTCAGAACATGTGCTAAAATGAGTCTCCTCTTGAGTTCTTTGAAGCTCTTCCCACATTCCTTGCTCCATTCGAATTTTGTATCTCTACGAGTCACCAAGAATGGAATAGCGATTCGAGAATATCCTTCAACTAATCTCCGATAATAACCAACTAAGCCTAGAAAGCTACGTATTTCGATTACCGACTTAGGTTGTTCTCAACTGTGACTCATATCCCAACCTTGGATAGCACGTTACAATAACACCTATCAGTTTACTATCACACGAATATGGTGTCCCCTACGAGAGTCTCGGCTTCGGTGCATTCCACAAAGGAAGTCACCAGATAAAGGCTCAGGTACCAAATTCTATAGTTGAATTTTTAACTCCTCGAAGTTCAATAGAGCCATTCGATATGAGATTTTAGAAATGAGTTTTGTCTGCGGATTCAAAGTTGATACAAAATTTAATATCGGGCTTTGGGAGTAAGCCAAGAAATTCTTCAGAAATACGTCGGAAAAATCAATAACAACAAGAATATTATTCAAATCGACGTGTGTCTTTATTCAAATCCATAACATGGACTAAGAAAACTTGACATCCGTAATAAACGAATGACTTCATGGCTTGATATGAAAATGTTTGACTACAATGGTTTAATTGCTTGAATTGAATAACAAAGTTTGCTTAGGAATATGAAAACTAACAACCTTACGAAAGTAATCAATTTCGGCATGATGAGTAGTAAACCTTAAAATCACATCAAAAGCAAATATCTCTATAGAAAATAAGGTTAACGTGTAATGTGATAGTGCCAACCCTAATCAAGCAAGATTTCTAAACAACGGATATAATGAAAGTTTCTCCTAATCTGAGTCTCCATAAATAGGTCAAATTCTAATTTCTCCGTAGTCAAGTTCAAACGTTGAGCGCAAGCAAGAGAGATAAAAGAATGGGTAGAACCCAGATTCTAGTAAGGTATAAACTTTGCAAGAATTTATAATTAACTAACCTGCGTAAACTTCGTTCGGGTTCCTCAGATTTTTGACCGATCCACGACAAACGCTCTTCTAGAACCGCTTGACTTTGACTTTTCTCGGGACATCCTTTTGAGTCACCATTCCCGCTAGATCGGGTTTCGATACTGCATAATCTCGAGCGATATGTCCTTCTTTTCCACAATTATAGCATACCTTAAACTGTTGTGGGCGGTTTGATGATATGTCCTCTTTCCCCACATTTGTAACATACGAATAGGAGGTCTTTCTCCTCCTTGGAACCAAGCATTCTTCTTGTGGCCGACGTCTTCACATGGTCGTTGTTGAATCTCCTTTTTAAAATCTCCTCCCACTCGCTTCTTCTATTTTCATGGCCACGATTACCACCAGAGTGGTTACCGCTTTGTCCGTATTCTTCTTTCTCCGCCGGTTATCGTTATTCGATGATCATATCTATCTTCAGATGATCCTCGGTTATGGTCCCTCGGTTGAACGTACTCATTATCTCGCTCTCTAACAACCCGAGCCCTGCCATGACAACATCCGAATAGAGAAAATTTATGAGAAATGAGATATTGACGATGCCGGGTTTCAAACCTCTCGTAAACATCCACATCATACGTTCCTCCACCAAATGAGGTGCAAACTCGGATAACTCATGAACTTCGCCTCGTCTTTGGGACACCGCCATGTTATTCTCGCTCAGCCTAATAAACTCCACTTCCTTCATATGACGAATACTTTCAGGGAAGTACTTGTCATTGAACAGTTTCTGAAACATCTCCCATGACATGCTAAATGAGTTTCAAAAATGAAAAAAAATGAAAAAAACGTTTTTGTAATTAAAAATATTTTAAACTTCCAAAAATCAATTATTTCGGAACTTCGGAACTTCAATAATTCATAATAAATAGCCCTTTTATCAGAAAATTCAAATCTCGCGAATTTTTATTAGAAATTCAATTCTCTACAACTTTGCAGAAGAAAGTTTTTCCAAATTCCAAACAGAAATTGACCGAAATCCACAAACGGGCGATTTTACAAGCTATAATCAAATTTTGGTCAATAATTGTGTCCACCAACACACAAAATATGTGTTAAACATTTAATGCCACAAAAATACTCTTCCTCCTCATATACTCATATATCCCACATTCATTATAAAAATATCACCGTTAATATATTATTAAAATAATATATTTAAATGAATTATTTTATCAGAAAAAGATAAAATATTAATTTTCAACAATTATCATTTTAAAAATTTTCTCCATCTATATCCACATAAAATCAATATTTTCTTCATCATATAAATCAATAATTAATTATTCACAAATAATATTACAGAAATTATAATCTCGGGCAACCAGTAGCTTCAGAAAGAGGGCTTTCCAATAAAGATTTCTCCTTCTTCAAGCGCAATTTAGGTGACCAAACCTCTTCTTAGATGTAACTTTCTAGACATTGCCAATAATGTTTTCTAATAATATTATTCAGATAATATGAATTATTAGCTTCGATAATGGAAAATCTTGTGTAATGATAATTTATCAAACAACAAGAATATAAAATATCAATGCAAAGAATTATTGAATCAATAAAATAAAATAATTGAATATAGATTATCGTAACAATTATTGAGTAGTGCCTTCTTACGTAAGAATCAATAATTGGTGCAATACTGCAAATCTACTCTTGTTCAACAACGCGTATTAGTGTGTTTTAACCACCGGTATTCCAACAAAGATTAATTGGTAATAACTACGCCATTATTTATAAACAACTTATATTTGTCATTTTCTTCATCCAATCGCTTTTCGTTATGGGGCCCACAAAGGATCACTGGCAGGTTGCATTTAATATTCCCCGACAAAGAAGAATATTCCACGACCAAACGAATATTCCCCGCCAATAATGAATATTTTATAACCACTTGCTTTATTCAAAATATTTATGTATTTTACCCATAACTATCCACATTAATCAAATCAACCCTTACTATTTCAAAATAATAAATAGAGGAAAATAAATTTCATTTATTAATAATTTGGGGTCTACAATCTGCATAATATTTTATATATTATTAAATCAATAATTGAGACGACAAAGTTATTCATATTATTATTTGCAATATTGAAAATGTCTAGAAGTTCTGTCAAGGAGAGGTTTGGTCACCTAATTGCGCGCCAATAAGGAGAAATTCTTATCGGAAAGCCCCCTTTTTCTTGGGAACGACCTGGTTGTTAAATATTGTGAGTTATAATATTAATGATGAATGTTATTAAAAATTGAATTTGAGTTCAGAGTTGAATTTGGAGACGCGGACGTGATATTTGAGTCCAGAACGATGAAATTTGACTTTTTCGAAAAAAGTCAATAGTTGACTTTTTTTTGAAAAAAGTCAAACTTTGAAATTTTAAAAATGAAATTTTTGAGAAAAATATTTCCATTGTGTTGGGATTGTTAGTGTTAGTGGTAATCGATATTTATTTCGATAATAATTGATATCTGGAGGTTATATTGACCAATCGGGTAATTAATCGAACAAATGAGAAATTAATTGCTATTAATTCACATGATTATAACTATTTGTTCACATGTGTGTACTATTGATTCACATTCATGTACTATTAGGAGAGGTGGTGCAAGATTGACAATACTTGCATGACTAAGTTAAAAATGGAGGTACTATACTATAATTCATATTTTCACATGATTATAACTATTGATTCACATGATTGAACTATTGATTCACATTATTTACTATTAGGAGAGGTGATGCAAGTTTTATAATACTTGCATGACTAAATTAAAAATAAAATAAAAGTTAAAGGTATTGTACTGTAATATTTTGAGCCCCAAAACGTGCAATTATCGAAACTATATTTTCCTATAAATAGAAGCTCATTCTTCCTTCATTTCTCACCAATTCACTAAATCTTTAGAGCAATTATTATAGAAAGAAATTATAGAGAGAAAGAAGAAGAGAAGTCTGCTAACTCACTATTCCAGTATCCAGTTTTCTTCTAAGGTAAGGGGTATTATTCTTTCGTATTCATGAAGAGAATTATTTACTTTAAATACTCGTAAGAACTATTATTCCATTCTTTATTATTATGTTGGAATAACCTCGCCTACATCTAAATCTAACATGGTAAAATTCTTCTCATTATTCCATTCTTTATTATTACGTTGGAATAACTTGTATGCTGCATGCGGTCTATCGCATGCCCAGTGAATTCTGTTGTTATTCCATTCTTTATTATTCGCTCGAACATCCCGTGCGTGGGATTACGCATGACACAGTTCTATTTTTATTATTCATTGGAATATCCCATGCATGCGGATTCTGGCGACGACTGGTTCTATCGCATGCATGGTGAATTCTTCCATTATTCCATTCTTTATTATTCATTGGAATAACTCGTCTACATGTGGATTACCATATGCATGGTGAATGATCCTTCGATTCATTCTTTATTAAATTGTGGAAAGGATGCATTTCGTGGATTACTGCATAAGGTGAAAATCCATTTGCAGTTTCGTAATTTTTTTGACCCTCAAAAATTCTGGAAAAATTTGATATGGTATTTTGTTGAGTTTTCTAGATTGTGTCCAAAAATGGCGATTTTTGGATGTATAGATTAGGAGTTATGAATTTTATAAGAAAAGACTATTTTAAAAGTAAACCCTTATAAATCCTTGTGGTTAACTCCAAAATTGGTGAAATTTTTATTGGAAGTACATGTATATAACAGGAGTATACCCTATAAATTTTGAAATTTTTAGACAAAAGTACAATTTATGATAAATGTCTAAATATTTGACAGTTTTTGGCCATATATGAAAATAGTAAATGAATTTTAAAAATTCCGAAAAATATATATTTAATATGGGACTATATTACGCTAAATCCCGGAAAAGAAATATTTTGGGACTAATTTGGTATTTTTCATGAAAATGAACTAGTTATGAGTAAATGAATTAAATATGTTATGTTAAGTAACAAAATTGGAAAATAGGATTTTATAGTTTGGGAATCCTATATAGGGTATATGTAGATTTTTGATGAGGGATTTGATCATTGGTGATAAAATCTTATGAGTATGGCATTTTTGAATGATTAAATGCATTATTTGGTAAAGTGTAAACAATTGAAATAAAATATTTATAAGTTTAAGAAGTGATTAAAATATTGTTATAATATTAATAATATTAGATTATGAGTTTATTAAGTGATTGATAATATTTGGATAAATTTAAAGTTTTTAATATTTATCCTTGTTTTCGTTTGATTAATGCTTATATCATTGTCATCATCCTCATGCTTATATTATGATGAAAGTCATCTTTGGCTTACGTGCAAAGATGGACTGTTAATTATTGATTTTATAATTTTATGAAGGACTGTTGATTATTGATTTTATAATTGTATATCTTTAGCATACGTGCAAAGATGGACTGTTGATTATTGGTTTTATAGTTGTATATCATTGGCTTGCGTGCAAAGATGGACCGTTGATTATTGGTTTTATAGTTGTATATCTTTTGCTTACGTGCATTGATTGATAGTTGTTGGTATGATTATAACCAGAGATTATTCGGTATAATCATGACCATTGTTGAAAACACGAATATCCTTGGCCCATAGAGCATGGATAATTCGTGGTCGTAATACTAATGAATATCCTTGGCCGTAGTGCAGGGATGATTCGATGATGTGGATTAATTATTAAGTTGAGTCTCAGCGATAACATATTGATAATAAACTTTTAATTCGTAGAAGATAGTAGATATCATGCTCTACTTGACTCTTCTATAATACAGATGTATGTCTTTGGCCTGTAGAGCAAATATGAATTATTAATGAATATCTTTGGCCCGTAGTGCAAAGATGAATTTATTAGTATGATTATGAACAAGAATTGTGATTTGGTATAACCATGATTTTTTATGTTTCAGGTGAAGATAGGTGATGAAAATTATCTTCGTCCTAGGTGCGAAGAAGAATTTAGAATCACAATTATGAATATGAGTTATTCATATGATTGTGGACAGGAATTGTTGATTGATGTTACAGGGATAAAACATTATTGGTGGACTTTTAACATGAAGAAGAAAATAGACCTGATAGTCTATTTGACTCTTCTAATGGATTACTTGTTCCGCTGCAACTATGGTTGAAAAGTTTTATCATCTACCATATGTTCTAAATCTCTGATTTATTACTGATGAAGGCTATTGATAATTTAATTATCTTTAGTCATGATATTCTTTACTAGACTAGTTGTGCTCACCCTTTTTGCTTCACAATTCCTTTCAGGTAATAAGAGTGTAGCTGGGTCGAGCGTGGGTACCAGGGGATTAGAACGGTGGTTTATAGCTGTTGAGGTTTCCCCTGAAACAGTATGGAAATAATTTTATTGAAAATTTCAGATAAGCGTGTCGTATTTTATACGTCATTTTACCCGTTGATTTTGGTGAACCGAATAGGGAGAGGTGAACCTAACTTTGGAAGGGTGTTTTGCCACTATCATATAAGATGTCTAATGACAGACGACTTCGTGTTATCATAAGACAGGGTTGTGCACATGCACTTGCTGATTATATCTATGAGCACTACCTATATAATCTTGGAGTTTGGTTGAATTATAATTCTCAATTGGAGACAATGTTGATAATTATATATCAAGAAAAGACCCACCATTGGAAAGAGCATGATAGTAATCTTCTCATTTTTCTTTGGGGTCTATTGGGTCAACCAAGGATAATTCTCGAGTCATATGATCTATATCATAACTTAGATTCATGGCCTCCCTTGTACGAAGGTTTCCTTGAGCATTTTCCAAAGATTTTAATTTCTAAAAAAGTTATTGACTGTACTTTTATGTAAAGTACCTTTGTAAGGTGTTGTGGTCGAGGCACCATGAGAGTTATATAGATTTTGTATATAAACTCACAGCTTATCTGTTGTCGTACTCTGCACAATAGTTCAACAGTTGTATAAATGAAGTTTGTATTTAATTTTTATAGTGTGATATCTGGCGACTCAGAATGGGTCATGTGGACCTATTTTGGGGGCGTCACACAAATGGTATCTTGATAGTGGATGCTCAAGACATATGACTGGAGACAAATCCAAATTAAAAAATTTGCAAGCTACAGACTTTGGTGAGGTAACTTTCGGTGATAACAATAAAGGTAAAATAATCAGAGTTGGATGTGTTAGTAATAAACACATAACCATTTCCAACGTTCAATTAGTTACTGGACTCAGGTATAATCTTCTATCTATCAGTCAATTATGTGATAGTGGTTTTTGTGACGCCCCCAAAATAGGTCCACACGACCCATTCTGAGTCGCCAGATATCACTCTATAAAAATTAAATATAAACTTCATTTATACAACTGTTGAACTGTCGTGTAGAGTATGACAACAGATAAGCTGTGAGTTTTAATACAATATTGTCTCGTAGACAGTATCCAAACTCAAATTATTACAATGCCATATAAAATACAACAGCAAATATTTTAAGACCCCAAAGAAGAACGAGAATATTACTATCATATTCATTCTAATGAGGTGCACTTTTGACGCTTTCAAAGTCGGGTTCTCATCACCCTATTGTTATTCGCCAAAATCAATTATTAAGTGGCGTATAAAATACGACACATGCATCTTAGGTCCTTAATACAATTATCTGTTGCATGTCATGCTGTTTTATAATGTATTGAGAAACTTCAATAGTCTCGGACCATCACACTATTTCCCTGTTATCCCCGCTCGATCCAGCTACACTCTTATTACCTAAAAGGAATTGTAAAGTAAAGGGTGAGCACAAATAGCCCAGTAAAGAATATCATGACTAAAGATAATTAAATTATCAATAGCCTTCGTCAATAATAAATTAGAGATTTAGAACATATGGTAGATGATAAAACTTTTCAACCATAGTTGCAGCGGAACGAGCAATCCATTAGAAGAGTCAAATAGACCATCAGGTCTATTATCTTCTCCATGTTAAAATTTCAACAATAATGTTTTATCCCTGTAACATCAATCAACAATTCATGTTCACAATCATATGAATAACTCATAATCATAATTGTGATTCTAAATTCCTCTTCGCACCCAGGACGAAGATAATTTTCATCACCTATCTTCACCTGAAACATCAAAAATCATGGTTATACCAAATCACAATTCCTGCTCATAATCATACTAATAAATTCATCTTTGTACTACGACCAAAGATATTCATTAACAATTTATTCTTTGCACTACAAAAAAAGACATACAACTGTATATTTTAGAAGAGTCAAGTAGAGCATGATATCTACTATCTTTTACGAATTAAAAGTGTATAATCAATATTTTATCACCGAGACTCACTTTTAATAAATAATCTACATCATCGAATCATCCTCGCACTACTACGAAAGATATTCATGTAATCATCAATGGTCGATTATACCAAATAATCCTCGGTTATAATCATACCAATAATCGCCCATCAATGCACTACGGGCCAATGAGGACTTGTACCACATCATCTATAACATTACGGAGGACATGATTATATTCAAATGATCCCCGGTCATAATCATACCAATAAACAGCCATCTATGCACATAAGCCAAAGATATTCATCAATCAATAGTTCATCTTTGCATCGTTGCACGTAAGCCAAAGATATACAAATGTAAAACCAATAATCAACAAATCTTCTTGCACGTAAGCCAAAGATATAAAATCTGTAAAATCAATATTAACGAATACCCATCTTTGCACGTAAGCCAAAGATGACTTTCATCATAATATAAGCATGAGGATGATGACAATGGTATAAGCATTAATCAACGAAAAACAAGGATAAATATTAAAGACTTTAAATTTATCCAAATATTATCAATCACTTAATAAACTCATAATCTAATATTATTAATATTATAACAATATTTTAATCACTTCTTAAACTTATAAACAATTTATTTCAATTGTTTACACTTTACCAAATAATGCATTTAATCATTCAAAAATGCCATACTCATAAGATTTCATCACCAATGATCAAATCCCTCATCAAAAATCTGCATATACCCTATATAGGATTCCCAAGCCATAAAATCCTATTTTCCAATTTTATTATTTCACATAACATATTAAATTCATTTACTTATAACTAGTTTATTTTCATGAAAAATACCAAATCAGTCCCAAAAATATTTCTTTTCTGGAATTTAACAGAATATAGTCCCATATTGAACATATATTTTTTTCGAAATTTTAAAAATCATTTACTATTTTTCATATGGCCAAAACTGCCGAATATTTAGACATTTATCATAAATTGTACTTTTCTCCAAAAATTCCGAAATTTATAGGGTATACTCCTGTTATATACATGTAATTCCAATAAAATTTCACCAATTTTGGAGTTAACCACAAGGAGGTATAAGGGTTTACTTTTAAAATAGTCTTTTCCCATAAAATCCATAACACTTAATCTATACATCCAAAAATCGCCATCTTTGGAAACAATATAGAAAACTCATCAGATTATCATTTCAAATTTTTCCAAAATTTTTTAGGGTCAGAAAAATTACGAAACTACAAATGGATTTTCACCCGTCATGCGGTAATCCACGTAGACAGATCATTTCCACAATTTAATAAGGAATGAATACGAAGGATCATTCACCATGCATGCTGAGTCCACATGTATAAAGTTATTCCAACGTAATAATAAAGAATTGAATAATGTAAGAATTCACCATGCATGCGGTAGAAGATCGCATGCATCGCTTATTCCCAATGTAATAATATAGAATGGAACCAGATCATGCGTAATCCGCATGCATGTGATATTCCAATGTAATAATAAAGAATAGAACCAGTCATGCGTAATCCGCATGCATGTGATATTCCAAATGTAATAATAAAGAATGGAAAAACAATAGAATTCACCAGTGCATGTGATAGACCGCATGCGATATAGGTTATTCCAACAGAATAATAAAGAATGGAACCAGGTCATGCATAATCCGCATAAACAGGATATTCCAACATAATAATAAAGAATGGAATAATAGAAGAATTTCACCATGTATACAAGAGTCCTCGTGATACAAAAAGTTATTCCAATGTAATAATAAGGAATAGAATAACCATAGCTCTCTTCATGAATACGAAAGAAATAATACCCTTACCTCAAAAAGAAGACCGATATCGGAATAAAGGAGGTAACGTACTTCTCCTTCTTTCTCTCTATAATTTCTCTCTATAATAATTGTTCTATAGCTTTAGTGAATTTATGAGAAATGAAGGAAGAATGAGCTTCTATTTATAAGAAAATATAGTTTCGATAATTGCACGTTTTGGGGCTCAAAATATTATAGTATAATACCTTCCTCTTTTTCTTCATTTTTAATTTAGTCCTACAAGTATTATCAAACTTGCACCACATCCCCTAATAGTAAATAACGTGAATCAATAGTTCAATCATGTGAATCAATAGTTATAATCATGTGAAAATACGAATTACAATATAGTACCTCCATCTATACCTCCATTTTTAACTTAGTCATGCAAGTATTATCAATCTTGCACCAACTCCCCTAATAGTACAAGAATGTGAATCAGTAGTACACACATGTGAACAAATAGTTATAATCATGTTAATTAATAGCAATTAATTGCTCAATTATCTGATTAATTACCCGACTGGTCAGTATAACTTCCAAACATCAATTACTATCGAAATAAATGTCGATTTTCACTAACACTAAAAATCCTAACACAATGGAAATATTTTTCTCAAAAATTTCATTTTTGAAATTTTGAAGTTTGACTTTTTCTGAAAAATTCAACTGTTGACTTTTTTGACCAAAAAGTCAACCCCGACAAATTTTGTGTTTATAGTCTATTTCTACTAATTTCATCGTTTCAGACACAAATATCACGTCCGAGTCTCCAAATTCAACTCCAAACTCAAATTCAATTTTTAATAACATTCATCATTAATATTATAACTCACAATATTTAACAACCAGGTCGTTCCCAAGAAAGAGGGGGCTTTTCAATAAGAATTTCTCCTTATTGGTGCGCAATTAGGTAACCAAACCTCTCCTTGATAGAACTTCTAGACATTGTCAATATTGCAAATAATAATATGAATAACTTTGTCGTCTCAATTATTGATTCAATAATATATAAAATATTATGTAGATGATATTGTGACAATAACTGAATCAATAATATGAGAGATATGATGCAGCAATTACTATAACAATAATTGAATATAACTGAGTGACTTCTCACGTAAACATCAATAATCAATATCGTGTGCTACTTTGCAACCACGTGTATTACTGTACTTTTACTACCGAGTAGTTCAATAGTTTTAACGGTAACAATTTCGCTATTATTTTTATAAAAAGATAATTCTGTCGTTTTCTTACTACGATAATACTTCCGTTGTGGGGTACACCAATGATTGTGCCATCCTACGGATATTTCCCGATAAAAAGAATATTCCCCAACCAAACGAATATTTTATAACAACTTGCATACTTTGAAAAATTTTCACATATCACCCTTAACTTTAAACTTTTATCAATATAACTATTAACCAAATAGAATAATTATAAGAAAATTGAATACTTTCATTTCATAAAATTCGGGATCTCACAGTTTTAAAATATCCTTTAGTACACATAATTGCTCTATTTTTGATCAAACTGGTAAATTGATCATAGGTTGTCCTAGATATCAAAATGTGTATATTTGTGACTTAGATGCATATTCTCATTTAGATAATATTTGTCTTGTATCTGCAAATGAGGATCCTTGGCTATTACATCGTAGACTAGGACATATCAATATGAAACTCATAAATAACATTTCTTCTAAAGAACATGTTCGTGGTCTTCCTAAATTAAATTTTTTTAAAGACCACATCTGTGAAGCTTTCGAATTAAGAAAACAAATTCATGCATCACATAAACCTAAATTTACTGTATCAACCTCTCGACCCTTAGAATTTCTACACATGGACCTTGTTGGACCAATCCCAAAACACATCATGGGTGGTGCTGTATACATTCTAGTTTTGGTTGATGATTATCACGATTTACATGGGTTGATTTTCTAAAATATAAAAATGAGGCTATTAATTCTTTTTCTTCTTTGTGTAAAAAGATTCAAAATCAACAAGGAAGCTCTATTGTTTATATTCGATCTGATCACGGAAAATAATTTGACAATTCTGATTTCATTATGTTCTGTGATGAGAAGGGTATAAGTCATAACTCTTCTTCTCCTTATACAGCTCAGTCAAATGGTGTAGTTAAAAGGAAAAATCGCTCTTTGCAAGAAATGACTAATACCATGTTAAATGAATACCGTCTTCCAAAGTATTTCTGGGCTGAAGAAGTGGCATCATAATGTTACATATTAAACAGAGTTTTATTAAGACCCGTTTTGCTCAAAACTCCCTATGAGCTCTACTATAAAAGAACTCCAAAAATAAACTATTTTCGTGTTTTTGGGAGCAAATGTTTTATTCTAAACACCAAAGGACATTTATTGAAATTTGATCCTAAATCTGATGAAGGAATATTTCTTGGATACTCTCTTAATAGTAAAGCATACAGAGTTTTCAACAAAATAAGTCTAGTTGTGGAAGAATCAATGAATGTGACTTTTGATGAAACTCAGCATCCTCCAAAATACAAAGAACTGAATGATAATGATGTTGTCATTGAAGATATTCTCAGAAATATGGAAGAACCAAAACCAGATAATACATTTCCACCTATTGTTAAAAATCCCCTTGAAAATCCAAACCTTCAGTTGAATGATTTGCCTAAACAGTCTCATGTTATTAAAAATCATCCTATAGAAAATGTTATTAGAAATATTGAAAAAGGAGTTATCACTAGATCACAAGCACATAATCTAGCTGGTCACTTGTCTTTCTTGTTTCAAATTGAACCTAAATTGATAAAAGATGCCTTATTAGATGAAGACTGGATAATGGCTATGCAAGACGAACTTGAACAATTCACTAGAAACAAAGTATGGGAATTAGTCCCACAACCCGATGATGTTTCCATCATTGGAACTCGATGGGTATTTCATAATAAACTTGATGAAAATGGAACTGTTATTCGTAATAAAGCAAGATTAGTTGCACAAGGATATAATCAAATGGAAGGAATTGATTATGATGAAACATATGCTCCTGTTGCTAGAATTGAATCTATTCGTATATTATTTGCATTTGCATGCCATGGGAATTTTAAAATGTTTCAAATGGATGTGAAATCTGCTTTCTTAAATGGTGTTATAGAAGAGGAAGTTTATGTTAAACAACCTCATGGATTTAAAGATTTTAGTCATTCTGAATATGTTTATAAATTACATATAGCTCTATATGGTTTAAAACAGGCTCCGAGAGCTTGGTATGAAAGGTTGAGTAAATTTTTGCTAAAAAATGGCTTTAAACGTGGAACTGTTGATACTACCTTGTTTACTAAATATAAAAATGATGATATTTTGGCAATTCAAATATATGTTGATGATATTATTTTTGGCTCTACTGACATTACTATGTGCAATGAGTTTTCTGAAAGTATGAGTAAAGAATTTGAAATGAGTATGATGGGAGAATTAAACTTCTTCCTCGGACTGCAAATCAAACAAGGAGAAAGAGGTATTCATATATCTCAGTCTAAATATTGTAAAGAAATGATAAAAAAAATTGGCTTAGAATCAGCAAAACCTCTTAACACTCCTATGTCAACAACTGATAAATTAATTATTGACAAAAATGGAAAATCTGCTGACTCAAAAAATATAGAGGAATGATTGGAAGTTTATTATATATAACTGCTAATAGACCTGACATCATGTTTAGTGTTTGTAAATGTGCCAGGTTTCAAGCTGATCCTAAAGAATCTCACATGACCGCAGTGAAAAGGATTTTTCGAAATCTTAAAGGAACCACTGAATTGGGTCTATGGTATCCTAAGGATCAACCTTTTAATCTAGTATGCTTTTCAGACTTTGACTATGCAGGTCATCATGTTGATCAAAAAAGTACCAGTGGTACTTGCCAACTCCTAGGAGGATATTTGGTTTTTTGGTTTCTAAGAAACAGAACTCGGTATCTATTTCAACCACCGAAGCGGAATATGTTGCAGCTGCACGATAGTGTGCCCAAATATTGTGGATGAAACAGACTCTTGCTGATTATAACCTGAAATTTGACTGTGTGTCAAGTTTATGTGATAATACTAGTACTATAAATCTAAGCAAAAAAACATTTTTGCATGCTAGATCAAAACATATAGACATTAGGCATCATTTTTTACGTGATCATGTTAATAACGGAAGCATTAAATTAGAACATATTGACACTAAATTAAATATAGTGGATATATTTACTAAACCACTAAGTTCAGAAAGATTCTACAAATTAAAAATTGAGCTAGGAATGCTAGATAATTCTTCTTAATTATTTTAATTCATGTCTAAACAAACTTTAATTTATTCTCTAATTTATTATTTTTATTAATAGATTATATATGTATTTTTGATATTTTTAATATATATAATTTCTTTTAACAAATTTTTATATTATATATATATATATACTTATAATTATTTTTAATAATTTTCTATTAAGCTAAATTAAATATACATATATATATATTTTACTCTATCTTTGTTAAAATAAGGTATATATATATATATATATATATATATATATATATATATATATTCTTTACAAATTAAATCTGCACCATCAAATATTTATGCACATCCAATGGTCCAACTCATTCAAGTCACGTCCCACTGATCCAACCAATAAAATTCCCGCATCAAACGCACACAGATCACGCTCCCAAATCGTCCGATCAAAAATAAGCATTGATCTCAGCTATTGGATCATATTTTAAAAGAAACACAACTCAAATTAAGTTATATTGCTTGATCATGATCTCGCTCAACATTCTCCATTGTTGAATCTTACGGTAAAACAAACTATATATATATATATATATATATATATATATATATATATATATATATATTTTCTTTATTTTTTAATTCATTTTCTTCAATTCCCTTTCTCTCTCTTCTCTACTCTTTCATCCGCTCTCTCTCCCTCTCTCTCGTCTATCAGTTCGTCCTCTCCGGCTACCCTCTATCATCTCTGATTTCTCTCTTAGGCGTTATTATATCTCATATATCGATCTCCTCTTCTTCCTAATCATTTTTTGTTACTAAAATTTTTCAAGTTTCATATTTTTTTTGTATCTGTCAAAATGATTTTCTATCTAAGATTTGAGAATACTTGCTCAAATTTTTGCATGTTTTCTTCTGTTAAGAATCTTACATTCTTAATAAAATCGTCTCTATTTTATTTTTTTTAATCTACTATTCTCAAACCCTTACTAATTTTTCTTTAAAAATGCTTAGGGTTTCGGTCAAATTGTTTTGGTTGTTCTGAGATTCTCGGAAACTTGCATGTGTTCTTTTTGATTCAATTTCTTTAAACCTCTAAAAAAAATTAACTATATGAAGTTTTAAGGTTTAAGTTTTAATAGTTGAACCCACCTACATTTTTTTTTACTTTCATCTCATTTCTAGAGATTCTGTCAACAAACATTCTGTTTTATAAAATAAATCGTCTTTTTGTTAGGGCTTCATCTCAAATATTTTTCAAACATTTTGTTAGGGCTTCATCTCAAACATTCTGAGTTATTGTTCAAATTTTTTTTAAACTTTCCCCAATTTTTTATTTTCTGAAATTTCAATTACTATCTTGTTTTACGAATGCAAGCCATTTCGTCTACCTTATCACAATCACTATAATTATTGGTAAGCTCTGGAAAGATCTGTTGACATTTTTAAAAATTTATGTTCATTTCGTCTACTTTAAACCTCAATTTTTTTTAAAAAAACAGATTTTTTTTTGTGACCTTTATTTATTCCGTCACAATAAAATGTTTTTATGTATATATTTTTTTAATCTACACTATTTATATATATACATATTACTTATTCTTATATATATATATACTACCTATAAATGCATATCTATATGTCTCTGCATTTTTGTTGGGCTCGCTGCTGCTTTCACCAAGAGATATGTACGAAGAAGAGCTTAGCATACTTAAACTAGTATATTATTGATACCACCTCAGGTATAAATTCTCTATCTCTATGTATATTCTTATTTGTGTGGATACTGATGCCCACTGGATTAATTTCAGTGTCATATATAAATGTATGAATACTGATATTCACTAGGTTGTTCATTGCATTAACTGTTATATGATATCTCCATCTAAGATTTACTATAAATGTTGCAATCTTGCATTTTACCTGCTTCTTTGAAAAATTGGTGTCTGAAATAATAATTTCTTTCCGTGTTTTATAATTTTTTTTTCAAACTTTAGTAATCATTCTTACGTTTGACTGAAAACCTTTATTTTCTGTGTTCTTCAAATGACATGCGGAGATTTTTTTTTACTGATCACTGTTTCGTTTTAAAATAACAATTTTTAAATAGTGTTTACCCTACTGTTTAACTTAAATATTTCCTGCCCCTTGTTACTGTATCATCTTATTACTAGTTCCTACATCAACTTATTAATTGTTGCTTCCACTTGATTACTTGGCGTAAATATTACCTGCCGCATATCATTTTTCCCCCTTTATATATATATATATATATCAGTCACTTTCAAAAATATGCTTTCATATGTACATTCTCTTCTTAGTTTAATACTTTCCCCTATCCTTCCTGCATCAATACTCATCATGTTTAATATATTCTCTTCCAAACGAAAAATTCGACCCCTCAATTCTGAACTCCAATTTTCAAATGATGTTTCTCATCTTACTACTATCTCTGCTCAGTCTAAATACTGATCTATGAGACACAATCTGTGTCCTGGTAATGTCATCACATTTCACGGCTTTCCAAAATTATTTGAAAACTTTAAAATTTTTGGGTGGGACTGCTTGGTTTCTTTCAATGACAAATCCATTTATCCTAGTCTCATTGCTGAATTTTATTCTCATATGGAATTTTCAACTGACTCCTCTCGTTTACTAAAAAGCATTACAACTTGTATTCAAGGACAAACTCATATCATTGATGAATTACTTCTTGTCAATGCACTGCACTTACCTCCTTCCACTCTAGAATTACCTAGGATAAATTCATATCTTCATCCTTCTAGAATATCTGTCGAAAACTGCATGTTGTTCAAGTTCAATCTGTAAGTGGTAACCGATCAAATGGTACCAGCTATTTTATTTGACTATCCATGCAAAGTTGGTCTGGAGTTCTTAACTGTTGAGTGTCAATTTCTAGGCAAAATCTTAAGAAACAATTTTATGCATGTCCGTGATGATAGAAAAATGTTACCCTTTAATCTGAAAATTATCAAGAGTCTGTTAAATGAGTGCATGCCCTACAATCTGGCTTACTTCTTGATGTCTTCGTTTGAATTCTGTTTTCAAAATAATTGTCTTGGTTTTGGTCTCCTTCTCACACAAGTGTTCCATTATTTGAACAAACCTCTGTCCAATCATCAATCTCAACACGTTCCCACTAGCAATATCATATCCCACCTCAATCTGCCACCACAGTCCCTCATTATTTTTAAACCTCTTGATAATGAGAATATTGAAACTACCATCAACATGACTTCAAAAATCAACTCACTCAATAGTATGCACCAACTTCTGTTGTAAAATCAAACTCTAATGTTGGCAAAATTAGAAGATCTTCAGCTGTGAGATCCCGAATTTTATGAAATGAAAGTATTCAATTTTCTTATAATTATTCTATTTAGTAAATGGTTAAATTGATAAAAGGTTAAAGTTAAGGGTGATATGTGAAAATTTTGCAACGTATGCAAGTTGTTATAAAATATTCGTTTGGTCGGGGAATATTATTTTTGTCGGGAATATCCGTGCGACGGCACAATCATTGGTGGACCCCATAATGGAAGTATTGTCGTAGTTAGAAAATGACAGAATTATCATTTTATAAAAATAACGGCGAAAGTGTTACCATTAAAACTATTGAACTATTCGGTAGTAAAAGTACAAAGAATACTGGCATTGGTTGCATAGTAGCACACCTGGTATTGATTATTGATGCTTACATAAGAAGTCACTCGCTTATACTCAATTATTACTCTGATGAATTGTTGCATCATATCTCTCATATTATTGATTCAATTATTGTCACAAGATTATCATCATATAATATGTTATATTATTAAATCAATAATTGAGACAACAAAGTTATTCATATTATTATTTGCAATATTGACAATGTCTAGAAGTTCTGTCAAGGAGAGGTTAGATAATCTAATTGCGCACCAATAGGGAGAAATCCTTATCGGAAAGCCCCCTCTTTCCTGAGAATGACCTGGTTGTTAAATATTGTAAGTTATAATATTAATGATGAATAAGTTCGTGTTGATTAAAGATGAAATTGATAGTTCCATTGTGTTGGAATTATTAGTGTTAGTGAAAATCGACATTTATTTCGATAATAATTGATGTCTGGAGGTTATATTGACTAATCGGGTAATTAACCAGATAAATGAGCAATTAATTGCTATTGATTCACATGATTATAACTATTTGTTCACATGTGTGTACTATTGATTCACATTCATTTACTATTAAGGAAGTTAGTGCAAGATTGATAATACTTGCATGACTAAGGTAAAAATGGAGGTATAGATGGAGGTACTATACTGTAATTCATATTTTCACATGATTATAACTATTGATTCACATGATTGAACTATTGATTCACATTATTTACTATTAGGGGAGGTGGTGCAAGTTTGATAATACTTGCAGGACTAAATTAAAAATGAAAGAAAAGTTGAAGGTATTGTAATGTAATATTTTGAGCCCCAAAACGTGCAATTATCGAAACTATATTTTCCTATAAATAGAAGCTCATTCTTCCTTCATTTCTCACCAATTCACTAAAGCTTTATAGCAATTATTATAGAGAGAAATTATAAAGAGAAAGAAGAAGAGAAGTTTGCTACCTCACTATTCCAATATCCAGTTTCTTCTAAGGTAAGGGGTATTATTTCTTTCGTATTCATGAAGAGAGCTATTGTTATTCCATTCCTTATTATTATGTTGGAATAACTTTTGTCTGTGCAATCTGCATATATGGTGAAATTCTTCTATTATTCCATTCTTTATTATTCTGTTGGAATATCTTGTTTGTGCGGATTACGCATGACCTGGTTCCATTCTTTATTATTCTGTTGGAATATCATGTCTGTGCGGATTACGCATGACCTGGTTCCGTTCTTTAGTATTCTCATTGGGAATAATGCATGCATGCGGTCTATCGCATACATGGTGAATTCTTCATTATTCCATTCTTTATTATTACATTGGAATAACTCGTCTATGTGGATTACCACATGCATGGTGAATGATCCTTCGATTCATTTCTTATTAAATTGTGGAAATGATGCATCTATATGGATTACTGCACGGCGAAAAATCCATTTGCAGTTTTGTAATTTTTCTGACCCTTACAAATTCTAGAAAAATTTGAAATGATAATTTGATGAGTTTTCTAGATTGTGTCCAAAAATAGCGATTTTTGGATGTATAGATTAGGAGTTATGAATTTTATGGGAAAAAACTATTTTAAAAGTAAACCCTTATAACTCCTTGTGGTTAACTCCAAAATTGGTGAAATTTTTATTGGGAGTACATATATATATAACAGGGGTATACCCTGTAAATTTCAGAATTTTTGGAAAAAAGTACAATTTATGATAAATGTCTAAATATTCGGTAGTTTTGGCCATATGAAAAATAGTAAATGAATTTTAAAAATTTTGAGAAAAATAAATGTTCAATATGGGACTATATTCTGCTAAATCCCAGAAAAGAAATATTTTTGGGACTGATTTGGTATTTTTCATGAAAATGAACTAGTTATGAGTAAATGAATTAAATATGTTATGTGAAGTAACAAAATTGGAAAATAGGATTTTATGGCTTGGGAATCCTATATAAGGTATATCTTGATTTTTTATGAGGATTTGATCATTGGTGATGAAATCTTATGAGTATGGCATTTTGAATGATTAAATGCATTATTTGGTAAAGTGTAAACAATTAAAATAAATTTTTTATAAGTTTAAGAAATGATTAAAATATTGTTATAATATTAATAATATTAGATTATGAGTCTATTAAGTGATTGATAATATTTGGATAAATTTAAAGTCTTTAATATTTATCCTTGTTTTCGTTTGATTAATGCTTATATCATTGTCATCATCCTCATGCTTATATTGTGATGAAAGTCATCTTTGGCTTACGTGCAAAGATGGACTGTTGATTATTGATTTAACAATTGTATATCTTTGGCTTACTTGCAAAGATGGACTGTTGATTATTAGTTTTATAGTTGTATATCTTTGGCTTACGTTCAAAGATGGATTGTTGATTATTGATTTTACAATTGTATATCTTTGGCTTACGTGCATTGATGGACAGTTGTTGGTATGATTATAACCAGGGATTATTCGGTATAATCATGACCATTTTTGAAAACACAAATATCCTTGGCCGGCAGTGCATAGATAATTCGTGGTCGTAATACTAGTGAATATCCTTGGATGTAGTGCAAGGATGATTCAATGATGTTGATTATTTATTAAGCTAAGTCTCAGCGATAACATATTGATAATACACTTTTAATTCATAGAAGATAGCAGATATCATGCTCTACTTGACTCTTTTATAATACAGTTGTATGTCTTTGGCCTGTAGTGCAAAAATGAATTGTTAATGAATATCTTTGGCCGTAGTGCAAAGATGAATTATTAGTATGATTATGAACAGGAATTGTGATTTGGTATAACCATGATTTTTGATGTTTCAGGTGAAGATAGGTGATGAAAATTATCTTCGTCCTGGGTGCGAAGAGGAATTTAGAATCACAATTATGATTTTGAGTTATTCATATTATTGTGGACAAGAATTGTTGAATGATGTTACAGGAATAAAATATTATTGGTGGACTTTTAACATGGAGAAGATAATAGATCTGATGGTCTATTTGACTCTTCTAATGGATTGCTCGTTCCGCTGCAGCTATGGTTGAAAAGTTTTATCATCTACCATATGTTCTAAATCTCTGTTTTATTACTGATGAAGGCTATTGATGATGTAAATTATCTTTAGTCATGATATTCTTTACTGGGATAGTTGAGCTCACCCTTTTCTTTCATTGTTCTCTTCAGGAAATGAGAATATAGTTGGGACTGGTCGGGGAACGGATTGACGGTCCAGATGGTTGTTTTAGCAGTCCTCACTACTTAGTGTGATAATAAAATGAGGACTCCATTGAGTGTGGATATTTTCTAAAAGGCAATATTCTTGTTTAAACTCCCAGCTATGTTTTGTCATATTTTGCACGACAGTTGTATAATTAATTTTGTAGTTGAGATCTGTACCATGTATTTGGTGACTCAAGATGGTTGATGTATACCTGTTTTGGGGGCGTCACATCAGCTCTCTCTACACACTGTCAAATCTGTGGTCTGCTTGTTATTTGAGCACAACAACATGCTACTGTATCCCTTCAAAGCCGATACCACGCCTGCCTTCACTGATCCGGTTCCTCCACAAGAAGATCCTGACAGCAATATTCATGATCTTTCTCACTTCTCTCCTCTAAACTTGGAGGATATCTAACTATTTGCTTAAATTTGTCTAACTAACTATTCGGATAATTGTAATCCTTAATCCCTTATCCATCTCTTACTACACTAACTACCACTATTACTAGTACTACTTCTACCTCTTATCCTTTTATATATTTGTTTTGGTTAACTAACTCTCATTGCAGGTTGTTCTAACATATTTCCTGCAGGTTTCAAATCTTCTTTTACCCCGTCATTTTTTATGATGACAAAGGGGGAGAAGAAAAATATATGGATAAACTACTATGAATGGATTATGAACTGCTATGAATGGATTATAAACTATTATGAACGGCTATAAATGGATTAAACTGCCATGTGATTGAATATATTCTGTTATAAAAGGGTTCACAGTTTAAGGGGGAGTTTTTCTTCAAACATAAGGAAATATATATATATATATATAACTGTCATCATCAAAAAGGGGGGGGGGAGATTGATAGGTATTATTTATTTTATATATATTTTGATGATAACAATTTTGCTTTAAATGAATAGGTAATTATTTATTTTCCTTATTATTTTTATTCCATTTTTAACTTAAATTAATTTTTATTGACCTTGATAAATTATATGTCAAGTGTTAAATAAATTAATTCATAAAATATTCAAGGCAAGGAAATCCTTTTTTTTTAAACCAAAGTTGGGCAAAAATATTTTATGCATGCATTAAAATATAGAAAATACTATATATGATTAATACTAATATATATATATATATATAACATATCTTACTAGATATATATATATATATATATATATATATATATATATGATATTATAACTATTAGTATACATATATATTATATGATATATATATATATATTTATATGATATATATATATATATATATATATGATATTATAACTATTAGTATACTACATATAAGCCAAAAAGGCATAAAAAGTATCTATATATTAATTGAATACTTGTGCTACCTTTGTTTCTAAAAACCGTATGACAAAAGTGACAATGAAATTGGGACTTAAGTTGTCTGGCATGTGTTAGCGTGTTGGTCAAATAAGAAATAAATGATCAGTTGGTGGAAAAAGGCCCAGGCGGTTTTTGCTCTTCTTCCGCGTGAAATTACTTTTGATCTGATCTGTTAATTTCAAATTTTATTGATCAAAACCGTGCATTCAAAAATCAGTTTTCAAAATTATAATTTTGTCCCAACTTCAAAAATTCTATAAATAGGGAGTATTTCATTCATTTGATTTTTACCAATTTAGTGAAAAGAAAATCATACTCTCCTTGCCTACATTCTCTCTAAGCTTTATTTCTCTTCTTACAAAAGTTCTGAATTTTTGAAGAAAAAATTGGTCCAAATATTGAGATAAGTTTGATTTCTGTTAAATTATTTCTTACTTCTATTTTATCTATAGATATACAAATACATATTGTTCTACACAATTCTATATATCCATATTTCATTCATTTATCAAATAAAAGGATACTTGGGTGCCGCAAGGCTATGGAGATAAACCTCTACGGAGAGGAATCCGACCATACGATTCCTTATAGTCTTCAGTAACCTTTTATTGATATTATTTATATAAATATCGTAAAATAGATACGACACTTGTTAGCTCAAAACAACACTGAGATACTACTCCAAAAAGAGTAGTCATCCGAACCGGATTTGAGAATCGTAGTGATCTATTGAAAATATTTATATAAATATCAATTATGAAAATTATAAATTATGTCATACTTAGACGTCGCAAGGCTACGGAGAGGAATCCGACCGTATGATTCCTTATAGTACTAAGTGATACTATTTATAAAAGTTCACATAATAGATAAAATATTCTTATATATTATTTAAGTTAAACAAGTAATATTTGTTATATCAGTTTGTGCTTAACTGAGATTATATTTGATAAATATTGATACTTGGTAAAAACTAACTAAGAAACAATTCTATATTATCCATAGAAAAACACTCTTTATTTTTATAGAATTGTTAATTTGTTTATAAAGTGCGTTAATATTATATACTTACTTAATTAGAAGCATAAGTGGATCCAAACAAAAGTTTTATCTGCTTTAAAGAATCTTATCATTGAATATAAAAATCCTTAAACTTTTATACTGATATATTTATTCTTAATTTTTCTATCTGCTTATTTGAGAAGCATTATTCAGTACTTAACTCTTATCAGCTTATTGAAGAAGCACTTTGTTGTAAACTTATTTGTAAACAGAGAAGGATTAGAGTTAGTTTATTTTATGTACCTGTGAGAAAGACGAGTAAATCTTCGACCAAGACCAGAGTCTTAGAGAGGTCAGCAGGAAGTTGAGTCTCTAGTGTACTTATGAGATGAGGAAGAAGCTGTTATTTCAAGATCGGATCATAGAATAGAACTAATCTGAAAAGGGTGGTACAACTAGACTTGAGGAAGGAGCGGGGAGCTTGCTGTCCAAGATAGAATAGTTGAATAGTTGAAAGTTTGTCTATAAAACTTTGTAAAGGCTTCTCCGCCTGTTGAAGGAGTTTTTATTACTAATAGTAATAGGATCTCAAGTTCCAAGTAGGGACTTGAGACTGGACGTAGCAACATACCAAGTGGTGTATGTTGTGAACCAGATAAATCTCTGTGTATTGTGATTGAGTTTTTAATATCTTGCATGCTAATTGCTAAAACTGCTAATTAATAACTAAAAATTTAAAAAAGGCCTAAATATAATTTTTAACTGGTAATAATCTATTCAACCCCCCCCCCCCCATCAAGATTATTATTGACCTTTCAAGATCATATATCATAGTATTTTTCCATGAGTTTGGTTTCTTAAATTCAGTTATGGAAGTTAATCAAAACTGGGCACAAACTAGGGTGTTTACCCATTTTCACTGTACAATTTTCACTCGACGATTTTCAGAGTTCACTCTACGATTTTCACTCTAGTATTTTCACTCAAAGATTTTCAAAGTTCACTCTACGATTTTTAGAGATCACTCTACTATCTGTTGAACCACTCTACTATCTATAGAGCCACTCTACTACCCAACTGTTGCAGAATTGAGTTTACTGCCTAATTTGATGATTTGTTGGAATTTCTTTGTTAAGCTTTTGGCTCTACCATCTGGACTTACTTCTAGACCATATACCGAGGTATTTTAATAAGGGTTTAGGTTCCTCATTCATATCATTTAGGCCTACTTTAACTGAGGCTCAAACTGGACAGCTTAGCACTTTTTCCCCAAAATTGATTTTGACACTTCTTAAATTTCTTTCATTTTTGGCAACTTGGACATTCTAGTCATGTGTATTTTAGTTGCCTAAGATTACTTTTATCATCATCTCACTTTGTTTAGTCATCTAACCAATTTTGACCTATCAAAGCTCACTTTAGGCTTGAAAATAGATCCTAATTTGGTTTTCTTACTAGCTTTGGTAATGGTAATGATTAGGAATCATCACAAGCATGCATTAGCAACTTTATATGAGTTCATTATAGTCTTACAAATTCAAGTACTAAAATTTACCCAAAACATACCACTTTTGGCCTAAAACGTGATTTTTAACAAGTCCAATATTTAAAATGGTTTAGAGTTGGTTTCTTTAACTTTTGTAGCTTACTTATGCCATATTATAGCTAGTGAAACTTACATACAAGGTTCAGGTGTGGCCACTCTTTGTTTAAGTGTTAGATACCACTTTAAAGCTTACTTTTCATAGCCCTAAACATGAAAACTGAGTAGTGCTAAATATGAACCTCAAATAAGTTAAGAAACAACTTTTAAATGTTAATTATAGACATATTATGATCTCTTTACTGACTCAAAAGTTCAGGTATTGACCAAAACAATCCTCTAATCTAGAGTTTAAGTTCAGTTTTGACTATTACTCACAAACAGTCCCCAAGTTATGATTCAAGGGTTATCTAAGCATTCATATAAATTTCAAATTATCCTTAAAACTCATCATCACATACTTTAACAAGCTTGAAACTTTTTTCATGTATTAATACCAAAACAACTCATTTCTAGACATTATTAGCATGAGTTAGTACTAAACCACCATAACAGCCTTCAAGTTTTCAAGTACAAGTTTTATCACAACAGGTACTTTTTGTATACTATATGTTCATGGTTTAATACATCTAAACGTGGGGATTCTATCTTTTGTTCAAAAAAGTCCCTAATAGGCTTTTAATTCTTCTTTCATTGGTCTGGGAACATCAATTTACAGTATTTTAATTTGAGACTCAAAGTGGGGGTCCACAGATGACTCTTAAGTTGAGATCTATGATCGTGGAGTAAGGTACTCTACTATCTAAAATAAAATTATCATAGCATATAAGTTATATTACAACATGGTATTTTTAAGTATAGAAGCATGTTTGAGGCATTCATCTCAATGTATGAGCCCGTAGACATGATTTGAACTATAATTCATAGCTAGCATGCTTTTATACTATAAAGCCCCTACTTGAACATTTAATCAACAATTGGTGAACATGATTTTATTTACATGTAACCACAAATTTTCTATCCATTTTCCCCAGTAATTTGGCTTTTGATTTATTAAGGGTCTCTATATAATGCCTCAACAACCACACAAAGCTTTAATATTATCATAACAGCCCATTCTACTATCAAATATGAAATGGAAAAGGAATGGAAAAAATCTAAGCTTGCTTACCTTGCTAACTTCTAGAGATTGAAGTAGCTTTGCTGCTCAATCCTTCCTTCCCTTCCAGTCGTAGCTTTGCTACTCTCTCTATCTAATGGACTGCTATTGATATTGCTTTTGGAACTTAGATAAGTATAGAAGTTATCTGATTTCAGGTGCATTGTATGTCCATATATGGTTGAGTTTTCTCTCTTCTCAATCAGCCTACTTGGCCTATTGCTGCTTTCCATCATTATCTCTACATGGCTGCTCTCTTTAGCTCCTACCCGACCACTATATTGGCTTTCATCATTACCACTACACAGTCCCTACAAGGCTTAGCAGCCTCCTAATACTCTGCAGTCAACTTGGCCCCTATTCAGTCCTCTAGTAGCTACTTGGCTCATGCAATGAACTTGGCTCCTACAGCCACTCTACACCTTATAACTACTAACTAAATTGCTAACTATTTGTTAGCTTACTAACTAACCAACAACCATCTCACTGCTCTTTTAATTTGAACTAATAGTTCTTTTTCTCTTCAATATTGGCTGCCGAATTATGCCTAATGCAAGGCTGGGCACTACTTTGGTTTGGGCTCAATGTACTCATACCATATTAATTAAAATAAAGAAGGCTTGAAAGCCTACATAAAAAAATTAATTTGGCCCAATTTATATAACTTGGACTCTTATTACCCTTCTTTACGTAAGACAATGTTCAATAACACTAAATTATTTGCAATCACACCTATCAAATTTGATATGGTCCAATAATTAATTTGGACTTATATTACATATTAATATACAAGGATTTTTATCCACCACATTTCTAGTAAAATAGTTAGCACATACATCATTAAAAATGATGACTCTATGTAATTTAAATACTTCATGGTAGTACCCACCATTTTCCTTATTTGTCACTAAATAATACTTTTGAACGAAATTAACTATATTATAAGATAATTATTTCATTGATCTCATATGTGGATTTATGTCAAGAATATTTCTCAATTAAGTCATATTGGCTTCCCTTTTCATTTTGAATAATCAAGGTATACATCTAATAATACCATTACTTACTACATCTCATAAAATTTATTCAACTCCACATATTACTTTCTTTTCATTATGAGTAAGTAATATTTATATTGTCTCGTACATTCTTAGTTAGAGGTTTTTATATTAAAAGTCTCTCTTCCCAATCATTTTATATCATATGGGCTCTTTATAAGCACATAGATAAAATAATAATAATAAAAATTAATCCATTCTTTTCACATTTCCTTTATTAATAATTAGGTTAAATCTCTAACCTTTATTTAATCATTTAATATTTCCTTTAAAATAAATATTACTAATATTCGGGATATCACAATCAACGTCAAACCTATGTTCCTTAGGCTTTCTAAACCCATCATGATTTTTGGCCGGAGAGTGTATACCTTACAAGTACCCATATTGTCTTAATTATAGCCCAGTCTGGCATCTGATATTCGATAATATCAAAGTGTATCAAAAGGATCTAAGCATATCCCACCAACCTTCCTTCAAAATTATATCCCGTCAATACATCATCCCATCTCATGTAAGGGCGCCAAACAAAATATCATGTACGTTGCATTTCTAACTCCCCGCGATAGAATGCAAGATGTTGATGGAGATTCTCTCTTATATCGAGATATTTGTGGTAGCAAAGTATGCCCATGCTGTTACCCTAGGTACAAGGGCGTAGCTACACACGGGCTACGGTGGGTTACAACCCACCCCAAATTAAAAATTAGCCCAGTAAGCCCACCCCAAATTTAAATACTTAGCAGTTAGCCCATATGTTGTTCTAATTCATTTATATTTTTATCAAATATAAACTATCTTTTTATTAAGTAATTCAGTTAATAATTGGGCTTGCTTTTTATAGAGAATTAGGTCAACGTTTCCTCTTCTTTTTTCTTTACCCGTTGCCTTTCTAAAGCGGTTGCTCTTCTCTCTTCAGTGACCAGGTACGAATTGATTGATGGCCTTAAGTGAAATTGATTAACTTGATATTTGAATTCAATAAGATATCATGATTCATTGATTCCCATTGCTAGTTGAATTGGGATTATATATGATATATCAATATATGGCCATATGGGTCTCAGGGTCTGTACGTTTGTGATTTGTGAATTGTTGTTATACTATATGATTTACTTCTATGCTATAATACATGGTTGATTGAAAATTAACAATGATTAGGTACTCAAAACATGTCTGATCATGATTGACAAGCCAAGAAAGCAAAAATTTTTAGTACATGGTACAAAAAAAAAGATTCAGCTCAGTCAATTGAACGAAATAGGCCAAATAGTAGTGCACCTCTTGCATCTGATAAGCATCAACATGTTCCTTCTCCTATACTCCAGCCTAGAGAGTTTGTTCCTACTAGACAGTCTGGACTTGTATCAGATACTGACAGAGCGTCTGTTCCTATAGTTGAATCAAGTCAATCAACAATACCAGAGACTAGAGAAAATGTCCCTACTTTTGATTCAACATCTAGAGAATTTATTCTTACTCCGCCAGTATGCAATGTTAACAATACAATGGTCAATGAGCAACCTGATGTTATATCTGAGACTCTTGAAGATACAAATTTTGATGTTGGTGATTTAGAACGAGATTTGGGGAAACGAAAGCAAATATATGAACCAAGAATAATTGAACCGACGATACTGGTTTTCTGACCGAACTCTTGGATACTCAAAAAGTTTATAATGATATGGCCCCAAGTTTATATAATACACTATTATCAATTGGTCAAGGAATCCAATTGTCTATATTTGACCTAAAAATAACATAAAATCATTTGGTAACTTGTTAATTTAATACTATATTGCACAATTACATTTATAATTAGGTCATGAGCAAATTTTCACAAAAAATATTTTAATTATTTTCCACAAAATTCACAATAATTTAACGCCAAAAAAATTACATATTGTATATTTTATTTACTTTTACATCCACGCGCACACAAAAGGCATATACTAACTATTTTCCCTTAAAAAATCACATGCGTATATATACAAAAACATCACTAATTTTTCCCTTAATTTGCATGCATATATATATATATATATACACACACACACACACAAAGACACGCTCACTAATTTTCCCTAAAATTCACATGGAGCAATTTTGTCTACATAAAATTCTTCAAAATATATCATAATGTATCTTTAAAAAAAACAATCGATAGAACTAATCTTATTTGTACTATAATATGTCGCACCGGTCACAAATTAAAAAAGGAAGGACTTTTGTTGATTTTCAAGTTTTTTTGTAAGAGCAGCAATCTTCTATTCTTCTTCTCGACAAACGTTAACAACAACAACAACAACAACAACAACAACGAGCAAATCTGGAGAAGGAAATGAGATTTGAGCCCTGCTGCTGGGAAGAGTAGTGGCAGACAAAACGATGTCATTTTTGTGTGACGCTACTCCTATTAGCGGCAGACCTTTATTATAATTAAAAACAAGATTAAAATTATTTTACCCCTGCCGCTAGTCCGTCTTTACTTGCCCGCTTGAATCATGTTATGGACGATGAATGACCTCCCATATATATATATATATATATATATATATATATATATATAAAATTTATATGTATATATATCTGCAATTTGTAGATTATATGAAGAGAAATTTATAATGACGGGTTTTTAGGCTATTATGACGGTTCACTTGTCGCTATATCCTGAGAATAATTATATGTGACAATTGAAATTGTCGCTATAAATTTCAAAAACCGTCGTCGTAAATTTCTTACATGTAATACATAAATTGTATATATATATTTTTTTCTTATATATATATATATATACCTAGTAATTAAACTACACCTATAAGTTCCAAAAAGGATAAATAACTACAACTTTAAAATTCTCTAGCCATAAGAAGAAGTTACTTATGGGAAGATATATTCTAAGAAGAAATAAATGAAGAGAAAAAATGGATAGACAGAAAGTAACGTAATTATCATAACTTCTTTCGGTCTACAAAAAGAGTTCCATCTGCTAAATATTTTTATTAATAAAATTGGTCATTTTTTAGTGATAGTAATATAAAATTACAAAATTTCTCAAATTAATTTCATAAAGACATAATAAACTAATAACACTACAAACTAATAACTTATTGTTTTTACCATGACATAATATATTTTTATAATGACAAACTTCACAAATAAGACTACATTTATGAAACGGTAACCGGTATACAAGATTCCTGAAATATGAAGTATTTATCCTTACGAAAAATGCTCTCCTCTTTCCCTCTTTTGGATGGGAAAAGTTTTAAATGAAAAAAAAAACGGAATAAAGAAAGAAAAAGGGAACTAATATTTTTACATTATATCTCTCGCATCAATAATGAATGAGTCCCACCAGGGACGAAACCACAGTATGACTAGAGGGGGCCATGGCCCCCCAAAGATTTAAAAATTTTATAACACCTACTTGTTCAAAGCATACCCAACTTCTTTTCTTTCGGCTAATTAAGCAAGGAATTAAAATGGATTGTTGTTTTGATTGTGCTGAGCAAGGAAGGGGCTGAAGATGATATAATATCATTCAATTCAAAACAAGATTAAAGTTAATACTCTGTTTATGGTGTTACTTATGAAGTTAGAAAGTAGTATTAGAAAGTTCATAATAAAGTAGTTGATATAAGATTGCGACTGTGGTATCTAAGTATTAGTAAAGGAGCTTTGTTGTTGTGCGGAACAATAAGGGAGGAAATTATAGCATTAGAATAGGTGCAAACATCTCTGACCTCTGCTTTGAAAATGGACGCACGTATAGTGTTTGTTAGAAGTCCTCCTAATAGGGTCTGTTTTGTTCAAATGTTGAAATTGAGTGGAGATTGATACTAAGGTGGTGTTTGATAAAATTTAGTGTTAAGACCTGAATAGTTTAGACGTCTGAATAATATAGAGTATCTGAATAGAATTGTATCTTAATGAAAAAATGTTGTTTGATGATTACTTTTTTTAAAATGTCTGAATAAAAGTATTTTACCATTTTAACCTTCTAAACAAAACTATAAAATAAAATAAAAAAACAAAACAAAACATTTTCTTCTTCATCTACCCCCATCCCCGCCCCTCCCCATGGCCCCCCCTCCCCGTCCACTACTCCCCCCCCTCCCCTCCCTCCCTCCCTCCCTCCCTTGCCTCTGGTACTTGCAGGAAATAGAGAGAAGCTTGCCACAAACACCTTCACTCAATTTCATTTAATTCTGATGATTGGTCCGTTTTTCGAGATCTCACAACTAGTAGACTAGAAATCTTGATTACTCAAACTATATTTTCAAGATGGGGCCGGTGGTGGCGGTGGTGGTGGCGTGGTGATGATGAAGCGATGCTTGACAGTGTATGGCGCCATAAGGTGGCGGGCACCGTGGTAGTAAGATCTGGTAGTGGTGGTGGTGGATAGGAAAGGAAAATGATAATATTAATGAGGGTATTTTTGTCCAAAAAATAGCAACTCTCATTCAAACATGCCTCTTAATCCTACAGACTTGATTTTGTAGCTTAACCATCTAAAGGCATTAAGAGGTAAAAAAAAAAAAACAAACAACACACCGCCTCTAACCGAATCAGAGGCGGTCCATTCAGAGACATTAAGAGCTAAACAAACACCACCTAAGAATAAGTGTAAGGACATTATATATAGCTAATTAAATGATTTGTACGAATTAAATTAAGTGGGAAAGCTATTTTAAGAAAAACAACCTATTAATGTTAGTTTAAAAAACTGTTTTAGCAGAGTACCTTTGTCATCCTATAAAACTCATTTAGAATACTTGTATGTTTTGTTATCTTTATCAAACCAAATTCTATAACTACATTATCTTTGTTTTAGTAAAAATATGTTTTATAATGATGAAACTTTACTTTTTAGTGATGAATATATATTATGTTGTTAAAAAAATTATTGGCCCTCCTTAAGATAAAATCCTAGTTTCGTCCCCAAGTCCCACATCAATGTTCTAGAGACTCATGTGAAACAATTTCCAAGAAAAAACATTTCCTTTCCAAGTATGCCAAAACACATACATTGTACCAAGGTTTTCAAACCCGGACCGGACCACGGTCGAACCGGAAAAATCGGACCTTGCTTCACTCAATCTGGTCCGGTTTGGACCACTAAACCACTTCGCTTCAAAAATCGCTCGTAACCGGTGAATCGGGTGGTTGAACCCTGGTTGACCCAATGAACCAAATGACCTGCTCATGGGTTTGACCCTGCCTCTCCTTAAAGATTAAAAAAAATATTACTGGATTTTATTTTATTTTAGTGATTTAGTTGAGACTTTGTTTGGTATTTTACATATTTTTGCATTCATTTAATTAAACACTTGAACTTGTGGTTGAATTTCTAATTTGAATGTATCTTAGAGATGTTTAGTTTTTTTTTTTTGTAGATAAATTGATTAATTTTACATATTTACTAAATATTATATACAATATATAATAATAATTAATATAATTAATTATTTATTAGTTATTACATATTAATACGCGTCATTTGGGTCAATAATTGGTCCCACCACCTACTGGTTGAATGAGTGACCCATCCACCCAAAGAACTTTTCCGATTCGACGTCTCTATTCAGGTTTAAAAACCTTGCATTGTACTAAGAATTTTCTCAGTACACCTAGTGGGAAAAGGGATAAATGTGTGGATATTGCAATAAAGGCTAGAGGGATAAGAGCCACAAAACAGCACATGGTAGCCCAAAGAAACGTATTAACACATTGAATTTTCTAGCTAGCTAGCAGCTCTACAAAGCTTAACCTACAAATGTTTTCTATCACAAACAAATGATAAATGTGCCACAAAATATGGAACCAAGACATTTAAATTGGGGGACACTTATTCCAGCTTGCAATACCCCCAACTCATTGCATTCCATTAGGCTTGCAAAATACAAAGACAAACCTATTAAATTGGCTAGTGACCATGCTGCAACAACCATATTTAAAAATCTTGAAATGAATATTTTTTTAAAAAAAAAAATCATAATTTAGAAAGGACTGAAGATAAAAACAAAATTAAAAAATAAAAATAACTTTTGATAGTATTTAAACTTTGCTAGAAATAAAACGCGATTGAGCGTATTTTTACAGAGAATTGTTATTTCCACAATTAAAAATTGATATTTCTACAAGGTCTCTCTTACTTAGGTGTGGAACCTATTTACTATTCATGTGAGAGGGAGCTTGTGAAATTATCAATTTTGTTTGTGAAAATATCAATTCCCTTTTTATATGATGCCGCTAGTTATGAAGATGCAATGTAGTTCACTAGTCTTGTGTTTTTCACTGCGAAGTTTCCATTTTTGTTTTTATCAAAATAATTACAGTAAATGAATAAAGAAAAAGCATGGGAACTTTCTGATCTGTAAATTCTTCTCCCTACATTATTTGAATTTGTTGGATATGAGAGAAGACAAGAAGTGAAACATCAAATTATATGAGCTCTCCAGTTTCCATGCATGTGAGTAAAGGACTGGCTAGGGGTGTCAATTCACTTGTCCATATCCATTGCCTTTCCCTATATGTACTAAAGTTGATAAGCATAAAAAAATTAGGAAACCGATATTTCAACATAGTTCTCTCTCACATGAGAAGAAAGTGGGTTCCACCTTCATATGATTGGATCATGTGAAAATATTAAAAAATCATGCGAAATAGTGTTCTCCAAAAAATTATTGAAAATAAAAATAAAATCTGTAGCTGTAATCAGGGCTTGCACTAGGCTTGCTGCAATGCTACATGATGGGGATCCTTAGGCCCCATTGAGGCTTTAGGGTAATGTTTAATGGACTGTCCTATATGTATTGGGAGAAATATTTTAGTTTTTGCCTGAATATTTCATGTTTCATAGACTGAGCTTTGTTAAAGACATCATAGTTTTAAGAGACCTCACTTAGTGCTAGTATAAAGCTGCTCATCCAATACTAGAAAAAGAGAAAGAAAAGAAAACTAGAATATACAAGTACAAACTATATAATTTATTAGAATGAAGGTTATATTTTGCTCTTGGGCCTTGATTTAAAGATCTTATACTACGTCTGAATTGAAGAAATGAAATTAATAAAAGGAATAGAATAAAGAGTAAATGAAATGTACACTGAATTGACCTTTTCATTCTTGACCGAAATGAGACATTCCATACTCTTTCACCTAAGCAATTAATAAAATTCACAAATTTAGTAAAATTAGGAATAGTTCATTCTATTTCAATAGAATAACCAAACGCGCATTTTTTCATTCTATTCCTATCTTGATTCATGCAAACCAAACGCGCGTTTTTTCATTCCATTCCTATTTTGAAAGTAGCCCCAAACTTCTTCTATGGATGCCACAAAGCTATGGAAGTCATTTCATCATGTAAAAGAAGCTATCGGAACAAACCATACACAAGCCATTGGCCGAATGAATATTTCACACTAGTATTGCAATCCTCATAAAGGTTTGACAAGATTAGTAGTATATACAGATGCTTAAATGCTAAAATTCAACCACCAGAAGCTGATTTGTTCATTTTTTTACATGAGCTAAATTAGTTAGAAGCTGTTATTATATCATAAGGGTGCGCAAATCCTAAAGCTACATTACTAATCCATAAGGAGAAGAACATGGTAATTCAGATAACCACCATTTAGAGCAACACATAAATCACTTCCACATCTTGAACTTATGCTTTCCAAACATTCCATGGCCATGCTTCCATCGCTTTCCAAACTTCCCGTGCTTGAACTTACCATGCTTAAACTTCCCATGATGGCCGTAATACCCATGATGTCCTGTATGACTGCGCCAGATGGTGAGCACCATAAACAGCGGCGGCGGCGGCTCCCCCAGCTAATAGTCCTCCCATGCCAAGTCCATGCCCTGTACTAAAAGTTATGCACATAAATAAATGATACAAGTGAATGATCAATGAAATGATGTAGCACAGAACAATGCAACTGAAATAATTATAAATACGTTAGTTTTGACCATAAAGATTTTACAGTCCACCATTCAGAAATTAATTACTTATTGCCTAAATTGGAGTGAATAAGATTTCAAATACTAGTATCAATAACCTCACAATAGTGATTTATTCTCTGCAATAAGAACCTTCTTGGTGGATACAATACAAATCAAGTACACAAAAACACTGGGCAGACATAGCAACAGAATGTTTAGTAAGTTCCTAGTGTATTTTCTTCTCACCAATATGTCTGGAGCATTTTTAACAAGTCGTGAAGATCACAACACATTTAGTGTCATATACATCCAGAGCTCTTATATTTGACAATTCCAAACAAGAATATTATAAGACTGTTAATAAGATACTAGAATAGCTTCAAGTAATCCTATTATTAGGTCCTTTTTGGCTTGCAATCACCAAAAATTAAGGGTTCAACTTCTGGACATTTTTATTTTCCAACAAAGATAATTAGAAGGAATCAAATGAATTACATTTTATATTCACACAACTATATTAGCAAGGTGAGATGCTAAAAAGTTTCTTCACAAAGATTACCTGAATGATGTGCAGCTGATGGACCAGGATAACCTGCTGGCGGATATCCACCCGGGGGAGGATATGCATATGGATGGTATCCACTCAGGGGCGGGTATCCACTGGGTGGAGGGTATCCAGCTGGTGGGTATCCACTGGGTGGAGGGTATCCAGCTGGTGGATAGCCTTGTGGAAGATAAGGATATCCTTGAGGAGGATATGCCCCAGGGGCCGGAGGGTAGTGCCCGTGCCCAGCAGCATATCCAACAAGAGATGAGAACAGACCTTTGTCATTGTTATTATGCTCTCCACCGTCCATTTTGTTCAACTTAAGATTGTACTACAGAAACTGTAAGTAGAGGTCAATAGAAGCTCATAAGATTGTTTAAGATAAATTAGTTGCCAAGTGGTAGTGAATGCAGCTATGTATTGAGAACAAAAATATCTCATTGCTCATAGAGCTAAAGCAGGCTGATGAAGCCGAGAAGTGGTTCTGTAAATTTAATTTGATAGGTGCATGCTAATGAAACTTAAATGAAGAGTTTCTAACTTTCTATATATCAACTATGACCAGCAGTGAGACAGAGTACGCACAACTAAAAGTACCCTGTCAATCCCAGTTAGATGTCCCCAAAAGCCCCATTAGAATATCTCGCGCTTGAAGAAACTAAGGAGACCGTATAAAAATTATGCCATGTTCAAATTCCACCGGTCATGGAAATTTACAATTGACATGATATGTGGTGAGTTGATGGGTTCCTAACCTTACACATATTCATAGCCAAAACACTAATACAAGTAAATAACTAGATCTTATACAACTTTACATTCAAATCTGAGATAGTTTTGGTATATCTAGAAAAGGGAAGGAGACCATATAAAATGGCCAATGAGAATAGGTTTTACTGAATTCAGTGAGACCAACATGCGGACTCTGAGACTGACATGTACTAAGACAAACAATAATAAAAGATAAAAGGAGAACTTATATACTTGACACGGTACTAGTGCCACAAAAAAAGATCGAGTTAAGTGAAAATAGACTACAATGGTTTGAGCATGTGCAGCAAAGATAAATAGCTGTACCAGTGAGAAAGATTGATGTCACCACTAATAATAATACTATGAGTAAGGAAAGATGAAAGATTGATAGGGTTGGAGACATAGCAAAGAAAGGTTTAATTGGTGTACTTTACGAGATGACCTGGCTCTAGGAAAAGTTATCAACCGAAATAATAGTTGAAGGAAATTATCACCCGAAATAATAGGTCATGAAACTATAACATGTAAATGGTCAGAACTTTTAGAAGGGAAAGAAATGACAGTTCATGCTGGTTTTCCAAAAGCACAACAAAAAGCACTACCCAATCAACTAACATGACAGAACACATTGAATTCGTCATAATTCATGCATTTGAATCAATTTCTTCATGTTTGTGAAAAAAAGAAGTTTTACAACAATCTGCATTCACGGCAAAGGAAAAACTTATAAGTGAAGGTATCAATATGATAATTGATGGTGTTGCATAAGATAAACACTGACACTATTTTCATGGAAATATATGCTAGGAAAAAGTGTGGTGCAACTGTAGAAAAGGTAATAATATAAACTTAATGCAGGTCCGCTCCTGAGTATATGTGCATCACTTGGGATACAAGGGAAATGGGAAAAGCTAATTTAACGAGTATTTTATACTCCCTCTGTCCCACAAAAAGAGTCATATTTGATTTTTCCTAGTCAATCTACGAAATCATAGATTCATGACCTGAATTTATTTGATTTTGATTAATGCAATAGTTAACATTGTAAACCACTTAAAAGTTATTATTACTAAGTACAAAATTGTTTTTTTTTAAATGAAAATAAATTCATATCACAATTTGAATACTACAATTTCACAACCTAACTAGGATCAAAGTCAAGTGAGACTCTTTTTGTGGAATAGAGGGAGTATCAGTTAGAACAATTTTTTGTGAGAATTAAATCCATCCAAACATGGTTTAAACTACTAACCCAATAGTATCTTTTTGGGTTATCTTAGTCCACCACAGGCTCACCAAAAAGATCATAACTGAAGGTACTATTGTTAGTACCTTAATTTCTTATATAGACAAATTTTTCTCTGCACAATCACCGAAACAACCCGGGTCAAATCTCGAGTCTGGAACAAATCTTGGGTCAAATTCCAAGTCCGAATCAAATTAAATCCATCCAAACATAGCCTAAACCGCTAGCCCAATAATATATTATTGGGTCATCTTAATCCACAATAGGCTCACCCAAAAAGTAAGTCATGACTGAATGTACTATTGTTAGTAACTTAATTCATTATTTACAAAAAAAAATTCTCATATCTTTCGATGTGGGACTGGGGTGTAACAAACTCACTCACTCAGATTTTTGACGTCCTGTCAAAATCGATCACACAACTGGTCCACAGATCTTTGTCTCTCTAGCCATCATGGGATAATACCAACTGGCTTCATGTCCCCACTTCCGGACTTCTCTCCATTGTGAGATAATACCACCAGCCTTCGTGTCTCCACATTCGACAACCCAATCGGATAACCCGACCCAAGCTTTCGTGAGTCAGCTCTAATACCATATCTAACAACCCGAATCAAATCCCGAGTCCGAAAAAAATCTTGGGTCAAATTTTAAGTCTGAATCGAATCAAATTCATCCAAATAAGGCATTAAACCACTAGCCCAATAGCATCTTCTTAGTCCACTTTCAGTCATGACCTTTTGAGTGAGCTTGTGGTGGGCTAAGATGACTAAGAAGATAGTTAGTAGTTTAAGGCCTTATTTGGATTTGGATGAATTTGATTCGATTCGGATTTGGAATTAGACCCAAGATTTGTTACGAACTCGGAATTTGACACGGGTTGTTACAATCACAACTAACATATGACCACGACATTCACACTTACAGTACAATTTGTTTCTGGATACTACCATCACCTTCATGATCATCATAAAAAAAATAATAAGAAACTATCACCATCTCCATAGAATTCCAACTTACTAAGCCTACCACATACTTGTTTATATAGGGCTAGAAGCCTAGAACCACACAATTTGCATACAAAAATCTAGGGATCAACAAGTATTAAACTGGTAAATATTACAGGCAATAACTGTAATGAATGTAGGCTATTTAGCCCTATTACCACCCACCCAATTGCCCATTCCAACATACACAAACAACAAGCATGCCCAAAAACATAAAAGATCAAAAAAGAAAAAATTATCAAGACTGCTGATCAATCTCAAACAATTAACAGCAATAAATTAATGAACAAAAAACAAACAAAATATAAATAAACAAAACCCAGAAGAGAAAAGGGATTATATTGATCACCCGCACTTTACCATCAAAAAGAGTTTTATCTATATATTTACATGTATATATGTACTATTATTATACAGAGGAAAGATAGCTTACCCAAGTCAGGAATATGAATTTGCTTCAACAGAAATTACCTGGAGAACTCTTAAAATAATTATATATATATATATATATATATATATATATATATATATAAAAGGGAAGATTATAGAGATAACAACACGTTATTTGTCTTGTAAGGAAATACACGTTAGCTTACGCGCGTCCATTTATTGTAGATGTTATCTTTTTTCTCGATAAAATAAACAGGGAGGGTTATGCTTGGAATTTGGAAATAGAGATTGGAAAGGGTGGGAAAAAGAAAATAAATTATTATTTTTTAATAAAAAGAATTTTGTCATCGTTTTTAAATTTTTTAAAAAAAACTTTCCTTCAAAAAAAATAAAAGGGATAAATAACATTTTGGTTACCGTTTTATCTTTGAGTATCCGATTTTCATCATGTAGTTCTCAAAACTTTTTTGTTTTAATCGAATAATCATCTTTTTCAAAACTTACAAAATGGTCGTTTCGTTCGATTTTTCATTCAAAAACTAGACGGAATCTTGTTGTCTGAAATTAAAAATATTTTTTCACACGTGGACTCAAAATTAGAAATTTTTTGCTTAAATTAAAATTTTGCTTAAGTTGACTTCAAAACTAATAATAATAATAATAATAATAATAATAATAATAATAATAATAATAAAATACAATTTAAAATTAACGTTTTTAAAAAAGAAATTATGTTAAAAAAATTATGTTTTTAAAATTCTATTTTTAAAAAGTCTGTTTTATAAAAAATTTTTTTTTTAAAAATCTGTTTTTAAAAAAAGTAACATTTTTAAAAAAATTAACATTTTAAAATTCTTTTTAAAACAGCTTTTTGAAAAATACAGAATTTTTAATTTCTTTTTAAATACAGAATTTTGATTTCTTTTTAAATACAGAATTTTTGATTTCTTTTTAAATACAGAATTTTAATTTCTTTTTAAATACAGAATTTAAATACAGAATTTTTAATTTCTTTTTTAAATACAGAATTTTTGATTTCTTTTAAAATACAGAATTTAAATACAGAATTTTTAATTTCTTTTTAAATACAGAAATTTTAATTTCTTTTTAAATACTGAATTTTTAAAATACAGAATTTAAATACAGAATTTTTATTTTCTTTTTAAATACAGAAATTTTTAATTTCTTTTTTTTAAAATAGAATTTTTTTAAAAACAGACTTTTTAAAATACAGAATTTTTAAAAAAAACTTTTTAAAAAACAGAATTTTAAAATGTTAATTTTTTTAAAAACGTTAATTTTTTAAAAAAATTCTATTTTTAAAAAAAATTTTTTAAAAAACAGACTTTTTAAAAAATAGAATTTTAAAAACATAATTTTTTTAATATAATTTCTTTTTTAAAAACGTTAATTTTAAATACATAATTATTATTATTATTTTAAAAACGTTATTTGACAAATTATTTTAAAAACGTTATTTTATTAATTTAAATTATTTTAGTAAGGGTAAATTTGACAAATCATTTTTTATTCTCCATTAAAATAAAAAAAACAAATTATTATTATTATTTAAAAATTATTATTATTATTATTTTGAAATTATTATTATTATTATTATTATTATTATTTCAAAATTATTATTATTATTAGTATTTTATTATTATTTTGAAATTATTATTATTATTATTATTATTATTAGTTTTGGAATTATTATTATTATTATTGCACAGTCATCACGTCACTCACGATTTCCGTCTGATTTTGGACGGAAAGTAAAATTAATGACCATTTTGTAATATGTGAGAGTACACTAATTCAATTGTAACAAAAAAAATTTCGATTATCAAAATGAAAATCGGATCCCAGTACAATGACCAAAACGTTATTTATCCCAAAAATAAAATAAAACTTGCTATGAGCAGATCCCACACTGCTGCTCAAAATACATTTAATAGATTGACTCTATTACGTGAGATTTACATGAGACGAAATTATATCTTGTGATTTTATGTAGGAGAACTGTGCATATAATCCGGTTTTTTTGATTTTTTGGACTGGACTGAACCGGCCAGTTCTGTATAAAAAGAATCGGTTCGGTTTCGATACAAAAAAATCGGTATATACCGATTTTTTAGTATCGGTTTCGGTACGGCTTATTTATGGTTCGGTTTTACCAAACCGGACCGGTATATACCGGTTTTCTAATTTTTTTTATTATTAATAAATAATTAATAATAATAATAATAATAAAATAATGATTATAATAATAATAACAATAATAATAATAATAATAATAATAATAATAATAATAATAATAAATAATAATAATAAAAAAAATTAATAATTATATTAATTTTTGATAAAATCGATATCGAATCGGTAGGTCTTAACTCCAGAAACCTGCTTTGGTATACTGGAGCTCAATCGATCTACCAAATTTGGCTAATTTCGATACCGATTCGGTTCGGTACCGATCCGGTTCGATCCGATTTTTATTAGTTGCACACTCCTAATTTTATGGGTCGATTTTTTTATTATCAGCTTTATAATAAATATAAATGATAACTTTTTTAAATAGACTAGTCTATTAGCCGATGCAAGGCTACCGTTCATTGTTTTTTAGTCATTTTATAATTTTTGTGGGTAATTCAACCATCTTTATGTATAAAATAACAAAATTTACAATCACAGGCTTGCGTTTAAACATTAATTAGGGGTGTAAATGAGCAGCGAAACGAACAAATAATATTTGGATTCGACTCAAAGTATATTTTTTACTCAAATTTCAATTATATTCAAATTACTCGCAAATTTTGAATTCAAGTCTGAACATAATAAGTAGCTTTATAATACATATAATTATCAATTAAACTTATTATTTTACTTAGAAATTAGAAAATATATTTACAATTACATTATAAATAAAAAATACAATTAAAATTAAATAAAAAATAATTATTATTTATTCTAATTTTATTAAATTGTGCATATATAGGAGAATCTATCGAGTATGTATCACTCAAGTATGTATCGCATCATGATCAAAAATTCGAATAGTTTAAATCTTAAACGAACCGAGTATAACTTTACTCAGATTCTACTCGTATTTTTATTCAAACTATTTTTTGTGTTCATATTTGAATCATATTATTAACGAATCCAAGTCTCACTCATATTTTTTGGAATCAAACTCGAACTGTTTGGTTCGATTTATAGCCTTACATATAATACAATATTTGTCAATTTTAATCAATCATTTTAAATTGGGCCCAAGTATAACGCACGTAAAATATTAAGCTAAGTACTATTGAACACAATAACAAAAAATAAAATACTTAATAAATTAACTTTTCTAGGTGAACATAAAAATTATTGAATTTTACTTATTTTTATTTTGAACCCATAGATTTTTGTTAATGAATTTGTGGGCTTCCCTATAAAACGGGTCTCAGATTCCTGCAAAATATCCAGTAAATTTCTAATTCTCTTTTACTTCTTTCTTTTCTTCAATAACTAAAACAAATTTTAAAAATTAATGCAGCAAACTAGTAATAATTAAACATAATATTAACAATTATTGAGTCAACTCGATTGTAATTATTAAACACACCATTTATTACTACCAAGTCAACTCGGTAGAATAACATGAATCACTACCGAATTAACTCGATTGGTCCTTCAATTAATTGAAAATTGAAATTAAGTTGGACTCTAAAGTTTAACATTATAGGAGTACTTTTTATTATAAAAATAAAACTTATATAATTTAATCATTAAATGATTTTATGTGGTTTAGTATAATATTTGCATAAAAATTATTTTTGTGACAAAATCTCAATCAGTTTTAGTTAATTAAGTTATCATTTTAAGTGTAAATTTAAGACCCCAACTTTTATGAATAAAGATGAATTTTCTATAATTATCATTTTTAAATATTATAGAATGAATTTGATATAATGTTATAGTTGTGGGTAATATTTAGAAATTTTGTAAAGACGCAAGTTGTTTATAATATTCGATTGGTTGAGGAATATTCGTATTTACGACATTAATAATCATCGTGGACCTCTAATTCAATTAATTATTATTGGCTTTATTGAAAAACGACAAAAATATTTTTATGAAAATAACAATGGAAGTTTTACCAAGAATCGTTGAAACACCCTTGTTAAAAATGCGAGAATACGCGTGGTTGCAGATAAGAAGACACCTGATTGATTATTGATGCTTACGTGAGAAGTCACTCGGTTTTGTTCAATTATTGCTTCAAAGAATTGTTGCATAGTATCTCACGTTAATCGATTCAATTATTGTTGATATTTTATATTGAGATGACGAAGTTATTAATATTATTATTTGTAATATTAACGATGTCTCAGTAAGTTCTGCCAAGAGAGAGGTTTGACCACCTAATCATACGCCAATGGGAGAAATCCTTATTGAAAGCCTCTCTTTCCTTAAACGACCCTTCCGATTAATAGTGTGAATAATAATAATGATGATGAAGTTTTGTTTTATTAGTATTATTAATGTAATAAAATGTAAAAGTTTTTTATATAAAATGTAATACTTTTATAAAGTTATTCGCTTTTATTGCGCTAATAGTAAAAAAATTTATATAAAATGTAATACTTTTATAAAGTTATTCATTTTATTAGATAATAATTAAAATATATTATATTTTATTATGATAATATTCAGATAGTACCTGCGTAGTGTTTTGCAGATAAGAAAATCTATTTAAAAGTTATTCGCTTTTATTAGATTATAAATAGAATATATTATATTTTATTGTAAACCAATCTGGATCATCCGCTTAAAGTAAATCGATCCTGACCGCTTCATGGATTGGTTCATTATTCACCCATTCTTCTATAAATAAAGCTCATTCCTTCATTATTTTTTACGAATTCACCGAAACTCTGAGAGAAAACGTAGAGAGAATTATTCTTCTATCTTGAGCGTATTTTTTTAGCATTTAAGAAAGTTTTGAGCGTAGTGCAAGTTTCTTTAAGATATCCCCGCCTCTACCGGCTTGAGTACTCTTCTTTATAAGGTAAGATGTATTATTTTTTTCATATTCATGAAGAGAACTTCATTATTCCATTCTTTATTATTCTATTGAATAACTCAGATACGTGGTCTACCCTATACTTGGTGATTTCATTTGTTATTCCATTCGTTATTATTCTCGCTGGAACATCTTGTTCATGCGTTATATACGCCCCGGTTCCGCCTTTATTATTCTGCTGAATATCCCGTTCGCATGCTTTTACGCCGACCGTTCCGTTATTTATTATTCTCATTGGAATAACTCATCCTACGCTGGCACCGCATGCATGGTGATTTCTTTTTTTGTTATTCCATTCTTTATTATTCATTGGAATATCCCGCTTGCGATATTACACGAATCGACCGATTCGATTATTTATTATTATTCTTGGAATAACTCGCTCTGCTACATGCAAGCAATGCATGCATGGTGATTTCTTTTGTTATTTCATTCTTTATTATACTCAAATTGGTTAAAGTTTTGACTTCTATACTCCATGAAATTAGTGGAATATCCTCGATATTTGCGGCTTCATCCAAAGATTCTTTTTTATGAAAATATTCTTCCGAGCATTCTTGAATTTTACTCTACAAAGAAGTATCATGTTGACAATTTGGACGTTATTAGTTCCTCAATAATTTAATTCTTGAACTTGTTTTATTGAATTCTTATATCATCACATCATCCTCATATTTATATTTTGTTGAAAGTCATCTCGTGGCAGTGGTGCATGATGGACTTGGTATGATTATGACCGTGGATTATTCGGTAAATCATGACCGTAATGTTACAAATGATGTGATAAAAGTCCTCATCGGCCCGTAGTGCATCATGGATGATTGTTGGCATGATCACGACCATTAATGAATACACAAATTTCCTTGACCCGTAGTGCATGGATAAATTATGGTTGTGATACTAATGAATATCATCGGTCAGTAGTCTGCGGGGATGATGTGGATTATTTATTAAATCGAAGTCCCAACGATGAAAGTGATGAAAACCTTTTAAATCATAAAAGATAGTAGATTTTATTCTCTACTGACTCTTTTTAATGGATCAGATGTTCAGCTGCAGCTTAAACTTGATGTCTATTGTATTTTATCGGTTTAACATTGTTGAAGACTAATGATAATTTATTCGCATTATCTTAGTCAAAATATTTCTTCTTTGGGCTAGTTGAGCTCACCCTTTCTTTCACTTTGTTCTCTTCAGAAATGAGAACGTGTGGACTAATCGGAAATGGAGTGATTAGTTCAGATGATAGTATTAGTAGTCCTCACTATTCTATTAAATAGTGTGTTAATAAATGTAATGAAGACTTATTCTGAGAGTGGATATTGTCTAGAAGACAATGTTTGTATTAAAACTCACAGCTCTCTTGTTGTATATTTAATATTGTATTTGTATTCTATACCATGTATTTGGCGACTCAGAATAGGTGATGTATACCTATTTTGGGGGCGTCACAGTTGGTATCAAATCTTAGGGATATGATCCCTGGCTGAGATGTGAGACAAGAACTAGGAGGGGAGAGACGGGGAATTCCTTCGCTAGTATGACCTACCTAAGTTTATTTAATATTTAATTGGTTGGTCAGAGTATAGGGATTATATGTGATATGTTAATTAATCCTTGTTTTGTGGCGGTATTTAAAAATGGCATCCGAGAATGTTGAGAACATCAATGGAGCACAGGAGACCGTTGAGTCTCCACAGATCAATAATCAAGATAATGTACATCAGGAAGGCGAAAATCCTAATGCAAACAACAACATTGACCAAATGATGAATGATGGAATGTTCCGAGACTTCATGCAATTCATGCAACATCAGGCGAGAGAGGTTCTTGTCCAAAATACAGGTGGAAACACTGGCAACTCTCGGACGGTCACCGCCAAACAGTTCAAGGAGCTGGGACCACCAGAGTTTTTTGGATAGCCAAAACCACTTAAGGTAGAGACGTGGATAAAGCAGATCAACAAGATATTTGATGTCTTAGGATGCTCCGAGAAACAAAAGGTTCCCTTCGCCACCTTCATATTGCGGGCAGAGGCAGATTACTGATGGGAATCTGTAAAGCGTACTCAACATGCCGCACTAAAGATGTCTTGGGAGAAGTTCCAAGAACTATTCAACGACAAGTACTTTCCCGAAAGTATTCGTCACATGAAAGAGGTAGAGTTCATTAAACTGGAACAAAACAACATAACCGTGTCGCAGTACGAAGCCAAGTTTGCCGAGTTATCCCGGTTTGCGTCCCATTTGGTTGATAATGAGGAGAGAATGACGCGAATGTTTCTAAGATGTTTGAAACCCGAGATACGTCAATATCTTATCTCTTATAAACTATGTTTGTATTCAGATGTTGTTAATAGGGCTCAGTTATTGGAGCGCGATAATGAGTCAACCCAACCAAAAGAGAAAGCAAATTTAAAGATGATAATACCAAAGATATAATAGTCATCAAAGCGGTGACAATAAGCGTGGAGGGAATCAACATACCAGAAATGAACCACTTCGGTGGCAATCATGGCCAAAGCAATAAGAATTGACATTTCAAGAAGAGGAGATTCAACAATGATGAAAAGACGTCAGCACCTGCACCTATTGTTAAGGAAGGAGAACGACCACCTATCATATGCTTCAAATGCGGAGGGAGGACACATCACCCAAATCTGCTGATGTCGTCCAAAGCATGTTATAATTGTGGAAGAGAAGGTCACCTAGCCCGATTTTTTCGTTCACCGAATACAAGTTCAGCTAGGATAGAGGCACCAAAGGACGCCCCAGAAAAGTCAAAACCAAGAGTGGTCTGGGAGAAGCGTTTGTCGTGACCTCCCGAAAGTAAAGAACCCGAATGAGGTCATCACGGGTAAGCTTATCATAAACTCTAGCGAAGTATATACCTTATTTGATAATTTGGTTTTACCCATTCCTTTATTTCTCCTACTTGCTTTCAACGCTTAAATTTGACTCGAGAAATTATACTTTGACTTATCCGTTGAAACTCCATTGGGAGAAACCTTCATTACATCCACTTGCTTATAAGTCTTGTTTGGTTCAAATCGGTACCTCACATTACCCATCGATCTTATTTCATTGAAAATACTTGCATTTGACGTAATTCTAGGGATTGATTGGTTAACTACTCATCATGCGAAAATTGATTATTTTCGTAAGGTTGTTAGCTTTCATATTCTTAATCAACCTATTATGCGAATTCAAGCAACCAAACCATTAAAATCAATCAGTGTCATCTCAAGCCATAAAGCTATTCGTTTATTGAAAAACGGATGTCAAGCTTTTTTAGCTCATATCACGGATCTAAACAAAAATATGTCAGTTTTGAATGATATTTCTAATGTTAATGAATTTCCTGCGTATTCCCTGAAGAACTTCCTGGCCTACCCCCAGAACGTGAAATTGAATTTTGTATCGACCTTGAACTCGGTACAAAACTCATTTCCAAAGCCCCATATCGAATGGCTTCTATCAACTTCGGAGTTAAAACCCAATCGCAGAATATTGTCTAGAAGACAATGTTTATATTAAAACTCACAGCTCTCTTGTTGTATATTTAAAATTGTATTTATATTCTGTACTATGTATTTGACGATATAAAATAAGTGATGTATATCTATTTTGGAGACGTAACAATAAATATAAAATTCGGAAAGAGGTGGTACCTTTTCGATTTTTCAAAGAAGTGTACTCGTGGTCCTGGCTGCATTACTTTTTTAATTGTATTCAATCTTGATTTATCAATTTCCTCTCCAATTGTTAATTGTGTTTTTAATCTAATATTTTATGTTTTTTTTTTCTTTTCCTTTTTTCTTTAATATCCCAAGTGCATCCATTCTAATATTACTTTATACACACGCTTTCATAATTTATTAATTTTTAACAAAAATGACTTGAAAATAAGGATCCTACAACTTACACATATTTTAATTTTAATTGAACGTATCAAAAATGATTATTGTAATGGTGACAAAAGATTGTTACAAAAAAATTTAATTACAAAATAATGCAACTGTAATTAATTGATATACTCCACCATATATCGGTGATAATAAGCAGTCCAATAATTCTACGGATAGTGACGGGTCTAGTAACCGATAACATATTACATATAATATTATTGATAATATTATTATTGTAATATGTTAAATACAATAATACAAGAAAATCCCTATTTAAATCTACTTTATATAAGAATAACCTTTATAATATTATAAAAAAATTTGGACCCAATTTGGGCCAGTTATAAATAAAAATAACCTCTAAATTGTAATATGTTATATACTCCCTCCGTCCCATAGTTATAGGCTGATTTTTCATTTTGAGATGTCCCAATATATAGGCTACTTACTATTTATAAAATTTAGTTGGTTCATTATTTTACTTTTATGCCCTTATAATAAATATTCAACAATTATTTTTTTTTTAAAGAAACAACCTTCAATGTCATTATTTTTATCACCACATTTAATGTTGTTGTATTCTCAATAAAAGAATTCAACTTTTTAAGTTTAACATATTTTGTGTATAAAAGACAATTGTACCAACAATCAATGAAGTTAAGAGTTCCAATGTGATAAGTAAGGAGTAATTAATTTATTCATTAATTTCATATTAAGGGATATATGTGGAAAATTTATGTTAAAAATTATCACTTAAACTGATTTTCTTAAACTATGTGCCAAAAAGAAATTAAATTTATAAGTATGGGACGAAGGGAGTATTTTTAAAGTCCCGTATTAAAAAACTATACCTCTATATAGTAATAATTTCATATATATATATATATATATATATATATATATATATATATGAGAGACAATATTAATTTTAAAAGACTACATTTTCTATAAAAGACTATATTTTTTATAAAGAACTATATTTTCCTATAAAAGACTACATTTTCTATAAAAGACCACATTTTCCTATAAAAGACTACATTTCTTATAAAAGACTATATTTTCGTAGTTTGAAAATCTAAATAATTTATGTTTTCTTTAATTTTTGTTATAAAATCTATATTTTTGTTAAAGTGGATATTTTTGGGTGTTCGAAAAATATTTTGTACCAATACCTCTATTGAGTAATAACCTCTCAATTAGAATACAAATAGTTTGATCCCAAGTCTATTCCTAAATATCAAGTACAATATTTTACTAGTCGCTAGATTAATCACTAATTCCCTGTCGCCCCAGAAAAGTTCTAAGCAGTACGTAATTTTGTATCTATCCATCTTTTATAATTATTCTTTTGTAACCAAATAACTATCCAAGGTCGGCATTAATTCAAAATTCAAATAAAAATATCAATATAGCAAAGAACCAATAGGGTTTTTTGTCAAAAAAAAAAAACTTTTCTTGAAGGGTTATACACTAGTATTTTCCTTGTGAAATAGAAGAAAACATGAAAAGCTCTTTGGGGAGAGAGAGAGAGAGAGTAGATGCATGACATCTTCCTGCAAATTGTTAGGTTGAGTTGGTTTTCCTACCATGTATGTACAAAGGAACAACAAAGAAACTGCTGTTTGATTTCCAAAAAATTATGGTCCCAAAATCTCAATTAAATTTTCAATCAACATAGTTATAAACCAAATCCCAACTGCATTCCCTCCCTAACTAACAGGCTCAGCTTCTCTTTGGTTTGATATGGCATCTTCCTCCAAGTTTTAAACACTGTACCTTGCCTACATAACAAGCCACCCTTTCTGGCTAAGGATTTGTGAAAATGGCAGGAGCAACTTCAAACATTGCACAAAATTGGCAGGGCGTGTATACATGAGAAGACTTCACCAAAGAAAGCCGGATAGCTCAATCCGGCAAAGAGTCTATCGACCCTTAAAGCACCAAGGGAACTGTCCCGTTCTTTCATTTTAAACCTTAAGTAATAGAATAAGGGATAAATTTGCAGCAAAACTACATCCGCTTTTGGTACATCCTTCTGTAAATTTTTGCACCTTCGAACTCAGCATGGATTTCTCTTTCTGTCCTTATTCCCATTGGATTACTCAATAACCAACCCTCATAATCACAGATAAGACCTGAGTCGACGTGATCAATATGTGGAAGTTTATCTGACTCAGCATCAAAATGATTCCTCATGTCAAGTGCAACTTCCAGAACATCAGATTGAATAAACACCTGTTTAACAGTTATAAATCTCGTCATTTAGAAAATATGATCTTGTCAGCAATAGCTAGAACATAACTGTAATATCGCGCTGGGGAAAAGCTAATTTAAGCTTCTTCTTCACAACTAAAGTTTTTTTTTGTGGTGTGGGGAGCATGACTTCTAAAGTAGGCAAAGAGTAGCACATTACCAATTGATTTTCTTCCAAATTTAAGTTGAAGCAACAAAGATACATTTTGTGTGTGTTTTGAGAAGTAAGAACCAAAGTTAAATGCAAGCAGCTCATAAATTATTCATTTAAGTCAAAATCATAAATGGTCCCAAGAAGTTTGCAACTCACATCATCCAGGGGGATCAAATTTAAACAATTCAATTCATATTTTAGCTCCTGAAACATATCTAGCTATCAAAAAAGGAGTTCATCCAGCTTCCAAAAAAAATAGTTGGGTATCAAAATAATAAGCATGATCAAATGCAAATTGCGTTTCTTGAAAAATAGTTAAAATCATGAGTTACCTGTCCACCAGGGACTATACTATCTACAATTGAATCCACTAAAGGCTTCTGCAAAACCCTTCTTTTATGATGTTTCTTCTTGAAATGAGGATCTGGACACTGCATATTTAAGCTTAAATTCCATTAGAATTTAAACAATAATCATTCATCCGAAAGAAAAAATAATAAGATTAAATAAAATTTTGAGAAGATCATCCACACATTAAAATAAAATGTTGTTAATTTTGAGAAGGTCAACCTGCACTCACCAGTATGGAAACTAACATTAAGGGTCCAGGATATGTCGAAACAAGTTGTTTAAAAGAAACCGTGGCATTGGCAAACATGTAATGTCTGCATTTAATTAAATATAATATCAGTAATTTTCCAATAAATATTTATTTATCTATTTCCACAACAGAAATAAGATAACATTCAAAAACTTACAAATTACAAAGACCCAGCTCCTTTGCCCAACTCTCAGCACGTACAGCCAACTGCACAACGAAATGAAAGATTGCATTATAAGAACCAAACTCATATTCTTTAGACTTGGGAAAGAAGGACCAAGTAATTATACATCAACTTAATCAGAGGAATTCTCAAAAGGATTACAAGTAATCCAGTTAGCTGCATACCTTCTTTCGTATCTCCAGTCCTAAATAATTCTTGGAATGAGGATTTCTTTTGGCAAGCCACATAAGAAATCTGCCACTACCTGCAATCATTTACATTGTTAAAAGGATATTAAACAGCAATAAGCTTCCAAGTCTATCTGGATCCATAATTTAATGTGAGGATGAAAAATTAAAACAGCAAGAATTGAAATGCATTGTCATCACATGGAATGGGTTGGTCCCCACAAAAGAAAAACTCAAGGGTATATATGTATACATATATTATGGTAGGTAAATTTTAGCATTGACAATGAACGAAACTATATCAATTTTAGTATTAATGATAAGGCTGTCGTTACGTCCACTCAACAAAGGTGACGCGACTAAGAAATATAAAATATTCCTACGTGCACAAGAACAATTCCGATATATGACAAGCTCTCGAATTATCCTACATATTTCTTGTTTCCTTCCGTCTCCTTCCACGGGCTTCCATTAACAGAGCAAGCTGCTGAGCCTTTTTAGAATAATCCATGAAAAATGCAGGTTGTAGACATCGTATTTCGTATATAACACAAGTCAATCAAGTGCAAGTTAGTAATTTATAAACTTAAAATATACTTGTTATCTGGAAAAGTGTAGTAGAATACCTAACAAACTTAAAAGACATCACTGTTCCTTATTGTTCTGAACCTATTACAGCTTATATTCTTGCACATAGCTCTGAGTAAACATCAACAAAGCATGGACATAAACACAATATCATAGTGGACAAATTTTTAGGATAGTAAATCAAAAGAGAAAATGTTAGGCATCCAGAGAATAGGGTTAAGTTTGATACCACTCCCTATATCCACCATTAGCGGCAAATTAGCGTCTTTGAACTATATACTGGTACCTATTGTTTTAGACAATATTCTACAAAAATTAAGACGTAATGAGGAAAGAAATGTACCATCAAACATACTCCCTCCGTTACACAAAAAGAGTCCCATTTACAAAATTCCCATATCCGTGATTATCCCTAAAGAGATAAGTTGTTAGTTTAGTAATGGTGATGTTGTAATGAAATTAAGGTGACAAACTGGAGTATATTATGTCATTTCATACAACTATTAATGAAAAAAGACTCTTTTTGTGGAACAATTTTTTTATTTATTTTGAAAATGGGACTCTTTTTTGTGGAATGGAAGAGTATTTAACAAAGAATGCCGGTAGGTTCACATAATAAGCTGTTTTTATAAACAAAGAGAGAGATAATAAGCTGTTTTATAAAGAAAGGGAAGGGTACCATGAAAGATGAGCTCAGAGGGTTAACATGCTGCCGGATTCGAACATGACCCAACTCCTGAAATATCAATATCCACATTTATATCAATAACAAACCAAAGAGAAAACGAAAACAAATAAAAGAAAAAAAAAATCTTGAGCAAAGTTTGAGATAAAAACTAAGATTAGATTATGGTAAAGTGCAAACATAATAGTTAAATTTACTCCATAACTTGTTGGATATATATATATATATATATATATATATATATATATATAAATGAATAAAAGAAAACCAATAGGTGTGATCTTTGGTTCATACCTTTTCAAAGGGATGTACCTTTTCAAAGAGATGTATCTTTTCAAAAGGAAGTAACCTTTCAAAGGGATGTAACATTTTCAAAGAGATGTATCTTTTTAAAGGGATGTAACCTTTCAAAGGGATGTAACATTTCAAAGGGATGTAACATTTCAAAGGGATGTATCTTTTCAAAGGGATGTAAACTTTCAAAAGGATGTAACATTTTGAAAGGATGTATATCTTCAAAGGGGTATTTGGAAACTTATAAATAGGTTCCAAATCTACCCAAAACTTAACTTCAACTTCAACTTCAATCATTCTCAAGTTCTTAAAATTAAATTCATTCTTCATTCATATAAAAGTCATAGAGAATATTCATATAAAAGTCATAGAGAGTATTCAAAATTTTGTTGGTTAGTCCATTGAAGTGCTTCTTGTGAGAGTTGAAGACCATTTTATCCTGGGAAGTAGACCATTGTTCCATCCGTAAGCACCGATAACTGGGACGAAATCTGCTTTAAGGAGAGACTGTCCAACAGTTGACTTGGTTTTAAAAGTTTGTCAATTGCATCTTGTAAGTCATTATTATAAAATTGTTTATTTTCTAATTCTGTTTATATAATTAGTATATATAATTACTTTTGGAATAACAATTTTAAAGCAGATTTCGTGTTTTTCCGTAGTATTCATTTTATACTAATTTATAAAAACAGAACTTTCTGTGCACTTATTTTATACTAATATATAAATATATATTTAGTATAAATATATATACTATATTAGTTAATGCGTTACAATATATAAATATTATCCATTACATTTGGTGGGATAACAATAATCAACATCAGTTTTATTTAATATTTCGAAGATATATCATATATGCATGTATATATACATCCTAATTGGTCGGATTTTAATTGTAAGTCATTCTGTTTGTCAATTACATCCAAGTTCTGTACATTTGGTATATACCATTTATAAATCTAAGTTCTGTACATTAGGTCTATAATAATTAAGATATTTCTGGTTTTATAAATTTGGTACAAAAATAAATAAATTTGATTATCGTATTGAAATATTTTGCTAAACAAAGTGGTGCATCAATTAAAAAAAAAAAAAATAATTATACATAAAATAAATTTATATTGTCTACTTTTACGTAGTATTTGATAACAATAATAATACAAGACAATATATAGAGAGAAACCACATATGCTGATGTGAATGAGTAGATTAACTGTTATTCATCTCTGTTCTTTTTAGTTTCATTACAGAAATTTGTTTTCTGATTAATTTTTAAAAAAATAAAATAAAAATAAATTAAATTAAATACAGATTTACTTTATTGTAATTACAAATTTAGTTTTTGTTTTTCTCCTTATATTGTTTCTATTTTATTAAAGTGATTCTGTAAATTGTGTATTTACCAGAATTATGAAATTATCTAATTCAATTGTGCCTAACTCTATTACAACCAATGTTCCTACACATGTTAGTCATGGTGAGAAACCTGAAAAATTCAATGGGATTGATTTTAAAAGATGACAACAGAAAATGTTGTTTTATCTTACTACATTGAATCTTTCAAGGTTTTTAAATGAGGATGCCCCTGTGGTAAACGATAATGAAACTGATAGGACCATTGGATGTTGTGGATGCATGAAAGCATTCTGATTTTCTTTGCAAAAATTATATCCTCACTGGATTGGACAATACATTGTATAATGTGTATAGCCCAATCAAAACTGCTAAGTTATTATGGGAGTCTTTGGATAAAAATATAAAAGCTAAGATGCTTAGCATGAAGAAATTCGTTGTCGGTAGATTCTTGGATTTTAAAATAGTTGATACAAAGACTGTCATAAATCAAGTCCAAGAGCTTCAATTGATAATCCATGAGATTTATGATGAAAAAATGGTTTTAAGTGAATCTTTTCAAGTGGCCGCAGTAATTGAAAAATTACCCCCTTCTTGGAAAGATTTTAAAAATTATTTAAAGCATAAACGTAAAGAAATGGGGCTCAAGGACTTGATAGTTAGATTGAGGATTGAAGAAGATAATCGAATGTCAGAAAAGAAAGTTGGAAAACTTTCAATTACATCCAATGCTAATGTAATAGAAAGTGATAACAAAACTAAGAAAAGAAAACACAACTATGAAGACCCAAGTTAAGGAGGCGGTCCTTCAAAGAAGTTCAAAGGAAAATGCTATAATTACAACAAGATAGGGCATCTTACAAAGGATTGTCGCAAACCTAAAAAGCAAGAGAATTTCAAAAGGAAAAATGCCCAAGCGAACATAGCAGAAATAGATGAAATATCTTCTAAAGTTTCTGATATGTATCTTTCGGCAGTTGTCTCTGAAGCCAATTTGGTGGGAAATCCTAAAGAATGGTGGGTTGATATTGGCGCTACACGCCACATATGCTCGGACAATAAACTGTTTACTACCTATCAACCAATAGAAAATGGTGAGCAACTATTCGTGGGTAATACCTCCACTTCTAAAGTTGAAGGAAAAGGAAAGGTCGTGTTAAAGATGACTTCGGGCAAGGAACTCACTCTCAATGATGTACTACATGTGCCGGACATTCGCAAGAATCTAGTCTCTGGATCTGTATTGTGCAAGAAAGGGTTCAAACTAGTGTTTCATGCTGATAAATTTGTACTTACTAAAGATGGAATATGTTGGAAAATGCTAGTATGTGTGATGGGATGTTCAAAATGAACGTCATGTCTATTGCACCAAATGTTATTATTAATAATAAAAACATATCTTTTGTTTATATGCTTGAGTCTATGAATGTGTGGCATGGTAGATTAGGACATGTGAACTATGGTACTTTAAGTAAATTAATTAATTTAGAATTAATTCCAAAATTTAGTATAGACAAAAGTCATAAATGTGAAACATGTGTAGAGGCTAAATTAACTAGAACATCTTTTCATTCTATTGAAAGAAGTTCAGAACCTCTAGATTTAATTCACACTGATATATGTGATTTAAAATTTGTGCAAACTAGAGGTGGCAAAAAGTACTTTATTACTTTTGTAGATGATTGCACAAGATATTGTTATGTCTATCTTTTAAGGACAAAAGATGAAGCAATTGAAATGTTTAAACATTATAAGAATGAAGTTGAGAATCAACTTAGCAAAAAGATTAAGGCTATAAGAAGCGATAGAGGTGGTGAATATGAATCACCATTTATAGAATTTTGTTCACAAAATGAACTACCGCTCTTTATTCACCTCAATCAAATGGTGTTGCTGAACGCAAGAACCGAACTTTGAAAGAAATGATGAATACTATGTTAATAAGTTTTGGGTTACCTCATAACATGTGGGGGGGAAGCGTTGATATCTTCAAATTTTATTCTCAGCCGTTTGATTCATAAGAAAACAAACAAGATACCTTATAAATTATGGAAAGGTCGAAAACCTTCCTATAAATATCTTCGAGTGTGGGGTGTCTTGCGAAAGTAATTGTTCCTGATCCTAAGAGGGTTAAGATTGGTCCTAAAACAATTGATTGCATATTCATAGGTTATGCAAATAACAGTAGTGCATATCGGTTTCTTGTGCATAAATCAGACATTCCTGATATTCATGTCAATACATTTATAGAATCAAGGAATGCATCTTTCTTTGAAGATATTTTTCCATATAAAAATACACAAGAAACAAGTTATTGTAAAAGACCTAATACTACTACGACTAGTAATCATCAAACTATAATAGACCAAGAGTCTAATGAACAGGGAGATGAAGATGAACATAGACGTAGTAAAAGGGTTAAGATCTCCAAGTCTTTTTCTTGAATTTCTAAGTTACATGCTAGAAAGTGAACCTCAAAGTGTGAAGAAAGCGTTGTTTACTCCAGAAGCTTCATATTGGAAAGAAGCGAGCAATAGTGAAATTGAATCCATTATGCAAAATCATACTTGGGAATTGGTGGATCTTCCACCAGGAACCAAACCATTAGGATGCAAATGGATCTTCAAAAAGAAAATGAAGACCGATAGATCTATTGATAAATACAAAGCAAGACTTGTAGCCAAAGGTTATAGGCAAAAGGAGGGACTTGATTATTTCGACACTTATTCACCAGTTACAAGGATAACATCCATTCGAATGTTAATTGCAATAGCTGCAATACACAATTTAGAAATGCATCAAATGGATGTTAAAACTGCCTTTCTTAATGGTGAATTAAAGGAAGAAATTTATATGGAGCAACCAGAAGATTTTATTGCTCCTGGAAAAGAAAAGAAAGTTTGCAAGCTTGTTAAATCATTATATGGTTTGAAACAAGCACCAAAGCAGTGGCATGAAAAATTTGATAATATTATGATATCAAATAATTTCAAAATAAATGAGTGTGACAAATGTGTATATGTTAAAAACACTCAAAGGGGATATGTAATAGTTAGTCTATATGTGGACGATATGCTAATCATTGGTAGTAATAATGATTTTATTAATGCTACCAAACAAATGTTAATTAGCAAGTTTGAAATGAAAGACATGGGCCTAGCAGATGTTATTCTAGGAATCAAGATTTCCGAATATATCTAATGGACTTATTATGTCTCAATCTCATTATATTGAGAAAATACTTGCAAAGTATAATAAGTATGAGAAAAGTCCAGTAAGAACACATGTTGACCCAACACTTCATCTCACTACTAATCGTGGTGAAAGTATATCTCAATTGAATATTCTCAGATAATAAAGTGCTTTAATGTATTTATCAAATCAAGACCCGACCGTATATAGCATACTCAATAAGCTAAGTCGATATACAAGTAATTCTGGAAAAGAACATTGGAAGGCTTTAGTAAGGGTACTAAGATATCTAAGATACACTTTAACTAACGGCTTGCATTATACAAGATATCCAACTGTACTTGAAGGATACAATGATCCAATTAAATTGGATAACTGACTCCCATGATACTAAATCCACAAGTGGATATGTGTTTACTCTGGGAGGTACAGCTGTATCAAGGAAATCCTCTAAGCAAACATGTATTGCAAGATCCACTATGGAATCTGAATTTATTGCTTTAGATAAAGCAGGAGAAGAAGCAGAATAGCTTCGTAATTTTTTGGAGGATATTTCAATTTGGCCTAAACCAGTGCAACCAATCATTATTCATTGTGATAGTCAATCAACGATTGGTAGGGCACAAAATAGTAATTATAATGGTAAGTCTGGACATATACGTCGACGACATGAAACTGTTAAACAATTACTCTCAAATGGTATAATATCTATTGACTATGTGAAGTCAAAGGATAATATTGTGGATCCACTAACAAAAGGTATACCTGGAGAGCAAGTGAAAAGTTCATCAAGGGGAATGAGTTTAAAGCCTGTAAAATCTTAAAGAGTCGCCATAATGGAAACCCAACCTAAATGATTGGAGATCCCAAGAAATAGGTTCAAAGGGACAGCCTAATTATGTGTGATCTAGTAAGCAATCGAGAAGATAAATACTTCTTCCATTCCTATGATGACACAAAGGCATGGCCGCCGAGTGAAACAGGATAAACTTTGTTTTTAATAATTTGTATAGCTTGAATATAAAAAGGTCAAGTGGGGTATTAGCAGACACTCTTTATAGAAATTACCTATGCCGGTGAAGGAGGCCACTTCTATGAGAATAACGAAGGCTAAATTCTCCAAAGATACTCATGAAACTGTGGAGGTGTCCAAGGCCAAATGGACACAATAATGAGAACCAATAAAATAAATTAAAAATATCTGTGAATTCTATTGTCTCGGTTTACACTAAAAGGTCGAATAGCTTCAAGACATCACGCTTCACCGATCGGCGAAGAACTGATAGTCTTTCACTAGGAAAGATTCAAGGCCACAAACTACCTTCACCAATTCAGTATTTTTTGTTCACTGATACTCTCTCTAAGTCTGTCTACATATTCATTTGCATTAATTTACCCAAATTTCATTCATGTGAGGGATTGTTGGATATATATATATATATATATATATATATATATATAAATGAATGAAATAAAACCAATAGGTGTGACCTTTGGTTCATACCTTTTCAAAGGGACATATGTACCTTTTCAAAGGGATGTACATTTTCAAAGAGATGTATCTTTTCAAAAGGACCTTTCAAAAGGATGTAACCTTTTCAAAGGGATGTATCTTTTCAAAGGGATGTAACTTTTTAAAGGGATGTATCTTTTCAAAGGGATGTAACCTTTCAAAAGGATGTAACCTTTTGAAAGGATGTATATCTTCAAAGGGGTATTCGGAAACCTATAAATAGGTTCTAAATCTACCCAAAACTTAACTTCAACTTCAACTTCAATCATTTTCAAGTTCTTAAAATTAAATTCATTCTTCATTCATATAAAAGTCATAGAGAGTATTCATATAAAAGTCATAGAGTTCAAAATTTTGTTAGTTCGTGGAACTCTTCCATTGAAGTGCTTCTTGTGAGAGTTGAAGACCATTTTATCCTGGGAAGTAGACGTCCATTGTTCCATCCGTAAGCACCGATAGCGAGGACGAAATATGCTTTAAGGAGAGACTGTCCAACAGTTGACTTGGTTTTAAAAGTTTGTCAATTGCATCTTGTAAGTCATTATTATAAAATTGTTTAGTTTCTAATTCTGTTTATATAATTAGTATATATAATTACGTTTGGAATAACATAACTAACTATATTAGCGAAAATGTACCTCCTAAAAGCTAAAATTACATATCATAAGCTGTAAATATTGCAACCAACAAACACAAGCACAAACAAAAACATATACCCATATCCATATTCATATAAAATGCAACTAAACGAACCCCAAATCATAAACAAAGTTTTTAATCACTTATTAGGTACAGAAACATGTATAAATGTGGTTAAGAATTGAAGTGTTAGTGTGAAATTTTAGGATTTTTTTTTAATTCTTACCTCAGAAGAGTTATAGGGAAGATTGAGGTCAGAGTACTCCAAGGCTACGAATTCGGGGCTCCGAATTGGTTGACATTGTTTAGGGGCAGAGATGGCAGCTATGCTTTCACTTTCACTATAATTGCGACTTAGTTGAAGACATTTACTACTACTATGGCTTAATACAGTTGCGGGTATTGTAAATTTGCGAATTGGGTTTATGAAAAAGGTGCGAGATAAAGAAAACGCTGAGTACAGAGTTTCTCGCGCAATTGGCATGGTGGACTGTAACGAAGAAGCCATTTTTAGCCGAATAGGATAGGTTTCTTTATCAAGTCTAATAATAAAACTTCAGCCCTTTTTGGGTGGCAAAATACATTTTTTTACAATAAATTTCACTTTCCTCACAATTCGACCTCTAAATTAATTGGGCTTACACATTGTTACATTAATTTCATACAATGTTACTCTCAAATTCAATTTCTGGGAAAAATTTACATAACTTTCTAACCGGGCAAGTAGTTTTATACTCCCTTCATTTCATATTAAATGTCCTAATTTCTTTTACAGGGTGTTCCAAAATAAATGTCTTATTTATATATTAGTAATTATATGAATCATATTCTTACTCTTATACCCTCATAATCTATTTACTAATATACTTATTGAGAATATGAGTCACAAAAAAATATCTAGAGAATTAAATGACATAAAAAAGAGTAATTATTAGAGTCATAAAAAGTGAAAAAACAATTATTGAGGTCATAGAAAAATGAAAAAATAATTATTGGGGTCATAGAAAAATAAAAATATTTCAATTAATAAGTAATTAAAAAGAATAATTTAGTTAAAAGAAAACTTTATTAATCAAAGTGCCGAAATTAATTAAAATATTTATTTTGGAAATGATTTTTTATTAAAATATTAAAATACTTTTAAATATAGTTATAAAAAAAACTACTCTCAAGTCTCAACTATCTCTCGTTATCCACCATCATCAATAATGGAAGAAACAAAGGTCCTCTCAATTAGAATTTAAAAATGCAATTAATTGCATAAAGAAGAAAGAAACACCATCACGATGCGATACCGCCACACCCCACCAACTGGGCAGTTCCTGTTTGACCATTATAGTTGAACCCTTAAGCTAACCTTCGCACTTCATACACTGGCGGATCACTTGGAGGGCAAATGGAGCATTGTTATGATTGAAACATAAAATACTCCCGACCGCTACAATCTCTCCTGGCTGTTAATAAAATAATAAAAAAACACCCCAGCCGACACAAGCTCTTCTGGCTTGGCAGACTTCATTTTAATACAAAACTAGATACAAACCCCCGCGTTGCGGCGGGGTTATTCAAATTTTTAATAATAAATGTGTACGTACAACTAATAAATTAAAATATAATAAGAAGATAGTATGTTATTGTGCGATGATCAAATTTTACACAGAAAAATAAATAAATATACATAATATGGGGTAGTGGTAAGAGTTTATCGGTTTGTGCATTACATTATAAGTATGTGACTATTGCTTTTAAGATAGTGGCAAAGTAAGTGACCTCAACTTGTGGACAAATCATTTTTTCTACTCTTCCCTTTTTATATTTTTTTACCAGTTTTTCTTGAACAAAGTGTAGCCAACTTATTTATTTCCCTATTTTGTTCACTGCAAAGAAAGGGCTGCCTCAACTTAACTCTTATTCCTGTGTAGCTTGTCGGGAGTCGTGTCTGTCAACGACGGTCAATGTATGTTATCAATAATAGGTTGGTCTTTTAATTTTTTTGGGGCCTAGGATTAATGTAAATACATCATTGTACTCAGTATAGAGAATCTATTAATTGATAACATCATAAGCCCCTTTTGATCTTCTCTCTTCTCTTTACAATTTATAAATAAACGTCAATATTGCTAAGTTCAACTACTTTGCTCATAAACCATAAAAAAATGGCTCCAACTCCAGGTAGAGTATGTATCTCACCATATTATTACCCCTCTACTCATCAAATAAATCACACATCATTGTTTTTCATTTTAAGGACATGATTATTAAAAAACAATTAGTACATATCACCGCCCAGAAGTCAGTTTATGTCGATAAGCAAGCCCCACTATATGCATAGGATTATGATCAGTTTATGTCAATAAGCAAGGCCCATTATGTGCATATGATTATGATTAGTTGGTCTCTTCAAGTCATTTAAGTTTGACAAATTCAAAAGCTCATATTCATTTCCACACTATTCCACGCGGACATAAAATAAGACAAAACAAATCCACAGTAACACCAATATTCCAAAACTGATAATCTAATTACTTTTGCAGGAGTTCTATATATTTCTTTATTTTCTTTTTCAACAAAACACAACCTAAACCGAAAGAACTCAAAAGACCCTACACAGGATCACAAGAGGATAAACAAAACAAATTCAAAAGGCCACCATTAACGAAACATCCATATAGCATTGGTAACATGCATTTAGAAAAGAATGTAAAGTAAGAACAAAGCTGACAAGTAAGTTTTAACAAAAAGAATACAAAAAGTCTATTATAGCAAAGAAGATAAGATGACTACAGAAAAGAGGATATTAGAAACCGAATATTCATTAGACTAATCCGGCCAAGCTCCAACTTATCTCTCTACAAATGCAAATAACCATCTACTTCTTGCATATTATTTTTCTTGAACTAAGAAGAAATGAACAAAAGTAAATACAAAAATAGAAACAGACGACCTCAAACGACAAACGAACAATCTGAATGAAATCCTTTTGGTGTGCAGATGCCAAGACATATCTCAAGCACAACAGTAAGACCAATGCTCATCCTCATCTGTAGCAGAATATGTAACAGCGCCATAATTATCAACATCGCAATAATAATAACCATTGTTACTATTTGCAGCAGTCAAGCAGCAAGAGGAATTAGCAAGATAAGGTATGTTGTGGAAAGAATGAGCAAGCCTGTTTGCAATAGCATCATGGTCCAAACCATGGCTACTCTCATCAAGCACACACTCCTCAGCATGGTGCTTGAGTGTCTCAAACATTATTTCAGGCTCATGCTGCATCACACGGAGGACATCCCCACAGGAAGGGCCAGGAACAGCACGCGTCACTGCAAAACTATGAGGCCCATTGCAATAAGCAATAATTCAAAATCTTGCGACAAAAATCTCTCTGAATGCATTATCAATTCTTTAACATTCCTGCAGGCTGGCATAGTTACATTATCCATTAAATCCACCTCTATATCCAAAGTTCAGTGTATCCCTGGCACCTTAGACATGCATGGATTATGGACAGATTATTCTGGTAGACCATACAACTGGCCCATGACCCAACTATTACGCGAACCCCAAGATTTGAGCTAATCGAATGTCATTTGTATAAAAAAACAAAAACATAGGAAATAAAAATAACATGAAACAGAACACTTACGGTGCAAGATATTTACAAAATGACGACTGCAACAACTACTTCAGTGTAATTCTCAGAGGATGCAGGGGCAGTCACTTCAACCAGCTATATGCCCGGTGTAACAGGCACAACATCATCAGTCGCGTGCAATTGTATCATCTTATTAACAGAAGAGACTATGACAGTAATCTGAGCACCTCTTTGAAAATGAAAATAAAATCCAACTCTTAACAGCTCATGGTCTAACTTGTAGCCAAGTGCATAGAATAAATGGAGAACGTTATTGCTTGTTTTTCTTTCTACCACAGTCCTCACAAGAACTGAAATTTGTTTAGCACCAACACCTCTCATTGCACCCCCACATGTTGAACTGTCCTACACAACAACTTTCAATAGTTTCAACCATAATTACAGGCATATATTCAATGAACTTGACAAGAAGAACTCCATCCCTTAGCAAGTGGGCTCGGGCAGCTCAAGATCACACAAGAGTCGGACCTCTGAAGCTACAGAACCTGAATGTCATCAGACATCAAATAATTTAACTCATGAGTAGGCGTCTAACATGGGCATGTCATTGGGCATGCATGTGTGCATAAGCATTATCATATTGTTCATCCTTGCAACAAAATTCAACATTAAGATGAGGAAAAATTACCAAGGTTTGGACCAGTTTTTAGGCACAATTCATGGATCCTTAACCGTTCTCTATGAACACCACAAAGACCTTGAAGAAGAATCTCCAGGGCTCTAACATGCTGCAAGACAAGTAAAATATATTATCAGGAGACCAATTGTCCTCTTCTAGATAACAAAGAAAAAATGTATTTCTTCCATCAAAGAGAATAGGTGATTATTACGTAAACGGGATAATAACTGTCAACCATGCTTTGAGCTCATAATTGGATCTAAACCCTTAAAAAATTCCTCAGCTTTGCTTTTGAAACTTTGTAGGCAGCTGCTGTAAGTGGCCAACCATTAGCCTTCAACTTATCATCCTTAAAATCTTTTAGAAACCTTTGCAAAACGGCGTCTATTTTCTCTTCTGTTAATCTTTCAACAATACTCAGCTCTGCTTTCACCTCCTCACTGTGGATAAACTGCAAAGGAATTAAGTGGAAAATATTATGAATTAAAGCAAGCAAGATTAATTTAGTATCAACATTTGTTGGTTTGTAGGCTTGTAGCATATATATATATTTCTATATTCTTAACTCGGTAGCTCTTACCGGATACTTGGAACCAACTTCATAACCCATGCACAAATAAAAGAAGCTTATCTAAAACATAGAAGCTCAAGTCTTGTCCTAAACATTCTAAACCATTGTGGACCTAAACGATTAGATCACATCAGTAATTGTGGATCTAACGCCTTTTTTGTCTCTGTTGAGTGTAAAAATTATTCAAAATGGGTGTTGCACTTTGCACACACCATTTTCCCATCACTTTAACCAATCAAATGGGTAAAAAGTGATATATAACCAAATTGAATGCAGATGCCGTCATTTTTGGAGAACCACGTGAACTAATCATTGACAAATCCTTTATAGAAGTGTACTATTGTCCCTCATTTTCACAGAGCTTTCTTTAAACTTAAAAGAAAAACAACATGACACATAAAGATCTGTCTAATTTTCTTACTGATTCTCATCAACTAAAAGGCTCTAAACTGCAATTAGTCATTTGAAGCACCTTCAGTCACCAAATCTCGCAAAATCCAGAAAGAAAAATAAAAAATAAACAAATCTGAGAAGCAGATCAACATGAACAATAATATTTTTTAAGGCAAATCAAGTTGCATAGACAAAACCAATAAAGTAAAAGAAAAACAGAAACCCCAAAATCAGGCAAGTCCTGTAAATCATGTCACAGTTTAGTCATTTTTTGTCCTAAGATTAGTCATTCTATCAAAAGTCAAAAGGGACTTTTTTATTGGGCCAGTTGTAAGTACAAGTACATGTGTTATGTTGGAATATTTTAACGGTAATACTGGAAATTCTTCCTCAGCTACCTTCTTGGCTATTAATGAATTCTAAATTTTGATGAAAGCTCCAATTCTAACATTCTTTGCAGGAAAGAGGTAGTATAGTTTTTTTTTGGAAAATATTATGGAGGTATTCCACCAATAAAAGATCCATATCATAATAAGCAAACATATTAAATAGGTGAGTATAACTACAATAAAGTGCGACCTTTACAATTGCTAGCAACATTGTTAAACAGCTGTAAGATTTATGTGTAATTGCCATAACAAAGATGAACCGGTGCAGTTGCTCAAGTCTTTCATATGATACAAATGGCTCATAATCCTATGCAATAAAATTAATTTTAAAATCGTCAACTGATCCAGACATGAGAAGAAAATTTCAGATGAAAAACTGTCTGAGATAAATTAAAGAATGAAAGCGGTAAATAAGAGAAATGGCGTGCCTTTTTGCAAGTATTCTGATTTAGGGTATTCAACACTCTCCTAGATGAGTGAAGAAGAATAAAATCCATCAAAATTTTACGCTTCTGGGAAGCATTATCTTCATTGTCCTCCTCAACTTCAGACTCGGTGCATGGAGCAAATGCATTATTGTAATATTGGATATAATGCTTGAGGTAGCTATAAGGAGGAGAGATATGAACCCAAGTAGCATCAACTCTGTAGACAGAAAAATTAGAATAATAAAAAAGAAATACAAACTTCAGAGAGGACATTGTACGATATTAGTGATATAAACTCAGAATGTAGCTGTGAAAGCTTAAGATTTATTAACAACTGTTGTGGCTTTTATAAAGCCTTTACAACCAGAAAAGAGAAAAGTACGTAAGAGGAATTCAAACTAGCTATTTTAAAGGAAGAACGAATTCAAACCATGTTTATCCCTACAAACCAGGGATTTATTTAATAGAAGCAAACAGAAACAAATTCCAACTCTCCAAGTCCGAAAGACTTGGTCTTTAAGCAACTAAATATCCAACAAATCCTCCCTTAAACTGAACTGTGATTAAACAGTCAGTTTACTTCGCACACCAAGCTCATCTCTCAGCTTCAAGAACACATCCAGCTTCGAAGGCTTTGTTAAGATATCAGCAAGCTGTTCCTTTGTGCCACAATGTACTAGCTTCACAACACCATCATTTACCAAGTTTCGAAGAAAATGAAACTAAACATCTATGTGCTTAATTCTTCCATGTAAAACCGAATTCTTCAAAAGCTTAATGGCAGAACTATTATCACAATAAATAACACACGTACTTTGATTCACTCCAAGCTTCTTTAGCACTTGATGCATCCACACACACTGACACACACAAGAAGCAGCAGCAATAAACTCAGCCTCAGTTGTGGAAAGTGACCCCACAGGTTGTTTCTTAGAACTCCAAGCAACAATACCACTTCCCAGCTTGAAAACATATCCGGAAGTGCTTTTTCGACTATCCAAACACCCTGCATAATCACTGTCAGTGTAGGCAACTAACTTCTGCTCCTCTCCTCTTCTATAAAATAGCCCCAACTCAATAGTCCCCTTTAGATATCGAAACACTCTCTTCACAACTTGTTGATGTAAAGCAGTAGGAGCCTCCATAAACCGAGCTACAAGACACACGACGAACATAAGATCTGGTCATGTAGCAGTCAAGTACATGAGACTGCCCACCATTTGTTTATAAGTTGTTGCATCCACTTTGTAACCTCCTTCATCTTTGATCAATCTTGTTCCAGGAACAATTGGACTCTTTACAGCCTTGTAGTTCTACAGATCGAACCTCTCCAACACTTCATTTGCATATTTCTGTTGACATATAAAAATACCTTTTGAGCTTTGTGTGACTTCTACACCAAGGAAATATCTCATACATCTGAGATCGGATATATCAAACTCCTTCTTCATTGAACTCTTGAATTGCTGAGCCAACTGCTCATTGTTCCCTGTGAATATAAGGTCATCAACATATAGACACACAATCAGAATACCTCCATCACTATTCTTCTTTATAAACAAAGTGTGATCACTCTCACTTCTCTCAAAGCCTTCTTTGACAAAGTAAGCTTCAAATTTGCTAAACCAAGCACGTGGAGCTTGTTTGAGCTCATAGAGTGCTTTCTTCAATCTGTAAACCTTCTCTTCTTCTCCTTTCACCTTATAACCCTTTGGCTGCTCCACATACACCTCCTCACTGATTTCTCCATGCAAGAAGACGCTCTTAACATTAAGTTGGAAAACTTTCCAACCTTTACTAGCTGCAAGTGCGAGAGTAAGTCGGATTGTATCCCAGCGAGCTACAGGAGCAAATACCTCAGTATAATCAATTCTGGCTTGTTACGTGTATCCCTTAGCCACAAGCCTGGTTTTGTACTTATCAACTTCTCCTTTCTCGTTCAGTTTAGTCTTAAACAACCACTTAACACCAATCTTCTTTGTTCCCTTTGGCAGCTCAGTCAAATCCCAAGTCCCATTCTTCTCAATTGCTTCAATTTCTCGATTCATTACTTCTATCCATATAACACTCTTAGCTGCCTCCTCATATGTGCTTGGATTATAGCTTGTAAACATAGCAAGCTGCTGCATCTCCGTTGTGAGCTGCTCGACTTCCTCTTCTTCCTCAGAAAGTTCCTCACCGGTGACATAATCTTGCATCCATACAGGCTGCTTTCTTATTCTCCTCTTTAGGGTTGAAGAGTTTCTTGCTTCGGTTGCCTCATTTTCTCTATTTGTTCCATTTTCTTCTCCTTCATCTGCTCTGTTCTCATCATCACCCCATTCAAGAGTATCAGCCTGCTTTTCTTGCTCTGTTTTCTTCTAGTCCCATTTTTCTTTTTCTTCAAAAACCACATCTCGGCTAACAATGATCTTTCTTGCTTCTGGATCGTACATTCTAAAGGCCTTTGATTCCTCACTAACACCGAGAAATACATATTTGAAGCTCTTCTCATCCAACTTCTTTCTCTTGATGGTAGGAATGTGGACATGCCCTATACACCCAAACACTTTGAAGTACTCCACAGAAGGCTTAACTCCACTCCATGCTTCTTCTGGTGTTTTATCTTGTATTACTGAGGTAGGACACCGGTTGAGCACATGAACGGCCCAAATAGCTGCCTCTGGTCAATATTCTTTGGGAACTTCTCTTGTAGCAAGCATGCATCTCACCATGTTCATAAGGGTTCGGTTTCTTCTCTCTGCGACACCGTTTTGTTGTGGTGAGTAAGCCGCAGTGAGTTGACGACCAATCCCATTTGAACTACAAAAATTGTTAAACTCAGAAGAAGTGAACTCCCCTCCTCCGTCAGTACGCAAACAACTAATATACCCTCCTATCTCCTTCTCTACCAAAATCTTGAACTTCTTAAATGCAGTTAATGCTTCTGACTTAGCATGCAACAAATGAATCCACATTCGACGACTATAATCATCAATGAACGTAATGATGTACCTTTTATGGCTGTTGGATTCAGGAGTGATCGGACCACATATGTCGGAATGGACAAGTTGCAAAGGCCTTGAGGCTCTCCATGCACTCTTCTTTGGGAAGGGATCACGATGATGCTTTCCTACTACACACTCGGTGCACATCTTTGGACTGTTTCTCAGAATTGGTAAGCCTTTAACCATCTTCCTGTATGCTAATGTATGTAGCCCCTTCATGTTGAGGTGACCAAACCTTTGGTGCCACAAGTTTGTGGACTCGTCTGATGATGCTTGGAAACATGTTGGTCCTAAAGCTGCTTTAGTAGGGACATTGGCAAGCAATGCAAACATACGATTTGCAGACATAGTTGTTTGCATAATTATACCCCTTCTATCATGATAGATATTACAAGTATTGTGCTGAATCAAAATGGCTAAGTCTCTCTCCTGAAGCTGTCCAATACTAAGAAGATTATTTTTGAGATCGGGAACATAAAATACCTCAGTGATAGTTTGGGTTCTTCCTTCAACCTCCATTCTGATGTTCCCTTTTCCCACAACGTCCAAACACAAATCGTTCCCCAACTTCACAAACTGCTTGAAGGAGTGATCGATGTCGACGAACCATTTCTTATCTCCACTCATATGATTGCTGCATCCTGAGTCTAAGAACCCCACCTCATCTCGTGCAGCTCCTTGCATCTCCACATAAGACATAAGCAACAACTCTTGATCCTCATCTAACTCTGTATGTTCGGCATAGTGAGCATAGTTGGGACACTCATACTGAAAATGTCCCAATTTGTGGCACCGATAACATTCAATAATTGCCTTATTGAATGCTCTTCCTCGACCCCTTCCTCTTCCTCTGAATCCACCACGTCCTCTACCTCTGCCACCAAATCTCTCTTCTTCTTTCGTGCCAGAGCCTTCTCCCCCTGTAACCTTTAAGGCTTGTTCCTCCACATCTTTCTTCTTAAGCTTCTGCTCATGAACCAATAATGAGCTCTGCAACTCATCGACAGACATGGTGTCGATGTCCTTTGATTCTTCAATTGAGTATACTATGTAGTTGTAATTGTCTGAGAGTGTGCATAGAATTTTCTCAACAATCTGCGAATCCTCCATTCCTTCTCCTGCACTTCTCATGTCATTGGCAATCATCATGACTCTAGTGAAGTAGTCATTTACACACTCACCAACTTTCATCTCTAGAATCTCGAAATCTCTCAACTTCTGAAGTTGAGCTCTTTGGACCCTGTTGTTTCCCTGGTACTTTCTCTTCATCGAGTCCTAGAGTTGTTTGGAGGTTGATTTCTGAGTGATGGTCTTCAAGATGTTCTTGTCAATTGCCTGGAATAGATAATTCTTTGTTCTCAGGTCCTTTAGCTTCTGTTCTTCCAATGCTTTGCGTTGTGCTCCAGAGAGTGTCTCCAAATCCTTAGGCTCTTTATAGCCGTTCTCCACCAGGATCCAGTACTCCTTGGAGCACAGCAAGTTCTCCATTAACATGGACCAGTGATTGTAATCCCCATCAAACTTAGGGATACTCAGGAAGTTGTTGCCATCAGCCATCTCTCTCTGCCTTTCTTTCTCTTCTCTACGTGTTTCACTCGAACACTCTCCTTTTCTTTCCTCTATCTCTACTTCTCAAAATCAGGCCCTTGTGGGCTCTGATACCACTGTTCAATATTAGTGATATAAACTCAGAATGTAGTTGTGAAAGCTTAAGATTTATTAACAATTGTTGTGGCTTTTATAAAGCCTTTACAACCAGAAAAGAGAAAAGTACGTAAGAGGAATTCAAACTAGCTATTCTAAAGGAAGAACGAATTCAAAGCATGTTTATCCCTACAAACCAGGGATTTATTTAACAGAAGCAAACAGAAACAAATTACAACTCTCCAAGTCCAAAAGACTTGGTCTTTTAGCAACTGAATATCCAACAGACATCTATTTTCAAATGGTTGTCTGAAGTACAACTTTCAAACTAAACTATATTGAATGGTGTTACTAATGAAGATCATGCTTCAAAGAATCTAAGAAGATGTATCAACCAAAATCATGATGGTATGGCCATAATATTACCATCTTTTTGTTTAACAGGATGCATCAGGTATAATTTTACCTATAATAAAATAGAAGATGACAATTTATTACAAAAAGAATCGACTTTTAATAGTGATCTTCCATTTATTTCATTTTGGAATTGTGGGGCATAGTTATCAATTGCTAATAGGTATTACTCCCTCTCTTTCACAAAATTAGAGATAACTTTTTAATCTGTTCCTAAAGTCAAGATACATTTTTATTTTAGAACTATAAAGTACAATGATATTCCTAATCTTATCATTATGTATTCACTATCATATCTAGCATCACTCCTAAATTCTTCCCTAATATTAATCAGGGGTATCACTTTAAAAATGTATCAGTAATTTTGGGACTGAGGGAGTATTAGCTCACAAGAAATGAGATGATTTGAACACACAACAATCAAATAATAATCATAATCCATTACAAATAACAACAATAATGAAAGCAGAACCATTAAAAATAAAAAACAATAATACTCTAATTAAATTATAAAGGATAATATCAAAATTAAATTACAAAGGATAATATCAAAATTGTTGACATAAATCTAAAAATTGTTTAGATTTCTAGTAGTGACTTAGGGGATTATAATAAATAAATTAAGGATAATATAAAAATAAATGGGGATAATATCAAAATAGTTGATATATTTTAATTACAAAGGATAATTAAAACTTTAGATTTATAGTAGTGAATTAAGAGATAACAAAGGCATCTAATTTATCTAAAGTCCAGCTGAACATATTTCCATAACTAACTGATTACTTCATCGCAACCAAAAACAAAACACGAAATATAGCAGATCTACAGCAGTAATAATTCGTATAACAACAGTAAACATAATTATATCAAACAGAAGAATTTCAAAAGGAAAACTTACTTGAAAATCGGTAGCTCTCTCAATAACTAACTGATTACTGCTTGATTAATCCATCCTCCGTCAGCTCTCTCATCAGAACTTCGTTTAGCTCAGCTCTAAATACCCCGTCAGCAACAAATTATTTTTTATGCAATAGCAAATAAACAATCACCACCATATGGAATCCAATTACTTGCATCCAAAATTGAGGGGAAATGGGGATTGTACGAAGTAACCTTTTTCTTTTTGGTAATCTGGGTCGCCATGATTTGTTGATATTGATTGCGAGACGATGATTTGGGAGCACTTCGGCAGTTTGTCAAAAATCGTAGCAATTGAGTGTGAGTATAAACCGTAACTATTAGGGGATTTAGAGCATCCAAAATTGAGGGGAAATAGGGATTGTACGAACTAACCTTTTTCTTTAGAGTAGTTCTAGGGGGACATTTTTTGGTGACATTGTCTTGCGACATTTTGGTGACTGTACAGACTCTGTTTCTTGTATGTATCCAATTTACACCTAAAACACTGTTTTTTCAAAAATTTCAGTTGAATTAAATACTATACATTTTTTAAGAGGTACTACAAAAAAAAAACCAAAAAAAAAAAATGTCCCTAGACAATGTCATAAAAAAATGTCCCCCTAGAATTTCTATTTTCTTTATGCTATTATTATTAAAACGGTGATATATAATGAACTAACTTATCACCAACAGCAAAATAAATAAGTGTTAATGTATGCTGATAATACTAATGATTCATTAATAATCAGAAATCCTGATTTTAGTGAGTTTATTTTGCTCATAAAATTAATTTGGGATTAAAAAAGGACTTTAATTAGCCTTTCAGTGACCAGTTAATTAAAATATACCCGTTTAGTCCAAGATCATAATAACTTTATTATATGTGCACTGAGTTAGTAATCTATTTTTTACATGACCTATAAATCATAGTGATAAGCCATGGGGCAATTACTATTGCATAATAATATTCGTGTAATATTTTAATCTCCACAAAATAAGATTAACCTGTAAAATTAATGTCAATAGGGTTTTAAATATACTAAAATGCAGTATATAACACCATATTTTGACATCTGTCATTTTCATAATTGAACACATGTCCTCCCTAATTAATATTCTTTAAGATCCTGAACAAAACTGCCCAGCTAACATAACAAATGAGGTTGAAAACAAACCCTAATTCATTCCTCTAAATCTAGAATCACCCATTTAAATATGGCATCGCATCTGATACTCCCGTCCCTACCATTTCTCTGCGCATCGCTCTCTGCAGCAATGTTATGATACAAAATCTGCGTAATTCTTAAAATAGAGATAAAAATATTCATAATATAGAAGGAATATTTTTTGGAGGAGATGCCATCATATACAACATAAAACTGAATAGTATTCTTCTATGATTAAAGATGAGTAAAACAGTTATATTGTTTATGAACGTGTAATATATTACATTACAATTAAGGATTTATCTTCAAATTATTCATATACAGTTAAAAAATAACAACTTGATATTGACACGTGATCATATATGTTTTGTTGAGTCAATCAGGATGACCATTGGAAGATAGTTATGTTTCTGATTGTAATATTTCAATAAATAGGATTAAATTACACAAGGGGGACCTGCTCTCCCTTTACACTGGCTCGTCATGATGGTATAGTTCTGATTCTCAAAGTCTATGCTTCAAATAGTCATGCGGGTGTCTTTTAAATCCATTAGAAAGTAGAAGTTGGATTATTTATATATATAATCATGACCGTAATACAGTGATTATAGTAAGGAATATTGTGCATTCAGTTTAGACTTAGGTGGTGTTTGATAAAACTGAGTGTTAAGACCTGAACAGTTTAGACGTCGGAATAATATAGAGCATCTGAATAGAATTGTGTCTGAATGAAAAAATGTTGTTTGATAATTAATTTTTTCAAAATTTCTGAATAACGGTATTTTACCATTTTAACCATCTAAACAGTTTAAACAAAACTTGTTTGATAATCAGAAGGTCTGAATAGTATTTTAAATACATATTTATAATATTTTGACCACAATATGATAAAATAAAAATAAAAAACGTACAAATTAAATTAACTTCAAACATAATATTATGTCCCAAAAATATCAAAATGATTCTTCATTTGTTTGACACTAGTAAGTACTCCAGTATGTGCTCGATCAGCACTAGTAAGTCGTCACCGATACGTTCGAACCAAAAACCGAAAACGATGAACTCAATTCTCTCTCTCCAAGTCAGTCCCCATTATCACCAAAAAAAAACTCCATAAACAAAATTGATCACCTTCATCATGAAACCTTAGCTCTCTGATTCACAACTCCATAATTCTCTCTCTAAAATACCCTATGGCGTTAAGATCAGGCGGACGCAAGTTGTCCTTCGAGATTCGTACCACCAGCACCTCCTTCGAAGACGATAACAACGCTTTTTACTACAGATCCAAACCCGATATTCCAATTCTTCAAAATGGCGGTACACCCAAATCGCCAAAAACTATGGCTGAGCACCCAAATGGCGGCAGATGGAAGTGAAGAAAACGGGAGAGGTAATAGGGTTCAGTGGACAGAAGTGGAATTTTGTAATATAACTGAGGTTATTTTTGTCCTTAAAAAACTAAAACTCGGTAAGAGGGAGCTCTTAATGGTTTAGAATTGGTTTTGAATCTTACCGATTAAGAGGCATTAAGAGGTAATAATTTTTTTATCAAACAAGTTTTGCCTCTTACCGATTCAGAGGCAAACCTATTAAGAGGTATTAAGACCTTATCAAACACTACCTTAGTTGATATAAATCTAAACACTGTTTAGATTTATCACAAGTCTAGCTCAACATAACTATCTGATTACTTCATTAGACAAAAGAATAAAATACAGCAGTAACAAACCAATATAAATCTAATCACTGTTTAGATTTATCACAATTAAATTATAAAAGATAAAATCATAATTAAATTATAAAGGTTAATATTATTTTAGTTGATATAAATCTAAACACTGTTTAGATTTATCACAAATCTAGCTCAACATAACTATCTGATTACAGCAGTAACAAACCAATATAAATCTAAACACTGTTTAGATTTATCACAAGTCTAGCTCAACATAAAAGATAAACACTGATTGAAATACAACAGTAACAAACCAATATAAATCTAAACACTGTTTAGATTTATCATAATAATTATAAAAGATAATATGATAATTAAATATGATTTATCACAAGTCTAGCTCAACATACTAATTGATTACTTCATCAGACAAAAGCTTGAAATACAGAATATCAAATTAGTAACGAACAAATAACTAACAGCAGCCACCACCAACAAAATTATATAGATGAAGGAAAACTATATTGAAAAAAGAAATACAGCAGATCTACAACAGTAATGAACCAATAATTAAACAGATGAATGAAAACTTACTTGTAAAAAGATTTTCCAAACAGCAGCCACCACCAACAAAAGCAAAATTAGTAATCATCATCCCACGATACATGGAAGGGTACAGAATAATCATCAAACAATCTGCCAGTTTGCCAGTCTGCCAGTAGGTTTTCCAGCCATGGGAAAGGAAGATAAAATCTCGGTGCAGAGGAAGTCAGGCGGTAGGGGTTTCGGATACATGGAAGAACGATTTGTGATGACGACGAAGATTATTAGCAGCCGGTGATAGCATGTATGAGCCAAAGACTCATCAATTACGCCGATTGAAGGTTATGAGCCTAGGGATTCCAGATAGTATTTTAGAGTGGCACTGTTGTGAAGGGTATTTTTGTAAAGGACATTAAAGAGTATCAATTATGATGGACAGCTGTTGAATGTTTAATAGGACAGATGCCAAATATTTGGAAAGACAGATGTCATTTTAATGTGTCATGTATTGTGATTTAGTATATATAATAAATGTTCTTGCTCTACTTAGTTTTATTAGCTCTCCCTAGTAGTTAATTTATTGATTGAGATAATAATAACGACTATATTAATATAATATTAATATTAATAATATTTTGTAATATTAATATTATAAAATATTAATATTAATATAATAATAATAATATTTTATAATAATAATATTATTAATATTAATAATATTTTATAATATTAATATTACAGTAAGGGGGTGTTTGTTTAGAAATTTAATAAAATCAATCGAATGGTCATTTGAATCGATTCGGTCGTTTGTTTTGGTCCTAATGGCTAAATCGGTAAGATGGACGAAATTTGAATGGTTAAAGTCGATTTTTTAATTTGAATGGTGAATGAAGCAAATTGAATGAAGTAAAAAAAAAGTAAAAATAAAAAAATATTAACTATTATATTAAGTAATATTAAATAAATTTACAACAATTTTAAATTTTTTCAGAAGGGTAAAATAATAAAGTTTTGTCATTCAAATGTTTCAGACATGTCAATTATCAAACAGCTTTTTTCATTCAGATTCAACTCATTCAGATTCAGCTCATTCAAATTTAGATTCAGCTCATTCAGATTCAGATTCAGATTCATTCAATTTTTATCAAACACCCCCTAAGTGTCCTCCTTCATTCTTCAAATTATTAGTTTTCATCCCAATCTATACTTTTAATAATGTTTTTTGTTCGAATGTATAGTTAAATGTAGTGTTTTGAGGTGGTGGTGGGTGTTGTCAAGTTCTTGTAGTGGTGGGTGGTGGTGGGTGCATGCTATAGAAAAAAAATTAGATGTCGAGTTTTTATAGTAATGATGAGTTAGGGTATGGGTGAAATGGTGGCGACAATGGTGTTAGAGGTGGTGGTGTGAATATGGTGGTTGTGGTGGTTAACTTGGTGGTGTAAGAGCTTGTTAGACATAAACAAACTAACAAGTCATTTGTCATTATTTCCCTGTTTGGCAATGACTTATTTTTCTACTTATAAGTTCATTTTTAAGTAAAAAAAATAAGTAAGTATTTGTAACTTATTTTAAAATGACTTATAAGTCATTTAAAATAAGTTAGTTTGACAAAATGTAATATTTATTTTGTCTCTCTTCTATTTTGTCCCTTTTTTTATTAATATTTTTTTAGTAATCTTTACATTTAATTTTAACTTATAAGTCATTATTAGCCGAACACCTTCATAACTTATTTCAACGTAAAAGTCTTTGCTGAAGGCTGCGAAATGCGATCGAGTTTGACTAACACGGAGTCTGAGAAGATGATGCAATTAGCTAAAAGGTATTTTCTGACTCCTGAGGGTCATCAATCGGCTCGTCTTTGATAGCTCGCATTTCATTGGTAGCTGCAGTGACGTCTTATAGTCACATCCTCAGCTTTGTGATCCTTGTTTGGTTCGCATCGTGTCTGGGCATCGTTGCACCTTAATCTCTCCTCGGGGTTGTCGTCGGGGTGAAATGATGCTTTTGCCCTACCTCGGGTTGTCTCCGAAGTGAAATGACACTTTTGCCCTCCTATAAGGTTAGTCCAGGGAAAACAAAATTTTGAGTGTCTACAGATGCCCCTCTTTGTCATGTTTATGCAATGTAATGGAATGAACACAACAAAGATTACTAGACATGAAGATACATGACAAGGTATATCTAATAATGCAATGCCATGTGTACAGTATGCAATGAAAGGTTTGATTTAGATTTTAAAAAGGGTTACTCCCATCCGCTGGGGAGGATAAGGATTGTGAGAATGTCATCGGTTACTGCCAACACCTTTGTTGGGTTGTTTCCAACAGATTCATCATCGGGGTTGTGCCAACGCCTTTATTGGGTTGTCACCAACGGATTACATCATCGAGGTTGTGCCAATGTTTCATTGGCTTATCGCTAATGGATTACATACATTAGGGATGAGTCGATCTGCGTTGGATTGTTGCTAATGGATTACATCATCGGGGTCAAGCCGATCTTTCATTGGATTAATTGTCGCCAACAAATTACATCATCGGGGTTAAGTTGATCCTTCATTGGGTTATCGCAAATGGATTCTACATCATCGGGGTTAAGCCAATGCTTCATTGGGTTGTCGCTAACAGATTACATCATATTATATCTCACTTCACAAATCGCATATTGATTATTATCAAATCGCATCGCAAATTGCACATCACAACTCGTACATCGCATGTAGCACTTCGCATATCGCACTTCACAAGTAAAATTTTTATCAAGTCTTATCTCAAATTACATTTCATAAATTATGTTGCTACCACCGAGTACTGTCGGTGTCTGCATTGGGTTGTTTCCAACGGATTACATCATCGAGGTCAAGACGATCTGCGTTAGGGTCAATGCCAACAGATTACTGTTAGGTTTGTAATATTCATAACGCAATCAAATTGCACAAATAAGCGGAAGCGAGATAAAATCAGAGTTTTAAAATTTTACAAACCATATACCCGGATCACCCTTTATGCACAATTATTAATTAAACGAAAAGATAAAGAATAAATCATACCCTCAAGATCGAGCTTCCTCGTGTACAAGTTCACCTCCAAATCCTTTCGCTCAATCTTGAATCCACCGGGTTTGGTTCCTTCCTTTCGATCAACGTTAGCCACCCAAATGTTTGGCCTCTGAGGTGATCCACCAAGGAAGAACAAAATTCAAGAAGATGGTGTATTTGGCTCAAACCCTAGTTTTCTATCTCTATAGAAAAGGGTACTTCCAACAAATTGGAATTATGTCGTTGTTAAAAGGTCAACAACCCCATCACCCATAATAAGACTCTCTTATTTATAGATGTGGGCAACCCACCTTAACAATTAAGGAATTGGGTTTTAATTAATTAAATTCTTTTAATTAATTAAGCTCCATAATCTTATTAGGGATAATTAATTAAACTCCTTTAACTAATTTTCCTTCCTAATCCAATTAGGAATAAATGAGAGTACTTATATTAAATTAATTCCTAAACTCTTTTAGAAATTAAAATAATAATAATTGTAATAATATTAATAAGACTCTCTTATTAATTTATATTTAATATTTCTAAAATATTAAATAATAAATATTAAGCTATTTAATTTATTCTATCACCATAGATTAAATTAAATATACATAACATATTATTACGATTATGCCATTAACATCTTAAATAATTATTCTTCCTTTTATGGTGTGACCCTTTAGGTTCTCCATATTAAACCTATTGTGAATAAATCAATTAGAATAATTTAATCTTATTTAAATAAATAAATTAAACAATTAATTTATTTAAATAAATAATATTTATTCTACAATAGGGATAAGCCTCCCTAACGATCAACGACTTTCCAGATAATATAGATTTCAACATTAATCATAAAAGAACCTTTGAGTAAATAGTTACCGTACAATTCAATCCTTCCACCATACAATGTCCCAATTAAATATAAGACATGGAATTACTGTCAAGTCTTATTTTATTTAATTATATGTATTTCGATTCTTAAATGTACAACTCCAAATAATGCAAATTAGAAACTCCTTTCTAATTTCATTCTGCCTTGGCCAAGGACTACTGGGTTGTCATTTATCGAATCACATAGGACATTTCTCTTCTTTTATTAGAAGTGGTAGATTCTTTATTGATCATACATTATCTCCATGTATAAACTTATTATACCCAAGCATACCCTTTGATATACCCTAAGGGTCTTAAGGAATAAGTCAAAGTATAACTCATCATACACAAGATACTATGATGATCTCAAGTCCAAGGATTACTTGACTACTATCACTACAGAATTCCTATCGACAAAAGCAAATAAAACTCCATTAGGTATTCCTTAGCGAGCCAATGCTCAAAGGAACTTATTCTTTAATAAGCACCTACATACTTGCTTTAGTGTCTCCACACAAATGATCACGAGATCAATCATCCTCATCCAATGAAAGCAAGAACGTATGTACCAATCTATCCGGATTCACTAATCCCCAATTTAGTAATCCAACGATTGGGAACTATTTTAGTTTTAAGCTTTCAAAGAATTTAGATCTCATTAGAATGATCATCATCATTATTCTAAAAGCATTGCTTAAAACTATGGGTTTATCACATATTATAAAACAAAGATCATGTAGATAATTAAAAGCCTTTAATAAATTAATACTTTTTATTAATAAATGAATAAGATTGTTACAAAGTATATGCTTTATCATCAAACATGATCGGCTTGTGTGCATACTACTTTCAATCTCCCACTTGCACTAAAGCCAATCGTCATGGTATATCTTATACTCTTCTTCTCTAAGTGACGATTATCCCGTCCGTTGGATAAGCTTTAGTTAATGGATATGTAATATTGTTCTTGAGAGTCCACTATCTCTATAGTGATTTCCCATCTTTCAATGATTCTAATAATCAAATGAAAGTGCCACAACACATGTTTAGATCCAAGATGAGATTTAGAACTGCTCCTAGTTCTCAGAATGAACTTTTAATCCAAACAATCAACTTGCAGCTTTCATTTATAGCTATATACTTTGTCTTTATCACTAAACCAAAGAACTCTTTCATTGCTTGGAACCTTTTCAATTCATCGCACCACTGCTTAAGGTAGCCCTTTACCTTAAAGTGGATTTTTCTGTCGTCTTGGTCTCATCTGAAAAACTTGAGTCCGTTAAGCCCTCTAGTTTTAATTTAGACCCACCATGAATATGATCACATCCTTAGTGCTTGGGTTAAAGCACTTTTAAGATATTTTTCACCGTCTCATAGTGAACTTCTCCATAATACGACCGATCAACATCGTGTCTCGTACATTTCATCGCATACATGATTGTCACTCATGCGACCTCTCTTTTCGTGAGTCTCGTGGGGATTATTAAGAGAGATACACTCCATAGCTCATCGACATGAGACATCTTTTGAGTTTGCCATGCTAAACGACTTTAGCATCAAATGAATATACGCTCCTCGGGTTAAGTCGAGCATCCTCTCAAATCTATCTATATAGATTTATATCCCCAATTAAGATACTCTTCCAAATCATTCATGGAGGAATGTTTAGACAACTTTTTCTTTCTTCGATTGTAGCATTGGTATGTCATTCCTTATCCGTAGTATATCAACATATAGCACTAGGAATGTCACGATGCTCCCACCGACCCTTTTTAGTACACACTAGGTTCATTCTTATTTTGATAAAATCAAACTCTTTTGATTTGTTTCATCAAAACGAATGTTCCATTTTTAAAAATATTGCTTCAATCAATTTCTCTAAGTGTCTACAACTCTTAACTCATCGTATGTAACTGGATCATCATCTTCTATGATGCGTACCTCATCATCATCATCTATGATGAATCCATACCTCCTAGGTATCTTCTATGACTATTCCGCATTTACGATTCTGGTTGTGGTACAATAGTCTATCTACAAGTTCCTCTTATTCGACTTATAGTGTTTTGTGGTTCTTGAACTTTTCAAGATCTATTATCCTCCCACTAGCCCCTTCAATGATAAACGCCTTTATCTTAGAAGGCGCTGTGTTTCAAAACAAACACCTTTTGCTAAGTAGGATTATAGAACATATACCCTAAACTTACTTTAGGATGTCCCACAAATCGACACTTATAAAATCTTATCCCAAGCTTATCCTTTTGAAACATTTTCACATAAGTTGACAACCCTTATCTTAACATACTTAAGATTAGAATCCTCCCCATCCATAACTTTTATGGAGTCTTGAAATGGATTTTGAGGTTACCTTTTCGTAGATATGTAGCCATTTCTGTGACATTATCCTCAAAGGATTTTGGAATGTCGTAAAAAATCTTTATGGACCGCACTATGTCCAACAAGGTACGATTTTTCATTCGGATACATCAATCAATTATTATGCAGATCGTGATGTGTCCATTATGAGAAAACCATTTGAGATGATCTAGAAACTTATTTCACAAGTATTTATTCCTCGATCTAATCAAAGAATCTTAATACATTGCTAATTTGTTTCACTTCTCAATTCTTTGAACCTTTCAAATAATTCACACTTGTATTTCAAAGAAATACACACATTCAACTCTTTGAATGATCATCTCCTTTTCTCATACTAGTTTGTTCAATTCATGAAGATAATTTTTACATAAGTCAGTATATAAAATCCATTAAGTGATATTCCAGCTTCTATACAAAACATTATTATTATAAATAGAACAACAATTGTTCTTAATTATAATACCAAAAATTTTATTGTCCAACAATAAAATAGAAATAATATTTCTAACAAGAACTAGAATACAATAACAACTTATCGACTTAATAGATTTTCCCCGTAGGCATTGCTAAACTATAAGTTTTACGGCTAATATGCGTGACCTTTGCTTCATTTTCCACACATAGATTACTTATATTTGTTTAACTTTCTACTTCGCTTGGTCCTTCATAAATTTATATTTATGATAACCAAAGCTCGGTATCCAATACCCAAGTAGAACCTCGACTTAAAGAAAAATTTATTTCAATCATGAACAAAAAATCGTATTGTAAACCAAACTTCACTAAGCTTCTTTGTTAGCCTCTCGCAAGATGCTTCTCAGCTTTCTTTCCAAAGGTCCGGCTTATTGCAGTGGTAGCAAACTCCTTTGCCATCTATATCGGGCTTTTGTTCAGATTATCCTTTGTTTACGCCTTCTATTTACCTTCTTTGAATCGTTCTTCCTTTTTGAAGATCCTTTGGCCCCTACCAGTAAGACTCGGTCTTTCTTGGTTGGAAAGTGACTCTCAACATTTTTCAACATGATAAGCAAATCAGCGAGGCTGATATCTAGCTTGTTTATATGAAAAATTCACAACAATTGTGAAAGGAGTCCGGGAGTGAGTGCAAGATCAAATCTTGCTCAACTCTCCATCCATGATTAAAACCCGTTGTCCTAATCGATCAATCAAATTGATTATCATTAGGACACGTGTTCATCTTCAGAGCCTTCTATCATTCTTCTAGATCTAAGAGCTCCTTAGATATCTCGATATCTATCGGTCCCCACTTTCCTCACCATCAACTACTTGATGTGCGAAATATAAGTAGAAGCATCCATAGTTTCACGCCGACGCCAAGCTCGTTACACATAGATGTGAGCATGATGCATCGAGCCAATCACATCATCATCTTGCCACTTTCTAAAAGTAGCAATCTCTTCCTCGAGGCATTGTCTGCGCAACCATTTGCAGTGTCTGCAAACTATTCGCGCAGGATAAAGCGATTAAGGACATAAGATAGCTTTTCAGCTATGAGAACTATTCTCAAATTCCTTAACCAATCCGTTTAATTAGGTCCGGTTAATTTAGCATCTAATATGCTTCGCAGTGATAGTAATTAAGACATTGTTAAATTTTGTAAATGAATTTGTATTTAACAACATTTTAACATACATTCTTTTATTAATTACCAAAATAATTTAGGTCTTGTTTTAAATTGGTATCTCCCACTATTTTCTTCAAACTATAATACCTCAATATATAGTTCTAAGAAATCTAATTAAAGATTTGCTAGTGAGAATAAGGATCCCATTTCAAATGTATATAGCCTCAGAAGTGGTGACACAACAAACTATATATAAATAAATAGTAGACAACTTTTGTCAATTACATCAACTATGCAACTCAGTTTTTTTTGCCTCTTAGATTATTTTGATCAAGTGGTGGCACATCCGAATCAAAATTATCCAAGTTAAGTCCAACCTAGCACTCCATATATTCAAAAAAAAAATATCATCCTCAGTGGTGACACAACAAAACAATATTGTTCAATTTTCTTTATAAGCATCAAATGTGATAAATTAACATCTTAAATACTTAATACTTGCCTTGTGGTGACACAACAAACTCATATTAAATATTTAATACTCTATTAATTTTATCATGCTAGAAGGCGACGCTCGATATTTCAAATATCTTTGAACGCTTAGACTTAATATATAAAAATCGAGGGGTTTGTTATTAATTTGTCTCATCTTGTTTAAGCGCAGCATTTATATATATATATAAAATACGCGTATATTAATGAACATGCACGAAGCATGTTTGATAATATATAATATATATAGTATAAGCATGCGCATATAGAATACTATATTCTACTCCGGATTGATTATGGACTTTTATTCTAGTTTGGTTCACTAGAGCCACCAAGTGAACCAAAAGGTCAAACCCTAGGGGTGCAAGAAATAATATTTAAATATAACTATTACATTTAAACCCTAGCTCCATTACAAACGGGTCTTCAAGCATTCCTTGCTTCCTTGATCTCCAATTTTTTCAAAATTAATTCTAACTATTCCTATTACATAACTATTTTAAAATAAATAAAACCTCGATCGCCAGATCAAGGGAAGTACATAGGAGAGAGATAGAATTTACATTAAGAAAAATTAAAGAAGACGAGGCACGCAGTATTCCCCATTTAATAAAAACCCATACATTCATGCATCCAACTAAAATAAAATCCAATCGCATCGGGTCATTAAATTCATAATCAATCCCATTTATTATCATACACATCACCATATGCATCAATAAATAACATTCATCTTATGAATAATAAACATTTAATATATATATTGATATCATTTAATGGGCAAATTTAGTTAGTATAAAATCTATTTTTGAATCAAAATAAACTCCTTTATTTTAATCCAAATTTAAATCAAAATAAAACTATTTTATTTTAATTTATCCAATTTTGAATAAAATAAACTATTTTATTTTAATCAAAATCTTTAATCAAAATAAACTCCTTTATTTTAATTAATTATGGAATCCAATTCCATATATAAAAAATCTTTAATTAAAATAAACTCTTTTATTTTAATTAATTATGAATCCAATTCCATATAAAAAATTTTTTATTAAAGGAAACACTTGGATATTCTTTCCTATTCACAAATAAACTCCTTTATTTTGAATAATATGAAATCTTATTCCATATTTAAATAAACTCCTTTATTTAAGGAAACATGGATTTTCTTTCCTATTCACAAATAAACTCTTTTATTTTGAATAATATGAAATCCTATTTCATATCTAAATAAACTCCTTTATTTAAGGAAACATGAAATCCAATTTCAACTCCAATTAGTTATTATGGAATCCAATTCCAACTCTAATTAGTTAGCATGAAATTCTAATTTTAAAATTAAAATAAACTCTTTTATTTTTAAGATTAAAATAAACCTTTTATTTTAAAATTAAAATTAAAATTTATTTTAATTATAAAATTATTAAAATATTATATATATATATATATAACCGAATATTTATATATATCTTATATATATATATAATATCCGTAACTTATATATATATTTATATATGCCATCCTGATCCTTAAAAAAAAAAATCACTGAAATCCTGCCAAAAAATCCGTTAAATCTGTTTTTAACTTTGAAAAACAAGTAGTCTCGCTTTATCATTCACCGACTACGATCATGTTTTTTTTTTTTTTTTTTTTTAATTAACGTGGCCATAATAAAATTTGTTAACATGCTTGGAACAAAAAAGAATTTCAATATATGTATCATTCCTGTAATTCCGTGCAACACAAAATGATCGAAGCATGTTTTTTTTTATTTTTAATTTCCGCTGCCTTGAAATCCGTGCCCCTTCAAAAAAAAAAAAATTTTTTTGGTTCCTGCCGCTTTTATTTCCGTGCGGTATAACAATTTTTTTTTTATTATTAAATTTTATACAATAAAATTATGCCCAATTAAATTGTTCTAAACACATATCAACATACATATTAAATCAAACAATTAATAATTCGCATAAAGGTTTGGCTCTGATGCCACTGTTAGGTTTGTAATATTCATAACGCAATCAAATTGCACAAATAAAATGCAAACGTTAGATAAAATCGAGTTTTAAAATTTTACAAACCATATACCCGGATCACCCTTTATGCACAATTATTAATTAAACGAAAAGATAAAGAATAAATCATACCCTCAAGATCGAGCTTCCTCGTGTACAAGTTCACCTCCAAATCCTTTCGCTCAATCTTGAATCCACCGGGTTTGGTTCCTTCCTTCGATCAACGTTAGCCACCCAAATGTTTGGCTTCAGAGGTGATCCACCAAGGAAGAACAAAATTCAAGAAGATGGTGTATTTGGCTCAAACCCTAGTTTTCTATCTCTATGAAAAGGGTACTCTCCAACAAATTGGAATTATGTCGTTGTTAAAAGGTCAACAACCCCATCACCCATAATAAGACTCTCTTATTTATAGATGTGCAAATGAACCCACCTTAACAATTATTAGGAATTGGGTTTTAATTAATTAAATTCTTTTTAATTAATTAAGCTCCCTAATCTTATTAGGGATAATTAATTAAACTCCTTTAACTAATTTTCCTTCCTAATCCAATTAGGAATAAATGAGAGTACTTATATTAAATTAATTCCTAAACTCTTTAGAAATTAAAATAATAATAATTGTAATAATATTAATAAGACTCCTCTTATTAATTTATATTTAATATTTCTAAAATATTAAATAATAAATATTAAGCTATTTAATTTATTCTATCACCATAGATTAAATTAAATATACATAACATATTATTACGATTATGCCATTAACATCTTAAATAATTATTCTTCCTTTTATGGTGTGACCCTTTAGGTTCTCCATATTAAACCTATTGTGAATAAATCAATTAGAATAATTTAATCTTATTTAAATAAATAAATTAAACAATTAATTTATTTAAATAAATAATATTTATTCTACAATAGGATAAGCCTCCCTAACGATCAACGACTTTCCAGATATAATATAGATTTCAACATTAATCATAAAAGAACCTTTGAGTAAATAGTTACCGTATAATTCAATCCTTCCACCATACAATGTCCCAATTAAATATAAGATATGGAATTACCGTCAAGTCTTATTTTATTTAATTATATGTATTTCGATTCTTAAATGTACAACTCAAATAATGCAAATTAGAAACTCCTTTCTAATTTCATTCTCGCCGCCAAGGACTACTTGGGTTGTCATTTATCGAATCACATAGACATTTCTTCTTTATTAGAAGTGGTAGATTCTTTATCGATCATACATTATCTCCATGTATAACTTATTATACCCAAGCATACCCTTTGATATACCCTAAGGGTCTTAAGGAATAAGTCAAAGTATAACTCATCATACACAAGATACTATGATGATCTCAAGTCCAAGGATTACTTGTACTTACTATCACTACACAGAATTCCTATCGACAGCAAATAAAACTCCATTAGGTATTCCTTAGCGAGCCAATGCTCAAAGGAACTTATTCTTTAATAAGCACCTACATACTCTGCTTTAGTGTCTCCACACAAATGATCATGAGATCAATCATCCTCATCCAACGAAAGCAAGCAACGTATGTACCAATCTATCCGGATTCACTAATCCCCAATTTAGTAATCCAACGATTGGGAACTATTTTAGTTTTAAGCTTTCAAAGAATTTAGATCTCATTAGAATGATCATCATCATTATTCTAAAAGCATTGCTTAAAACTACGGGTTTATCACATATTATAAAACAAAGATCACGTAGATAATTAAAAGCCTTTAATAAATTAATACTTTTATTAATAAATGAATAAGATTGTTACAAAGTATATGCTTTATCATCAAACATGATTGGCTTGTGTGCATACTACTTTCAATCTCCCACTTGCACTAAAGCCATCATCTATGAATTTAAAAGTCCATCATCAATATTTTATGTGACGCCCCCAAAATAGGTATACATCACCCATCTTGAGTCGCCAAATATATGGTACAAAATTCAAATACAACTTAATTATACAACAGTTGTGTAAAATACGACAAAGCATAATCTAAGAGTTTTAATAAGAATATTATCATCTAGACAATATCCACACTCAATGGAGTCCTCATTATATTAATTGTCACACTATTTAACATAATAGTGAGGACTACTAATGCTATCATCTGGACCGTCACTCCATCCCCCGACTAGTCCCAGCTACGTTCTCATTTCCTGAAGAGAACAGTGAAAGAAAGGGTGAGCTCAACTAGCCCAGTAAGAAATATTATGACTAAGATAATGCAGAATAAACTATCATTAGCCTTCAACAATGTTAAACTGATAAAATACAATGTAGACATCAAGTTTAATCATAGGTGAATAAGCAATCCATTAGAAGAGTCAAGTAGAGCATGATATCTACTATCTTCTATGATTTAAAATGTTTTCATCAATTTTTATCGCTGAGACTCAGCTTAATAAATAAACCACATCATCCCTGCACCACGACCAAGGATATTCATGTAATCACCAATGGTCATGATTATACCGAATAATCCCTGGTCATAATCATACCAACAACTGTCCACCAACGAACTACAGGCCAATGAGGACTTTTACCACATCATTCGTTACATTACGGTCATGATTATACCGAATAATCCCTGGTCATAATCATACCAAGTCCATCTCTACACGTAAGCCAAAGATGACTTTCATCACAATATAAGCATGAGGATGATGACAATAATATAAGCATTAATCAAACGAAAACAAGGATAAATATTAAAGACTTTAAATTTATCTAAATATTATCCATCACTTAAATAACTCATAATTTAATATTGTTAATATTATAACAATATTTTAATCACTTCTTAAGCTTATAAACAATTTAATTTAATTATTTACACTTTACCAAAAAATGCATTTAATCATTCAAAAATGCCATACTCATAAGATTTCATCACCAATGATCAAATCACTCATCAAAAATCTGCATATACCTTATATAGGATTTTCAAACCCTAAAATCTTATTTACCAATTCTTCAACTTCACATAACATATTTAACTCATATGTTTGTAACTAAACCATTTTCATAAAAAATTACCAAATCAACTTATTATTTTTCTATCCTTTGTCCAAACATATATACATATATTTCATACACAACAAGTATTTTTTTATAATTTTTCAACTCTCTTAAGTATTTTTCAAAAATAAATTTCTAATTAATTCCTTAAGAAATTAGCTACCTCAAGTTTAACTCTAGAAATTCCCAAATCTTGGCAGGATCTTACACATGTTAACGTGAGCTTCTAGTTTAAATTTCATGGTCATCGGAGTTATAGAACTCCGGTTATAGCATTTTTTATCGAAAAAACCTAAATATTGAAATAGTCATAACTTGCTCATTTTAAGTCGGAATGAGCTCATTTTTGGACAGGAGGTACTTTATACCATATATTTCCATGTTCCAAAAGGTCGGAATTTTTCTCACAAATTAAGTGGTCGAAACAACCCTTACAAAATTGTGGGCAGTAGCTTTTTCTCTTTTTTTTTTCCACTTTTTCATGCTTTGTTAAAAATAGTCCATACAAAAATCTACAACTCCTCTTTCAAAGGATTCCACTTGGAGATGTTAGAAAACTTATCATAATATCCTCCAAAATTTTTCCGAAATTTTTTTCAATGTCCAAAAATTACGAAACCGCAAATGGATTTTAACTCCGCCATGCAGAAATCCACGTAAATGCATCATTTTCACAATTTAATAAGGAATGAATAAGGATCATTCACCATGAATGTGGTAATCCACATAGATAAGTTATTCCAATAGAATAATAAATAATGGAACCAGTCGGTAGTAATACGCAATCGATGATATTCCAATGTAATAATAAAGAATAAATAACAATGTAAATCACCACCACGCATGCGATGTCAGATCGCATGCACATGTTATTCCAATGTAATAATAATTATTGAAACCAGTCAAAGCGTATCAAATTACGATATAGGATATTCCAAATGTAATAATAAAGAATGGAATAACGTAAGAATTTTACCATGTATGCGATATTTGCATAGACAAGTTATTCCAACATAATAATAAATAATGGAATAATGTAAGAATTTTACCATGATGCAAGATTGCATATGTATACGAGTTATTCCAATGTAATAATAAAGAATGGAATAACGTAAGAATTTCACCACGTGTATGCGATACTTAAGATATGTATGTGTTATTCCAATAGAATAATAAGGAATGGAATAACAATAGCTCTCGCTTCATGAATACGTAAGAAATAATACCCCTTACCTCAAAAAAGAAGACCGGATATCGGAATAAAGAGGTAGCAGACTTCTCTTCTTCTTTCTCTCTATAATTTCTCTCTATAATAATTGCTCTATAGCTTTAGTGAATTGGTGAGAAATGAAGGAAGAATGAGCTTCTATTTATAAGAAAATATTGTTTTGATAATTGCACGCGCTTTGGGGCTCAAAATATTACAAAGACAATACCTTCAACTTTTTCTTTCATTTTTAATTTAGTCCTCGCAAGTATTATCAAACTTGCACCACCTCCCCTAATAGTAAATAATGTGAATCAATAGTTCAATCATGTGAATCAATAGTTATAATCATCTGAAAATATATGAATTACAAAGATAAGTACTTCCATCTATATATACCCATTTTAACTTAGTCATGCAAGTATTATCAATCTTGCACCAACTCCCCTAATAGTACAAGAATGTGATTCAGTAGTACACACATGTGAACAATTAGTTATATAAGCATGTGAATTAGCAGCAATTAATTGCTCATTTATCCGATTAATTACCCAATTTATCAATATAACACCAGACATCAATTATCATCGAAATAAATGTCGATTTTCACTAACACTAATAATTCCAACACAATGGAACTATTAATTTCATCTTTAATCAACACAATCTTATTCATCATTAATATTATAATTCATAATATTTAACAACCAGGTCGTTCCCATGAAAGAGGGGGATTTCCGATAAGGATTTCTCCTTATTGGCTCGCAATTAGGTGACCAAATCTCTCCTCGATGTAACTTCTGTACATCACAATATTGTAAATAATAATATGAATAACTTTGTCGCCTCAATTATTGATTTAATAATATAACATATTATACAGATGATACTGTGACAATAATTGAATTAATAATATGAGAGATATGATGCAACAATTACTGTAGTAATAATCGAGTATAACCGAGTGACTTTCTTATAAAAATCATCAATAATCAATACCGTGCTACTACTATGCAACCACGCCAGACATTATACTTTTTACTACCGGTAGTTTAACGCTTTTAACGGTAACACTTTCGCCGTTATTTTTATATAAAGATAATTTCGCCATTTTCTAACTACGACAATACTTCCGCCAGGTGGGGTCCACTAATGATTGTGTCGTCATTCATTTAATATTCCCCGATAAAAAGAATATTCCCCGACCAATCGAATATTATATAACCACTTACTTACTTTGCAAAATTTGTAAATATTACCCACCACTATAACATTATATCAAATCCACACCATAATATTCAAAAAAATAATTCGAGAAATTTAAATCTTTATTCATAAAATTTGGGGTCTCACAATCTCCTCTCCTTATAAAATTCCGCCCTCGAAATTTACGTACGTACCTTGTATGCCGAAGAGATGAGGATACCTTGACTTTATTTTAGATTCTAACTCTTGAGGTATAACCTTTGAGTGTCGAATATGATCCTTCTTATCCAAGATTTTAACACGTATCTTCTCATATGTTAAATCTTCTGCTATCTCGTTTAGTTCTAATTCAATAATGTGGTTCGTGTCGTCCACATATTTACGTAACATCGATACGTAAAAAAAAACGTTATGAACACGCGACATACTTGGCGATAAAATGACTCTATAGGACATAGTTCCTACTCGATCGAGGATTTCAAAAGGGCCAATAAAATTGAGGGTTGAGATTTCCTCTCTTCATCGATTCTTGCTTCTAGAATAACGCCCTCTTGAACCTTCTTCTTCACATTCATCAGCTCTGAGTATGTAGCTTGATCGACTTTAACTTTATCGATTAAAGTCGATTCTACTCGTATATTCGTTATCTTCACGTGGGTCCCTAGAGTCTTTAACTCTATCTTCATCATTTGTAAGTTATACAAAATGGGTTTTTGTGTTAACAACATCACACTCGTAAACGTATACGATCTTCTATTCAACGCGTCAGCTACCACGTTCGCTCTTCCACAATGATATTGAATGGTATAGTCGTATTCTTCAATAGCTCAAGCCAACATCTTTGGCGCACGTTACGTTCATTTTAGTTGAAGAAATATTTGAGGGTTTTAGAAATGGGTTTTGTACTGGGGTCAATACAAAATTCGATTTCACGCTATAGGGGTAGGCTAAGAAGTCTTCAAGAATATGTCAGAAAATTTATTAACAATAGAAATATCATTCAAAACTGTGACTCTCATCCAAGACTTGGATAACACATGTAATGAAGGTTTCTCCTAACGGAGTTTCAACAGATAAGTCAAAGTCAAACTTCTCCGGAGTCAAATTTAAACGTTGAACGCAAGCAAGAGAGATAAAAAATGGGTAGAACCGGTATCTAATAAGGTATAGACTTCGCAAAAATTTATAATTAACTAACCCGTGCTAACTTCGTTCGGGTTACTCGCTTTTTGAGAAGTCACGAAAAACGCTCTCCCTAAAACCACCGACTTTGTTTTGTCCGTATCCGCCTTTGGTGCCACCGTCCCAGCTGGACTTGACTTTACTATACGATAAAATCAGACTAAATGACCTTCTCTTCTTGAAATTTCCACTTCTATTATCTTGGCCATGATTACCACCAAAGTGGTTACCATTCTTGGCATGATAATTTCCCCCACGATGGTCATCATTGTTCCGATGGCCGTTGCCACCAGTACGATTATTATCGTGTTGTTGGTCGTTACCTTTTGGTTGTTCTAACTCATTATCGCGCTCCAATAACCGAGTCCTATTCACAACATCCGAATATAAACAAAGTTTATGAGAAATGAGGTATCGACGTATATCGGGTTTCAAACCTCTTAGAAACATTCGCGTCATTCGCTTCCTCATTATCGATTAAATGGGATGCAAACCGGGATAACTTTGCAAACTTAACCTCTCGCATCGCTTATATACCATATTTATTTTGCTCCATTGCTTATCTCAACATTTTAGATGCCATTTTCAAACACCGTCACAAAACAAGGGTTAATTGACATATCACATATTATCCCTATACTCGACCGACCAATTAAATACTGAAATAAACTTAGTAGGTCATACTAGCGAAGGAATTTCCCTGCCTCTCCCTCCTAGTTCTTGTCTCACATCTCACCCAGGGATCATATCCCTAAGCTTTGATACTAACTGTGATGCCCCCAAAATAGGTATACATCACCCATCTTGAGTCGCCAAATACATGGTACAAAAATTCAAATACAACTTAATTATATAACAATGTGTAAAATACAACAAAACATAATCTAAGAGTTTTAATAAGAATATTATCATCTAGACAATATCCACACTCAATGGAGTCCTCATTACATTTATTGTCACACTATTTAATGAATAGTGAGGACTACTAATGCTATCATCTCGACCGGCCACTCATTCCCCGACTAGTCCCCCTGCCACGCTTCTCATTTCCTCAAGAGAACAAAGAAAGAAAGGGTGAGCTCAACTAGCCCAAGAAGAAATATTATGACTAAGATAATGTAGAATAAATTATCATTAGCCTTCAACAATGTTAAACTAATAAAATAAAATGTACATCAAGTTTAACTGCAATGAATAAGCAATCCATTAGAAGAGTCAAGTAGAGCATGATATCTACTATCTTCTATGATTTAAAATGTTTTCATCAATTTTATCACCGAGACTCAAATTTTAATAAATAAACCACATCATCCCCGCACTACCGACTACCAAGGATATTCATGTAATCATCAATGGTCATGATTATACCGAATAATCCTCGGTCATAATCATACCAACAACCGTCCCACCAACGAACTACAGTGCCAATGAGGACTTTTACCACATCATTCGTTACATTACGCCATTATTATAATCGAATAATCCTCGTCATAATCATACCAAGTCCATCTCTACGTACGTAAGCCAAAGATGACTTTCATCACAATATAAGCATGAGGATGATGACAATAATATAAGCATTAATCAAACGAAAACAAGGATAAATATTAAAGACTTTAAATTTATCTAAATATTATCCATCACTTAAATAACTCATAATCTAATATTGTTAATATTATAACAATATTTTAATCACTTCTTAAGCTTTATAAACAATTTAATTTAATTGTTTACACTTTACCAAATAATGCATTTAATCATTCAAAAATGCCATACTCATAAGATTTCATCACCAATGATCAAATCACTCATCAAAAATCTACATATGCCTTATATAGGATTTTCAAGCCCTAAAATCCTATTTACCAATTCTTCAACTTCACATAACATATTTAACTCATATGTTTGTAACTAAACAATTTTTATGAAAAATTACCAAACCAACTTATTATTTTTCTATCCTTTGTCCAAACATATATACATATATTTCACACACAACAAGTACTTTTTTATAATTCTTCAACTCTCTTAAGTATTTTTCAAAAATCAATTTCTAATTAATTCCTTAAGAAATTAGCTACCTCAAGTTTAACTCTAGAAATTTCCAAATCTTGGCAGGATCTTACACATGTTAACGTGAGCTTCTAGTTTAAATTTCATGGTCATCGGAGTTATAGAACTCCGGTTATAACGTTTTTCGTCGAAAAAACCTAAATATTGAAATAGTCATAACTTGCTCATTTTAAGTCGGAATGAGCTCATTTTTGGACAGGAGGTACTTTATACCATATATTTCCATGTCCCAAAAGGCCGGAATTTTTCTCACAAATTAAGTGGTCGAAATAGCCCTTACAAAATTATGGGCAGTATCTTTTTCTATTTTTTTTCACTTTTTCATGCTTTGTTAAAAATAGTCCATACAAAAATCTACAACTCCTCTTTCAGTGATTCCACTTGGAGATGTTAGAAAACTTATCATAATATCCTCCCAAATTTTTCCAGAATTTTTGGATGTCCGAAAAATTACGAAACTGCAAATGGATTTTAACCCGCCATGCGGTAATCCACGTAAACAGATCATTTTCACAATTTAATAAGGAATGAATACGAAGGATCATTCACCATGCATGTGGTAATCCACATAGACATGTTATTCCAATAGAATAATAAATAATGAAACCAGGTTAGGCGTAATACGCACCGATAGGATATTCCAATAGAATAATAAAGAATGGAATAACAATAGAAATCACAATGCATGCGATAGACCACATGCATGTATGTTATTCCAACGTAATAATAATTAATGGAACCAGTCAAAGCGTAATACGCGACCGGCGCGATATTCGCAAATGTAATAATAAAGAATGGAAATACGTAAGAATTTCACAATGTATTCTTTTGCGCATATATATGAAGTTATTCAAACATAATAATAAAGAATAGATTAATAAGAAGAATTTCACCACGTATGCACGCAGATTACATATATATCTGAGTTATTCCAATGTAATAATAAAGAATGGAATAACTGAAGAATTTCACCATGTATGCGATTATTCGCATATACAGGTTATTCCAACAGAATAATAAGGAATGGAATAACAATAGCTCTTTTCATAAATACAAAAGAAATAATACCATTTATCTCAAAAGAAGACTGAATACTGGAATAGTGAGGTAGCAAACTTCTCTTCTTCTTTCTCTCTATAATTTCTCTCTATAATAATTGCTCTATAGCTTTAGTGAATTGGTGAGAAATGAAGGAAGAATGAGCTTCTATTTATAGGAAAATATAGTTTCGATAATTGCACGTTTTGGGTCTCGAAATATTACAGGACAATACCTTCAACTTTTATTTCATTTTTAATTTAGTCATGCAAGTATTATCAAACTTGCACCACCTCCCCTAATAGTAAATAATGTGAATCAATAGTTCAATCATGTGAATCAATAGTTATAATCATCTGAAAATATGAATTACAAAGATAAGACTCCATCTATACCTCCATTTTTAACTTAGTCATGCAAGTATTATCAATCTTGCACCAACTCCCCTAATAAGTACAAGAATGTGATTCAATAGTACACACATGTGAATAAATAGTTATATAAGCATGTGAATTAGTAGCAATTAATTGCTCATTTATCCGATTAATTTCCCGATTTATCAATATAACCCCTGCACATCAATTATCATCTAATAAATGTCGATTTTCACTAACACTAATAATTCCAACACAATGGAACTATCAATTTCATCTTTAATTAACACAATCTTATTCATCATTAATATTATAATTCACAATATTTAACAACCAGTCGCTCCTGAGAAAGAGGGGCTTTCCGATAAGGATTTCTCCTTATCATGCAGCAATTAGGTGACCAAACCTCTCCTTGACATAACTTCTAGACATTGTCAATATTGAAAATAATAATATTAATAACTTTGTTATCTCAATTATTGATTTAATAATATAACATATTATGCAGATGATACTGTGACAATAATTGAATCAATAATATGAGAGATATGATGCAGAAGAATTATCAGTAGCAATAATTGAGTATAACTGAGTGACTTCTTACGTAAACATCAATAATCAATACTGTAATGTACTACTATGCAACCACGCCAGACATCAGACATCGCTTTTACTACCGGGTAGTTCAATAGTTTTAATCGTAACACTTTCAATAAGTTATTTTTATAAAAGATAATTACGCCATTTTCTAACTACGATAATACTTCCGTTGGGGGTCCACCAATGATTGTGCCATCGCATTTGATATTCCACAAAAAGAATATTCCCCGACCAATCGAATATTATATAACCACTTGCTTACTTTGCAAAATTTGTAAATATTACCCACCACTATAACATTATATCAAATCCACACCATAATATTCAAAAAAATAATTCGAGAAATTTAAATCTTTATTCATAAAATTTGGGGTCTCACATTTTATCCCTGTAACATCAATCAATATACATCTTGGATCAAACATTCATCTTTGCACTACGGGGCAAAGATATTCATTAGTATCACCAGTTGGTCATGTTCATCTCAACACCTGTTCATCTCTGCACTACGGGCCAAAGATATTCATCAGGTAATCATTATCTTTGTACTACAGGCCAAAGATATTCAGTTATATCATCATTTAGGACTGAGGATGATGAAAAATGTTTTTAAGAAACGAATCCAGTGGGACAAAAGAACAAAGATTAGGGATTCGTACTTTAGATAATTCAAGTTCAAAAATACTCCATAATAAACCATAGTGAAGTAAAATTCAATAATGAAGATCAAAACATAGATACAATCAAAGATAGTAACCATAATAGACATCTGGGACAAAGAAGAGAAAAATTTATTTTTTGGTGAATAGTGCCGTATTTATGAATAGTGCCGTATACGTGAATAGTAATCCCGACACAAAAAGGTAGAAATTCCACATTAAAATTCTTACCAATATTTCAGCATAATGATATTGAAAGAAATAATATCATTTATGAAGAAAATAACATCCCTTACCTCAAAAGAACAGTACTTTTGACTGGAATATCGGATGTAATGCTGAAGGAAACTTTCACTGAATAACAATTCTCAAAGTATCTAAATACTCACAAAATACACTCGATAATATAGAGAAAGAAAACTTATTTTTCTGGTGTGATTTTCAATTCTAACCTAAGCACCTATTTATAGGAAAATGCCAGAACGCCAAAGGAGACTAAATAATAAAATATTAATATTCTAAAATCATTTCAAGCACGCCACTTTGATTCATTTCAGCATACAACTTTGAATGTGCAGCCTACCATTTCAACATTTTCCACAAAAAAAAACAAAAGTGGGCCCTCCCATATTTTAATAAAAATATTTATTTCCGAAACTTCAATAATTCATAAGAAATAACCCTTTTATTAGAAAAATACAAATTTTATGTCCATTCCATAGGAAATCGAATTCTCTACAACTTGGTAGCTTTATGTTTTTCCAAATTCCAAACGAAAAATGCCCGAAATCCACATAAGGACAATTTTTAATACCTCAATTCCGACAAAATACTAATAAAACACCTCAGCATTAATTCCTTCATTTATATCCACACAAATAAATATTTTCCTATCCATCATTTATGTCCACATAAAATAATTATTTCCTTATCATATAAATCAATAATTAATTATTCACAAATAATATTATAGAATTTCAATTATGACAACCAGGTCGTTCCTAGGAAAGAGGGGGCATCCCGATAAGGATTTCTCCTTACTGGCGCGCAATTAGGTGACCAAACCCCTTTTCTAGACAGAACTTCCTTAAACATTGCCAATAATGCTATCTAATAATATTATTTAAATAATATAAATTATTGATCTGGTAATGAGAAATACTGTGTAATGATAATTATTGAAACAACAATAATATAAAATATCAACGTAGCAATTATTGAATCAATAAAATAAAATATTGAATAGTAATTATTGTAACAATTATTGAGTAATGCCTTCTTACGTAAGAATCAATAATTCAAAAATACTATGCAATACTGCAGTAATAATGTTTAATGCAACCATGCCAGACATCGTATTTTAACCACCAGGTAATACAACAGTGTTAATGGTAATAATTACGCCGTTATTTATAAAAACTCAAACTTGTCATCTTCTTTATCCAACAATTATTCTGTTATGAGGCCCACAAATGGTTGCGTCGTCGTATGAATATTCCCCGACAACAAGAATATTCCACGACCAAACAAATATTCCTCGACAAAAATGAATATTTTATAACCACTTGCTTATTTTGCAAAATTTGCACATTTCACCCATAACCAAAGCATTATATCAAATTAACTCCTTATTATTTCAAGTTAATAAATAGAGGAAATTTAATTTTATTTATTAAAAAGTTGGGGTCTTACAACCTCCCCTCCTTATGAAATTTTGTTCTCGAAATTGACGTACGTACCCGGTGTTTCGAAAAGGTGAGGGTACATCGCTTTCATTTCCGATTCTAACTCCCAGGTCATTTCCTCAATAGCATGGTTCCTCCACAAAATCTTGACTTGTGGTATAACCTTTGCTCGTAGGACATGCTTTTTCTTATCCAATATCTTGATAGGTACATCCTCGTATTTTAAATCTTCGGCTATCTCGTCTGGTTCAAACATAATAATGTGGTTTGGGTCTTTCACATATTTACGAAGCATAGATATGTGAAAAACATTATGAACACGAGACATGCTTAGAGGTAATGCGAGTCTATAGGCCACATTTCCTATTCGATCAAGAATCTCAAATGGACCAACAAATCGTGGTTGAGCTTTCCTCTCTTCCCAAATCTTGTAACTCCCTTCCATGGAGCAATACGTAACAGTATATGATCTCCAATATTAAATTCCACGTCCTTTCGATGGAGATCAACATAACTCTTTTGTCGATCTTGTGAGGTCTTTATATGTTGCCGGATCATTTGAATCTTTTCCATAGTCATGCGTACTAATTCTGGTCCCAACAACATTTCTTCACCCACCTCCTCCCAACATACCGGAGAACGACACTTTCGTCCATATAACGCCTCGAATGGAGCCATGCCTATACTTGCTTGATAACTGTTGTTGTAGGAGAATTCCACCGATGACAAGTACCTATCCCAACTTCCTTTGAAATCTAGGACACAGAGTCTTAGTAGATCTTCAAGAGTTTGAATAGTCCTTTCTGATTACCCATCCGTTTGAGGATGGTATGCCGAACTGAATCATAAATCCGTGCCCATAGCTTTCTGCAAACTAACCCAAAATCGTGAAGTGAATCTCGGGCCACGATCTGAAACTATGGATACTAGCATGCTATGCAATCTCACAATCTCATTTACGTACATACGAGCAAGACGTTCAAGGGAATAAGTCTCACGTATAGGAAAGAAATGACCAAACTTGGTTAATCTATCAACAATAACCCAAATCGCATCTATGCCTTGAGAAACCTTGGGAAAACCCATAACTAAATCCATGGTAATGTGTTCCCACTTCCATTTCAGAATCTGCCTTTATACATTGACAAGTTAAACACCTCGAGATAAACTCCGTGATCTCTCTCTTCATATTGCTCCACCAAAATGTATGTCGAAGATCATGATACATTTTGGTACTCCCAGGATGGATTGCAAATGGTGTGTTGTGTGCCTCCATCATGATTCTTTGCTTCAAGTCAGAATCGTTAGGAATGCAAAGTCTGGAGTTGACTCAAAGTATTCCTTCCTCATCGATTCTTGATTCTGGAATAACACCTTCTTGTATTTTCTTCTTCATACGTATCATCTTTGGGTCTGTGGCTTGAGCAACTTTAACTTTATCGATTAAAGTCAGTTCTACTCGTATGTTTGATATCATCACGTGGGTACTTGGAGCCTTTACCTCTATCTCCATCCTTTGCAAGTCATACAAAATGGGCCTTTATGTTAACAACATTGCACTCGTACCTGCATATGATCTTCTACTCAATCGTACCTCAACGCTTGCTTTTCGTGATGATATTGAATGCTATGGTCGTAATCTTTCAACAAATTCGAGCCAACGTCGTTCTTGCATGTTAAATTCCTTTTGGGTGAAGAAATATTTGAGGCTTTTATGATCCGTATAAATCTCCACTTTCTCCCCATACGGTAGTGTGTCTCAGTTTTCAACGTTAAAATGATCGCCTAACTCCGGATCATGAGTAGGATAATTCCTCTCATGTTCTTTGAGTTGTCATTGAGGCATAAAGCTATGACTTTCCCATGTTACATGAGAACACATCCTAACCCTTTGCACGAAGCATCATCAGATAACAAATCCATCCGAACCGGATGGTATTGCCGTAACAGTGCTTAAATGAGTCTCCTCTCGAGTTCTGGAAACTCTTCTCGCATTCCTCGCTCCATACGAATTTTGTATCTTTCCGAGTTAGCTGAGTTAATGGAGTAACGATTCAAAAAAATCCTTCCATGAATCTCCGATAATAACCAGCTAAGCCTAGAAAGCTACGTACTTCGGTCACCGACTTTGGCTGCTCCCAACTGTGGATTGCTTCAATCTTTGCCAAGTTAACAGATACTCCATGTTTTGATACCACGTGCCCAAGGAATGCTACTTCATTAAGCCAGAACTCGCATTTCTTCAGCTTGGCATATAGCTTGTTGTCACGAAGCCTTTGAAGTACCAGCTTTAAATGGTGCTCATGATCTTCACGGCTTTTGGAATAGATGAGGATGTCATCAATAAAGACAACAATGAACTGATCCAAATATTCTTTGAACACACGGTTCATCATATCCATGAAAGCCGCAGGAGCATTAGTCAATCCAAAAGACATGACTAGGAATTCATAATGCCCGTACCGAGTTCAGAAGGTAGTCTTCGGAATATCCTCAGTTTTAATCTTCAGCTGATGATATCTAAAATGAAGATCGATCTTTGAAAAGAATTGTGCTCCTTGCAATTGGTCAAACAAGTCATCAATGCGACGTAACGGATACCTATTCTTGATGGTGATATGGTTCAATTCCCAGTAGTCAATACAAAGTCACATACTCCCGTCTTTCTTCTTTACAAATAAAACAGGAGCACCCCAAGGAGATATACTAGAACGAATGAAACCGATGTCTAACAACTCCTGTAGTTGGACCTTTAACTCCTGAAGTTCAATAGGAGCCATTCGATATAGGGTTTTAGAAATAGGCTTTGTACTCGGTTCAAGGTCAATAAATAATTCAACTTCACGTTCTGGGGGTAGACTGGGAAGTTCTTCAGGAAATACGTCAGGAAATTCACTAACAACAGAAATATTATTCAAATCTGACGTGTAACGCCCCCAAAATAGGTATACATCACCCATTCTGAGTCGCCAAATATATGGTACAAAATACAAATAAAAACTTAATTATACAACTGTTGTGTAAAATACGACAAAAATAAGCTGAGAGTTTTAACACAAATATTGTCTTCTAGACAATATCCACACTCAATGTAGTCATTACAATTATTATCACACTATTTCATAGAATAGTGAGGACTTTTAAAGCCACTTATCTTGGACCATCACTCCATTCCCCGACTTGTCCCAGCTATATTCTCATTTCCTGAAGAGAACAGTGAAAGAAAAGGGTGAGCTCAACTAGCCCAGTAAGAAATATTATGACTAAGATAATGCAGAATAAATTATCCTTAACCTTCAACAGTATAACAACTGATAGAATACAATAGACAACAATTTTTAGATCAACAACTGCAGCGGAATAAGAAATCTATTAGAAGAGTCAAGTAGAGCATGATATCTACTATCTTCTATGATTTAAAAAGTTTTCATCAACTTTATCAACGAGACTCTAACTTAATAAATAAACCACATCATCGAATCATCCTCAGACTATGGGCCAAGGATATTCATGTAATCATCAATGGTCATGATTATACAAGATAATCCACTCGGTCATAATTATACCAACAACTGTCCATCAATGCACTACGGGCCAATGCAGACTTTTACCACATCATTTGTAACATTACGGGTCATGATTATATCGAATGATCCCCGGTCATAATCATACTAATCAATAGTCCATCTATGCACGTAAGCCAAAGATGACTTTCATCACAATATAAGCATGAGGATGATGACAATGATATAAGCATTAATCAAACGAAATCAAGGATAAATATTAAAGACTTTAAATTTATCCAGAGTTTAAAATATCCAAATTGTCAACATGATACTGCTTTGTGGAGTAAAATTCAAGAATGATATTGTATCAAAAATAATTTGGACCGAAAAGAAATCAATTTTTGTCATGAATAGTACTCCGGGTGAATAGTACCCCGTGAATAGTACTTTGGGAATAGTATCCCGTGAATAATACTTCGGGAATAGTACCCCGTGAATAGTACTTTATGAATAGTACCCATGAATAGTACTTTATGAATAGTACTTTATGAATAGTACTTTGTGAATAGTACCCGTATTCATAAATAATAGATCAGATACGTGAATAAAGGTCAGATATCGTGAATAGTACCCATGAAAGGAAAATACAAAAAAATGATATTCCATGTGATTTGTGTACAAAAGAAAGAATATCTCATACGAGTATAATAGAATATACAAAATCGCAAATGGATTTTCATCCGCAATGCAGTAATCCACGTAGATGCATCATTTTCACAATTTAATAAAGAATGAATACGAAGGGTCATTCACTACGTAATGCTAGAGTCCAGCGTGAGCGAAAAGTTATTCTAACGTAATAATAAAGAATGGAATAACAGAAGAATTTCACCATGCATGCGGTAGTCCGCGTAGACAGGTTATTTCAAAAGAATAATAAAAAATGAAACAACAACCCTTTCGAGTATTGAAAGAAAATAACTCTCTTCATGAATACGAAAGAAATAATACTCGTTAGGACTGTTGAATGAAAATAATATTCCTACGAATATTAAACGAAGATGATATTCCTTACGAATATTGAACGAAAATAATATTCATACGAATACGAAAAATAATATCTCTTCAGAATATGAAATAAATAATACCCCTTACCTCAGAAGAAGACTAGATACTAGAATAGTGAAGTAGCAAACTTCTCTTCTTCTTTCTCTATATATCTTCTCTCTCTATCATTGCTCTTGTGAATCTTAGTGAATTGGTGAGAATAAAAGAAGAATGAGCTTCTATTTATAGGAAAATATAGTTTCGATAATTGCACTTTTTGGGGCTCAAAATATTACAGTATAATACCTTCATCTTTTCTTTCATTTTTAATTTAGTCCTGCAAGTATTATCAAACTTACACCACCTCCCCTAATAGTATATTGTGACGCCCCCAAAATAGGTCCACACGACCCATTCTGAGTCGCTAGATATCACACTATAAAAATCATTTACAAACTTCATTTATACAACTGTTGAACTGTCGTGCAGAATACGACCACAGTTAAACTATGAGTTTGAATACAAATATATGTAACTCTCATGGTGCCTCGACCACAACCTTACAATGGTACTTTACATAAAAGAACAGTCAATAACTGTTTTAGAAATTAAAATCTTTGGAAAATACTCAAGGAAACCTTTGTACATAGGAGGCCATGCGTTTAGGTTATGATAGATGTAATATGTCCACAGAATTATCCTTGGTTGACACAATAGTCCCCAAAGAAAAACAAGAAGATTGCTATCATCTTCTTTCCAATGGCGAGTTTTCTCTTGACTTATAATTATCTCCATTGTCTCCAATTGAGAATCATATTTCAAACAAACTCCAAGATTATATAGGTAGTGCTCGTAGATATACTCAGCAAGTGGATGTGCATAACCTTGTCTTATGATAACACGAGGTTGTATGTCATTAGACATCTTATATGATAGTGGCAAAACACCCTTCCAAAGTTGGGTTCACCTCACCCTATTCGGTTCACCAAAATTAAATATCAAATGACGTATACAATACGACACACTTATCTAAAGTTCTCAATAAAATTATTTTCATACTATTTAAGGAGAAGCTCAACAGCTATAGATCACCGTTCTATTCTCCTATCACCCCCGCTCGACCCAGCTACACTCTTATTACCTGAAAAGAATTGTGAAGCAAAAAGGGTGAAACCTAGCCCAAAGAAAGAATATCATGACTAAAGATAATTTACATCATCAATAACCTTCATCAGTAATAAATTAGAGATTTAGAACATATGGTAGATGATAAAACTTTTCAACCATAGTTGCAGCGGAACGAGCAATCCATTAGAGGAGTCAAATAGACCATCGGATCTATTATCTTCTCCATGTTAAAAGTCCACCAATAATGTTTTATCCTCAGTAACATCGATCAACAATTCCCATCCCATAATCATATGAATAACTCATAATCATAATTGTGATTCTAAATTCCTCTTCGCACCTGTGACGAAGATAATTTTCATCACCTATATTCACCGAAACATCAAAAATCATGGTTATACCAAATCACAATTCCCGCCACACGATCATATACTAATAAATTCATCTTTGCACTACTACCGAAGATATTCATTAACAATTCATCTTTGCACTACATGCCAAAGACATACAATCAGTATTATAGAGAGTCAAGTAGAGCATGATATCTACTATCTTCTACGAATTAAAAGTGTATTATCAATATGTTATCGCCGAGACTCGACTTAATAAATAATCCACATCATCAATCATCCTCGCATTACAACCCGAGGATATTCACTAAGTATTACGACCACGAATTATATATGCACTACGGGCCAAAGATATTCGTGTTTTCAACAATGGTCATGATTATACCGAATAATCCCTGGTTATAATCATACCAACAACTGTCCATCAATGCACGTAAGCCAAAGATATACAACTATAAAACCAATAATCAACAGTCCATCTTTGCACGTAAGCCAAAGATATATGTAAAATCAATAATTAACAGTCCATTTTTGCACGTAAGCCAAAGATATACAACTATAAAACTAATAATCAACAGTCCATCTTTGCACGTAAGTCAAAGATATACAATTGTAAAATCAATAATCAACAGTCCATCTTTGCACGTAAGCCAAAGATGACTTTCATCATAATATAAACATGAGGATGATGACAATGATATAAACATTAATCAAACGAAAACAAGGATAAATATTAAAGACTTTAAATTTATCCAAATATTATCAATCACTTAATAAACTCATAATCTAATATTATTAATATTATAACAATATTTTAATCACTTCTTAAACTTATAAATAATTTATTTTAATTGTTTACTAAATAATGCATTTAATCATTCAAAAATGCCATACTCATAAGATTTCATCACCAATGATCAAATCCCTCATAAAAAATCTGCATATACCTTATATAGGATTCCCAAGCCATAAAATCCTATTTTCCAATTTTGTTACTTCACATAACATATTTAATTCATTTACTCATAACTAGTTCATTTTCATGAAAAATACCAAATAAGTCCCAAAAATATTTCTTTTAAGGATTTAGCGAATATAGTCCCATATTGAACATATATTTTTCTGAATTTTTAAAATTCATTTCATATTTTCATATAAAAGCCAAAACGCGAATATTTAGACATTTATCATAAATTGTACTTTTGTCCAAAAATTCCAAAATTTACTGTGGTATACTCTGTTATATATATATACTCCCAATAAAAATTTCACCAATTTTGTAGTTAACCACAAGGAGTTATAAGGGTTTACTTTTAAAATAGTTTTTCCCATAAAATTTATAACTCCTAATCTATACATCCAAAATTCGCCATTTTTGGACACAATCTAGAAAACTCATCAAATTATCATTTCAAATTTTTCCAGAATTTTTGAGGGTCAGAAAAATTACGAAATTGCAAATGGATTTTCATCCGCCATGCGGTAATCCACGTAGACAGATCATTTCCATAATTTAATAAGAAATGAATACGAAGGATCATTCACCATGCATGTGGTAATCCACATAGACAGGTTATTCCAATAGAATAATAAAGAATGTAATAACTGAAGAATTCACCATGCGATGATAATAGCATTGCATGACGTTATTCCCAAATGAATAATAAAGAATGGAACCAAAGTCATGCGTAATCGCATGAGATAGGATATTCCATAAGAATAATAAAGAATGGAATAACAACGAAATTCACCGGGGCATGTGATAGATCATATGCATAAACGTTATTCCAATGTAATAATAAAGAATGGAATAACGTAAGAATTTCACCATGTATAAGGTGATTGATGATGCAAAGTTATTCCAACATAATAATAAAGAATGGAATAACAAACCTTACGAGTATTGAAAGAAAATAACTCTCTTCATGAATACGAAAGAATAATACCCTTACCTTAGAAAAAAAGCTGGATCTTTGGAATAGTGAGGTAAGCGGACTTCTCTTCTTCTTTCTCTCTATAATTTCTCTCTATAATAATTGCTCTATAGCTTTAGTGAATTGGTGAGAAATGAAGGAAGAATGAGCTTCTATTTATAGGAAAATATTATTTTGATAATTACACGTTTTGGGGCTCGAAATATTACAGTACAATGCCTTCAACTTTTCTTTCATTTTTATTTTAGTCCTACAAGTATTATCAAACTTGCACCACCTCCCCTAATAGTAAATAATGTGAATCAATAGTTCAATCATGTGAATAAATAGTTATAATCATGTGAAAATATGAATTACAGTATAGTACCTCCATCTATACCTCTATTTTTAACTTAGTCATGCAAGTATTATCAATCTTGCACCAACTCCCCTAATAGTACAAGAAATTGAATCAATAGTACACACATGTGAACAAATAGTTATAATCATGTGAATTAATAGCAATTAATTGCTCATTTACTCGATTAATTACCCGGTTGGTCAATATAACTTCCAAACATCAATTACTATCGAAATAAATGTTGATTTCCACTAACACTAATAATCCCAACATTATAGAAATATTTTTCTCAACAATTTCATTTTTGAAATTTTGAAGTTTGACTTTTTCCGAAAAAGTCAACTGTTGACTTTTTTGACCAAAAAGTCAACCCCGACAAATTTTGTGTTTATAGTTTATTTCTACTAATTTCATCGTTCCGGACTCAAATATCATGTTCGCGTCTCCAAATTCAACTCCGAACTCAAATTCAATTTTTAATAACATTCATCATTAATATTATAACTCACAATATTTAACAACTAGGTCGTTCCCAGGAAAGAGGGGGCTTTCCGATAAGGATTTCTCCTTATTGGCGCGCAATTAGGTGACCAAACCTCTCCTTGACATAACTTCTTGACATTGTCAATATTGCAAATAATAATATGAATAACTTTGCCTTCTCAATTATTGATTTAATAATATAACATATTATGCAGATAATACTGTGACAATAATTGAATCAATAATATGAGAGATATGATGCGAAGAATTCTTTGAGCAATAATTGAGTATAAATGAAAGTGACTTCTCACATAAGCATCAATATCAATACTGAGTGTGTTACTATGCAACCACGCCATTCATCGTATTTTTTACTACCGAATAGTTCAACAGTTTTAACGGTAACACTTTTGCTGTTATTTTTATAAAAAGATAATTATGTCATTTTCTTACTACGACAATACTTCCGTTGTGGAGTCCACCAATGATTGTGCCGTCCTACGGATATTCCCCGACAAAAAGAATATTTTATAAAAACTTGCATACTTTGAAAAATTTCACATATCACCCTTAACTTTAACCTTTTATCAATTTAACCATTTACTAAATAGAATAATTATAAGAAAATTGAATACTTTCATTTCATAAAATTCGGGGTCTCACATATATCATGTGAATCAATAGTAAAATCATGTGACTCAATAGTTTTATACATTTGAAAAAAATAATTACAGTATAGTACCTTCATCTATACCTCCATTTTTAATTTAGTCATGCAAGTATTATCAATCTTGCACCACCTCCCTTAATAGTACATGCACGTAAATCAATAGTACACCCATGTGAACAAATAGTTATATGCATGTGAATTAATAACAATTAATTGCTCATTTATCCGATTAATTACCCGATTGGTCAATATAACCTCCAGACATCAATTATTATCGGAATAGATGTCGATTTCCACTAACACTAATAATTCCAACACAATGGAAATATCAATTTCATCTTTAATCAACACGAACTTATTCATCATTAATATTATAACTCACAATATTTAACAACCAGATCATTCCCAGGAAAGAGGGGGCTTTTCAATAAGGATTTCTCCTTATTGGCGCACAATTAGATGACCAAACCTCTCCTCGACAGAACTTTCTAGACATCGTCAATATTGCAAATAATAATATGAATAACTTTGTCGTCTCAATTATTGATTTAATAATAATAAATATTATGCAGATGATACTGTGACAATAATTGAATCAATAATATGAGAGATATTATGCAGCAATTACTTTAGCAATAATTGAGTATAACTGAGTGACTTCTCACGTAAGCATCAATGTGTGCTACTATGCAACCAAGCGTATTACTGTACTTTTTTCACCGATTATTTTATGAAAACTTTCTTAATTTAAAAAATTTTCAAATATCACCCTTACCTTTAACCTTTTATCAATTTAACCATTTACTAAATAAAATAATAATTATAAGAAAATTGAATACTTTCATTTCATAAAATTCGGGATCTCACATGACGTGTTTTTGTTCAAGTCCATAACATGGGCTAAGAAAGGTTGACATCCATTTTTTAATAAACGAATGGCTTTATGGCTTGATATGATAGTGATTGACTTTAGTGGTTTGGTTGCTTGAATTCGCATAACTGGTTGGTTAGGAATATGAAAACTAACAACCTTACGAAAATAATCAATTTTGGCATGATGAGTAGTTAACCAATCAATCCCTAAAATCACATCAAATTCAAGTATCTTTAAAGAGATAAGATCAACAGGTAATGTGATGGTGCCAACTTGGATCAAGCAAGATTTATAAACAGTGGATGTAATAAAAGTTTCTCCTAGCCGAGTCTCCATAGATAAGTCAAAGTCTAATTTATTCGGAGTCAAGTTTAAACGTTGAGCACAAGCAAAAGAGATAAAAGAATGGGTAGAACCGGTATCTAGTAAGGTATAAACTTCGCAAGAGTTCAAGATTAGCTTACCCGTGATCACCTCATTTGGGTTTCTCGCGTTTTGGCCAGTCACAACAAACGCTCTCCCTTGAACCACTGACTTTGTTTTGTCCGTAGTTGTCTTTGGTGCCGCTGTCCCAGCTGGACTTGACTTCACTACAGGATAAAATCGGGCTATATGACCGTCTTTTCCATAACTGAAACACACCTTGGAAGGCTGTGAATAGTTTGGACTTATATGTCATTCCTCTCCACATCTGTAGCATCTAACCCAAGGTCGTTTCTTCTCCCTAGAATTTGTTCTTTGGTCTTTGGTGTTGGTGATGTTCATTGATGTCTTCCTATCATTTTTGAATCTTCTCTTTTTAAAATTTCCACTTGACTCACTTCTCCTATTATCATGGCCACGATTACCACTTGAGTGGTTACCACTTTTGTCCGTATTTTTCCCTCCTCGCTGGTTATCATTGCTCCGATGACTGCTGCCATCGGTATGACCCTGGTTGTGGTCCTTCAGTTGAACATACTCATTATCTCGCTCTAATAATTGAGCCTTGTTGACAACATCTGAATATAGAGAAAATTTATGAGAGATAAGGTATTGATGAATCTCAGGTTTTAGACCTCTCAGAAATAATTGCGTCATACGTTCCTCATTCTCTACCAAATGAGGTGCAAACACGATAACTTCCCTTGAACTTAAGCCTCGTCTTCGGGACATCGTCATGTTGTTACGCTCGATCTAATAAACTCTACCTCTTTCATATGACGAATACTTTCAGGAAAGTACTTGTCATTGAACAATTTCTAAAATGTTTCCCAAGGCATATTGAGTGTGGCTGGCTGGGTACGCTTCACAGATTCCAACCAGTAATCTGCCTCACCACGGAACATAAAGGTGGCGAATGGAACCTTATGTTCTTCCGTGCATCCCAAGACATAGAATATCTTGGTAATTTTCTTGACCCACGTTTCTGCCTTAATCGGATCCGGCTTTCCCCAGAACTCTGGTGGTCCCAACTCTTTGAACTGTTTGGCTGTGACAAACCGCGTGCTGCTATCATTTCCACCCGTATTTTGTACACGAGTCTCCCTCGTCTGATTTTGCATGAATTGCAAAAAGTTTCTAAACATTCCATCATTCATCATTTACTTGATAGTGTCGTTTACAGGAGGAATATTGCCTTCCTGTTGCACGTTCTCTTGGTTGGTGATTGAAGGTGTCTCCACGGTCTCATACACTCCATTGTTAACGTTCTCAGCTGCCATTCATAAATACCGCCATAAAACAAGGGTTAATTAAACAAATTAACATATCACATAATATCCCTATATTATGATCGACCAACAAATAAGCTTAGGTAGGACACACTAGCGAAGGATTTACTCGTTTCTCCCCTCTTAGTTCTATTCCCCGATCTCTGCCAGAGGCCATATCCCTAAGCTCTGATACCAACTGTGACACCCCCAAAATAGGTATACATCACCCATTCTGAGTCGCCAAATGCATGGTACAGAAACAACTACAAATTCATTAATACAATTGTCGTGCAAAATACGACAACACATATACTGTGAGTTTAAATACAAATATTATCTTCTAGATAATATCCACACTCAGATAAAGTCCTCATTACAATTATTGATACACTATTTTACAAAAATAGTGAGGACTGCTAAAATAACTGTCTAGGACCATTACTCTATACCCCGACTGGTTTCTGCTATATTCTCTCTTCCTGAGAAGAAAAATGGAACAAAAAGGAAAAGGGTGAGCTCAACTATCCCAGTAAAGAATATTATGACTAAGATACTGTACAACAAATTATCCTTAGTCCTCAACAGGAAAAAATCTGATAGAATATAATAGACAACAAGTTTTAGATCAACAACTACAGCGAAAACAACAATTCATTAGAAGAGTTAAGTAGAGAATGAAATTTACTATCATTTTTGAATTTAAAAGTCCATCATTAATATTTTATCCCTATAACATCAATCAATATACATCTTGAATCAAACATTCATCTTTGCACTACGGGCCAAAGATATTCATCAGGTAATCATTATCTTTGCACTACAGGCCAAAGATATTCAGTTATATCATCATTTAGGACTGAGGATGATGAAAAACGTTTTTAAAAAACGAATCTAGTGGGACAAAAGAACAAAGATTAGGGATTCGTACTTTAGATAATTCAAGTTCAAAAATACTCCACAATAAACCATAGTGGAGTAAAATTCAAGAATGAAGATCAAAACATAGATACAATCAAAGATAGTAACCATAATAGACATCTGGGACAAAGAAGAGAAAATTTTATTTTTTTGGTGAATAGTGCCGTATACGTGAATAGTAACCCCGCCACATGGTAGAAATTCCATAATAAAATTCATACCAATATTTTAGCATAATGATATTGAAAGAAATAATATCATTTACGAAGAAAATAACATCCCTTACCTTAAAAGAACAAAGATTTACGATTGGAATATCGGATGTAATCTTCAAGGAAACTTCACGAATGAATAAAGAACTCTCAAATTATCTAAATACTCACAAAAAATGCACGATAATATAGAGAGAGAAAACTTATGTTTTTGGTGTGATTTTCAATTCTAACCTAAGCACCTATTTATAGGAAAATGCCAGAACGCCAAAGGAGACTAAATAATAAAATATTAATATTTTAAAATCATTTAAAGCACGCCACTTTGATTTGTTTTAGCATACAACTTTGAATTTGCAACCTACCATTTCAGCATTTTCCACAAAAAAAATAAAAGTGGGCCCTCCCATGTTTTAATAAAAATATTTATTTTTGAAACTTCAATAATTCATAAAAAATAGTCCTTTTATAAAAAAAAAAAATAAGAATTTTATGTCCATTCCATAGGAAATCGAATTCTCTACAACTTTGTAGCTTTAAGTTTTTCCAAATTCCAAACGAAAAATGCCCGAAATCCACATATGGACAATTTTTAATACCTCCATTCCGACAAAATACTGATAAAACACCTCAGCATTAATTTCTTCATTTATATCCACACAAAATAAATATTTTCCTATCCATCATTTATGTCCACATAAAATAATTATTTCCTTATCATATAAATCAATAATTAATTATTCATAAATAATATTATAGAATCACAATTATGATAACCAGGTCGTTTCCAGGAAAGAGGGGGCTTTCCGATAAGGATTTCTCCTTACTGGCGCGCAATTAGGTGACCAAACCCCTTTCCTAGACATAACTTCCTTAGACATTGCCAATAATGCTATTTAATAATATTATTCAAATAATATGAAGTATTGATATGATAATGGGAAATACTATGCAATGACAATTATTGAAACAACAATAATATAAAATATCAACACATCAAATATTAAATTAATAAAATAAAATATTGAACAATAATTACTGTAACAATTATTGAGTAGTGCATTCTTACGTAAGAATTAATAATTTAAAAATATTGTGCAATACCGTGTGCTACTATTCAACCACACGTATTACTGTATTTTAACCACCAGGTAATCCAACAGTGTTAACGGTAACAATTACTCCCTTTATTTCTTAATATAGGTCAATTTAGGGTTATGCACAAGTATTAAGGTAATGATTGTATAGCATTAACTATAATATCAATTGTCTATATTGCCCTTGTATTGGAATAAGAGATTGTTGTTTATTGGATAGAAAATAGTGAGAGAACCAAAGTTACATTTAATACTTGGGGTAATATTGGAAACTAAGCAATTAATGCTTACTTGAAATTCTAAAACGACTTATATTAAGGAACAAAAATATTTCTCTAAAACGACTTATATTAAGGAATGAAGGGAGTACGCCGTTATTTATAAAAACTCAAACTTGTCATTTTTTTCATCCGAAAGTTATTCTGTTGTGGGGCCCATAAATGGTTGCACCATCGTATGAATATTCCCCGATAACAAAAATATTCCACGACCAAACGAATATTCCCCGACAAAAATGAATATGTTATAACCACTTGCTTATTTTGCAAAATTTGCACATTTCACCCATAACCAAAACATTATATCAAATTAACTCCTTATTATTTCAAGATAATAAATAGAGGAAATTCAATTTTATTTATTAAAAAGTTATGGTCTTACAAATTGCACTATAGGGATTAAGTCGATCTGCGTTGGGGTCAATGCCAATCGATTACATCATCGGGGTTAAGTCGACGCCTTCAATGGGGTCAAAACAAGTGGATTACACCATTGGGGTCAAGCTGACGCCTTCACTAGGATTAAAGCCAGTGGATTACACCATCGGGGTCAAGTCGACGCCTGCCTTGGATTGTTTCCAACAGATTACACCATCGAGGTTAAGCTGATGCCTGCATTGGGTTGTTGCCAACGTGTAAGACCCCAAATTTTATGAAATAAAAGTATTCAATTTTTCTTATAATTATTATTCAGTAATTGGTTAAATTGATAAAAGGTTAAAGTTAAGGGTGATATGTGAAAATTTTATAAAATAAGAAAGGTGTCATAAAATATTCGTTTGGTCGGAGAATATCTGTACGACGACGTAATTATTGGTGGACCACATAACGGAATAACTGTCGGATATATAAAGCGACAAAAATAACCTTTTTATAAAAATAACGACAAGCTTTTACCGTTAAACTGTTGAAATATCCGGTGATAAAAGAATAATAATACGCGTTGTTGCATAGTAGCACACTGTAAGACCCCGAATTTTATAAAATGAAAGTATTCAATTTTCTTATAATTATTATTCTATTTAGTAAATGGTTAAATTTATAAAAGGTTAAAGTTAAGGGTGATATGTGAAAATTTTTCAAAGTAAGAAAGTTGTCATAAAATAATCGGTGATAAAAGTACAGTAATACGCGTGGTTGTATAGTAGCACACGGTATTGTACAATATCTTTGATTATTGATGCATACGTGAGAAGTCACTCAGTTTATTTTAATTATTGCCATAGTAATTGCTGCATAGTATCTGACGTTATTGATTCAATTATTGTCATAATATTTTATATTATTAAATCAATAATTGAGACGACAAAGTCATTCATATTATTATTTGCATTATTGACGATGTCTAGAAAGTTCTGTCGAGGAAAGGGGTTTGGTTACCTAATTGCGCGCCAATAGGGAGAAATCCTTATCGGAAAGCCCCCTCTTTCCTGGGAATGATCTGGTTGTTAATATTGTGAGTTATAATATTAATAATGAATGTTATTAAAAATTGAATTTGAGTTTGGAGTTGAATTTGGAGACGTAGATGAGATATTTGAGTCTAGGACGATGAAATTAGTAAAAATAGACTATAAACACAAAATTTACCGGGGTTGACTTTTTGGTCAAAAAGTCAACAGTTGACTTTGACTTTTTTGAAAAAGTCAAACTTCAAAAATTTTAAAGATAAAATTATTGATAAAAATATTTCCATTGTGTTGAGATTATTAGTGTTAGTGGAAATCGACATTTATTTCGATAATAGTTGATTTCTTGATGTTAAATTGACCAAACGGGTAATTAATTGGATAAATGAGCAATTAATTGTTATTAGTTCACATGCAAATAACTATTTGTTCACATGCATGGAACTATTGGTTCACATGCATGTACTATTAGAGGAAATTGTGCAAGATTGATAATACTTGAAGGACTAAATTAAAAATAGAGGCAAAGATGAAGGTACTAAACTGTAATAAGTTGAGCCCCTAAACGTGCAATTTTTGAAATTATGTTTTCTTATAAATACAAGATCATTTGTTTTTTCATTCTCACTAATTCACTAAGATTCACAAGAGCAACAATAGAGAGAGAAACTATAGAGAGGAAGAAGAAGAGTATTCTGCTACTTCACTATTGCAGTATCCAGTCTTCTACTAAGGTAAGGGGTGTTATTACTATTCATACAGTACTATTCATTTATACGGTACTATTTATGGATACTATTCATATATACGGTACTATTCACAGAGTACTATTCGTGATCACTATTCATAAATACGATACTATTCATAAATACGGTACTATTCATAAATACAGTACTATTCACCGGATACTATTCATGAAGTACTATTCACGGGGTACTATACTATTCACGGGGTACTATTCCCGATAAAAAATTGATTCTTTTCTGTCCAAATTATTTTTATACGTGAATATTACTCTTGAATTTTACTCCACAAAGTTGTATCATGTTGACAATTTGGACATTTTTAAACTCTGGATAAATTAATTTTTTTTTAATATTTATCCTTGATTTCGTTTGATTGATACTTATATCATTGTTATCATCCTCACGCTTATATTATAACGAATGTCATCTTTGGCCCGTAGTGCATAGATGAACTGTTGATTATTGGTTTTACAGTTGTATATCTTTGGCTTACGTGAAAAGATGGACTGTTGATTATTGGTTTTATAATTATATATCTTTGGCTTACGTGCAAAGACAAACTATTGATTGATATCTTTGGCCTGTAGTGCAAAGATGGACAGCTGTATGACATGATCATGACCACTAGTGATACTAACGAATATCTTTGGCCCGTAGGGCATGGATAATTCGATGATATAATTAGCAAGATCATGACCTTTAGTTAATAGTTGTATGTCTTTGGCCGTAGTGTACTGACAGACAATTTATTGGTATGATCATGATCATTGGTTTTATAGTTGAATATCTTTGGGCCGTAGTGTAAAGATAGGCAACTGATTGATATGATCATTGTTATTACATTTGAATATCTTTAGCCTTTAGGGAAAGGATATTGAGTAAACGTTCTATTAAGACTTTGTGGCAAGGAGAAACTGTTGATTTACATGATTATAAATATGAATTGTGAATTTAATTATAATCTTTAGTGGTTCAGGTGAAGACAGGTGATGAAAATTCTCTTTGTCTTGGGTACAACAAAGAACTGTTGATGAGTATTACAGGAATGTAATATGAACGATGTACTTTTAATTTGAAGGAGATAATAGACATTATGTTCTACTTGACTCTTCCAATGGATTGTCAATTCCGCTGCAATTATGGTTGAAAACTTTTATTATCTACCATATGTTCTAAATCTCTGATTTATTCTGATGAAGGTTATTGATAAATGAATTACCTTAGTCATAATATTCTTTATTGGGATAGTTGAGCTCACCATTTGCTTTCATTGTTCTCTTCAGGAAATGAGAATATAGCTGGGACTAGTCGGGGAATGGAGTGACGGTCCAGATGATTGCTTTAGTAGTTTTCACTATTCTATGAAATAGTGTGATAATAATTTAATGAGGACTTCATTTGAGTTTGGATACTGTCTAGAAGATAATATTCGTGTTAAAACTCTCAGCTTATGTTACACGACAGTTGTATAAATTAAGTTTATATTTGAATTTTGTACCATGTGTTTGGCGACTTAGAATGGGTGATGTATATCTATTTTGGGGGCGTCACACACACGGTATTTCACAATATCTCTGATTATTGATGCCTACGTAAGAAGTCACTCAGTTTTGTTCAATTATTGTCACAGTATCATCTGCACAATATTTTATATTATTAAATTAATAATTGAGATGACACAATTATTCATATTATTATTTTCATTATTGACAATGTCTAGGAAGTTCTGTCGAGAAAATGGGTTTGGTTATTTAATTGCGTGTCGTTAAGGAGAAATCCTTATCGGAAAGTCCCCTCTTTCCTAGGAACGATCTGGTTGTCAATATTATGAGTTATAATATTAAATGATGAATAATTATTGAAAAATTAAAAATGTGTTGTGGTAATTATTTATTCAATTTTTTTTTGATATAAATAAAGGGATTTGTCATAAGGCGTTTGTTGTAAGTTTGACTTATTATTCCATAAGAAAATGTGCTAATTTTTTAGACCTTCGGTTGAAGTTATAATAATAAATCAATATGGACCGTTAGTTGAAGTTATAATAGTAAATCAATATATATGGGCTGCTAGTTGAAGTTATAATAGTAAATCAATATGGACTGTCATTTGAAGTTTTAATAGTAAATTAGTATGTACCGTCCGTTTTAATAGTCAATCAATATGGACCGTTCGTGAATTAGTTACTATTTAGTCCATTCTCCTATAAATAGAAGCTTATTCCTTTATTATTTCTTACGAATTTACTACAACTATAGAGAGAAACTATAGAGAAATAATAACAGAGAAAGAAGAAGAGTATTGTGCTATTACCCTATTGCAGTATCCAATCTTCTACTAAGGGATATTACTTTTCTTATTCGTAAGGGATAATATTTCTTTCGTATGCGTAAATGATGTTATTTTCTTCATATTTATAAGGATTGTCATTATATTCCTTATTAATCTGCAGGTGTAACCTGTCTACACGGGTTACCGCATGCATGGTGAATGACCATTCGTATTCATTCTTTAATAATCTGCGGGAGTAACCTGTCTACGCAGATTACCGTATGCATGGTGAATGAACCTTCGTATTCATTCTTTATTAATCTGCGGGAGTAACCTGTCTACGCGGATTACCGCATGCATGGTGAATGACCCTTCATATTCATTCTTTATTAATCCACGGGAGTAACCTGTCTATGCGAATTACCTCAATGGTGAATAACCCTTCGTATTCATTCTTTATTAATATGCGAGAGTAACCTATCTATGCGGATTACCGCGTGTATGGTGAATAACCCTCCGTATTCATTCTTTATTAATATGTGAGAGTAACTTGTCTATGCGGATTACCGCGTGCATGGTGAATAACCCTTCGTATTCATTCTTTATTAAATTGTGGAAATGATCTGTCTACGCGGATTACCGTATGACGGGTGAAAATCCATTTGAAGTTTCAAATATTCTTTCATACTTTTATGGGATATCATTTCTTTTGTACTCACTAAGGGATATCGTTTTCTTTCATATTCTCCATTTATGGGTACTATTCATACTGGAGTACTATTCATTCGGGTGCTTTGCATGATGGAGTACTATTCATTCAGGGTACTTTGTATGTGACACCCCCTAAATCTGGGTACTTCATTTCCACCAGATTTGGTGTTCACTTAATAAAAAACATTCATATCTAACTACCCAATCAAAATAAAATTGAATAATAAACCTTCCCACTAAGGATTACATAAATAAAAATCTTCCAGGTCGTTTAACCTTTAAATGCAATCATTCAAATGCGGAAAATAAATAAACTTCATTACAATCATTCAAACTAAAGTTTGATTATAAAATATCAACATGATTACAAGTCTTCAATCCTTGTTCATCTTTCCCTTTCCCTTACTGGTGCTAGGTACATCTACCTTCTCAACTTTAGCTGTAAGGTTTATATAAGAAAGAGTGAGCAAACAAAGTTCACTTGAAATAATAATGAATAAACTTTACAACAATTGCCAAATAATAGACTCAATAGAACTGAACAATATGTTCTATCAACAATCTGAAATATATAACTGAGGGTCTTAAGACCACGAACTATGTCCATAGTTATAAGTAATCTTTCAACTTAAACTTTAACAGTCATAAGACTATAGGGACTCCACGTACTTAGGGGGATCAGCCCTTCGTACAATGTGTTGTGCACAAACATTTCAACGCTAAGCGTAAATTATCCCCTAATATTAGGGTTGTTCATCTCAGTATTTAGAGTACAAGTCCGCACCAAAGTAAGTTTGGTTTGGATACCTTTCAAGGTAATTTGGAATTCAACGAACATCAACTAAGGATTAGTTGAATAAAATTAATAACGTTATGCTATGGAATAATCATAACTGAATCAACATTATAAATTAAGGTCATGCTTTAGGAATAATCTAATAGCATACATATTGAATAATATAACCTACCTTGCTTGAACAACGTTAAGATAAGGTTAAATTTTAGAACTGAATCTTAAGCATGCATCATAAGCAATAACTTGAACGATAAAACTTGTTCATCAGAATGAAGATTATTGCATGCTAAAATAACAAGTCTAGGTTTAGAAAAACTTGTATAATGTAATAACAGAACTAACTCAATGAAAGTGTAGAGTTAGAAAACTTGTATAATGTAATCGAACAAGAAATAATAACTTACTCAATAATAAACAAACTAGCTCAACGAAAGTGTAAGCTAGCACAATGTAACAATAGATTTAGAGAACTTGCAAAATCGTAAATAAACTAACTCAACGAAAGTGTGGAGATAGAAAACTTGCCTTGCTTGTAGGCTAAACCGTAACAATTTATTTCATAATATCCTAATCATATGCCATTAGGACACAATTAACCACTACTCATAAAACATATCTATTTCATGTATGGTTTGATGTTTAATCACATAATCAAGTTGCATCGATTAAAATAATAACAACACTCGTTAATTGTTAATTGTATGCTCATTAATATTACTATAATATCATAATAACAAATTTACATGTTGAACAATCATCATATTGCATTCCATTAACAACTATAGACTTTTGTGCAAGACAAAAGTCATCTCAGACTTTCAGAAATTAGCTACGCATGGTAGCGTAATAAAGCGATTGGTGGCCTTCATGGCGGTAGAGCTTGGCGTTGTGACGCTTGGCCTGAGGCCATTAAGCGGCATTAAGACACGGCTAAGAGCTTGGCTCCAACTTTGCACCTTTGGTAGCGCTAAATTCAGAAAGTAGTATGCGAAATTCGAGTTAGGCGCGAAATTTGTGTGAGACTCAATTACGAACACCCAAAACGAAAAACAAAACAAAGCTACTTTATCTTAATTAACATGTATAACTTATGCAAATTACACATAAACTTCACCAAGCATACATATACTAATTTAGCACAACTTAAACCACAATTTTAGAAAATTAAATACTGGAATAGCATATTTTAAAACCAAAACTCCATGCTTGACATTATCTGACAAAATTAATTGTAATTTCACAATTATCCCCAGATTGATTCCTTTGAACTACGTTCTTTATAATTCCTAACAAACTAATTAACATAGTCATAGTTCAATTTCACATATTAGCCCAAAATCCAATACTAATTTTGTTATCCTACACAACACTTTCTTGCAGACTTAATTTAGCATGCAATCTTATCTATATGATAAGCATACAATATATATATATATATATATATATATATATATATATATATATATATATATATATATATATATATATATATACTATCCTATTTAAAGCAAATCTTAAAGAAATGAACTAAAGACTACATGGCTATGGCGACGGGTTGAATCGTCGCATGATAGACACCAAAAGACGACAGTTAGTCTTTGGTTCGCTTCTTTAAGGTTCGCTTTAGAGTCTCTCCGTATATATATATATATATATATATATATATATATATATATATATATATATATATATATATAGTAGATAACAATTACAATTACAAATACACATAATTTTCTAATCAATTATAAAAACATGGTCTTACATAAAGTTTGTAAAGAACTTTATATTACAGTCAAATTCAAAAACATAGAGACTCAAAAATTGTAGCGTAAAACATATATGTTAACGTTATGTAACATACCTTTTGTTGCTTAAGAAATCCTTGTTAACCATAGCTAACTATTTGAAAGACTCAGGAACTCTCTCTCTCTTGATTCTCTCTCAGACTCTCTCAAACCTCTGAAAACCCTTTTCCTTACTTAGTTATTAGTATAGGCCAAATACACTATACGTAAAGATCAAAACAAAACCAACACACGATTTTTCAAACGTTTTAAAAATCGACGTTATAATAATTGCCCCTATTAATTTTTATCAGTTACCAAACTTAATATATATTATTTATATTTTGTTTATTTAATTCATATTATTTAAATTCAAAATTTAGAAATTCAAAAGCCATAAGGCTCTGTTTGGCAAAACTCCTTAAAAATTAAAGACTCAATATCTTTAAGCCTTGTTTGGCAAAAAAACTAAATTAAACTCCTTTATAGTATAGTTATTTGTCAGACTTTATTTAATTAAGTTTTCATACTTAATTTAATTAATTCTAATAACAATTTATTGAATAATATAATAATTCATTTAATCATTATAAATTCTCTAACTTAATAATTAAATTAAATTAGAATAATATCTCATAATAATTAATTTCCTTAATTATTTACTTCACAAATAATTAACCAAATCAAATCAAATTTGAACAATTATTTATTCAACAATAAATACATCCATTAAATATTTATATAATTCAATAAATATTCAAAATTACAACTTGAAATTCTGGATTGTTACATCCTTCCCTCCTTACAAGGATTCTGTCCCCAGAATCACAATTCAAACAAATCACTCGTTACATTCTTTCCTACTTACAAAGATTCTATCCCCATAATCGAAGACACAGATTAAACAAATAACTCAGGGTAATCTTTCATCATTTTATCTTCGAGTTCCCACGTAGCTTTTTCAGCATTGTGGTTCCTCCAAATCACCTTCACAGAAGGTATAACTTTATTCCTGAGCACTTGTTCTTTCCTGTCGACTATCTGGATAGGAACCTCTTCATAAGATAAGTCTTTATCAAACTGTAAAGGTTCATACTCTATCACATGCTTTTAATCGGGTTTATACAGTCGTAACACCGAAACATGAAAAACATTATGAACGTTTTGCAATTCTGGAGGTAGAGCTACTTCATAAGCTACTTCTCCTACTCTTCGCAGCACTTCAAAGGGTCCAATAAACCTCGGGCTTTGCTTCCCCTTTTTACCAAAATGAATTTTCCCCTTCCAAGGAGAAACTTTTAAGAACATAAAATTTCCTACGTCGAATACGATCTTCTTGTCTCAGTTCGATCAAGATATTTCGTCTCATTCTGTCTTGAAAGCACTACCAATCTTGTTCTGATGAGTTTGACAACCTCAGCAGTTTGTTATACCAGTTTTGGTCCTAACAGTTGGCATTCACCGACTTCATCCCAGCACAGTGGAGTTCTGCACTTTTTTCCGTACAATGCTTTGTAAGGCAGCATGCTGATGCTCGCGTGGTAACTATTATTGTAGGCAAATTCCACCAACGGTAAATGTTCTTCCCAACTCCCTTCTAAATCCATGATGCATGCTCTCAGCATATCTTCCAATGTCTGGATTGTTCGTTCGCTTTGGCCATCTGTTTGTGGATGATAAGCCGTACTCATTCGTAACTGTGTTCCCATACATTCTTGTAGTCTTTTTTAGAAGTTTGATGTGAATCGCGAATCTCTATCTGACACAATTAACACTGGCACTCCATGTCTCGAAACGATCTCTTTCACGTACAACTTTGCCAACTGATCAAGATTGAATCTAATTTTCATTGGCAAAGAGTGTGCTGATTTTGTCAGTCTGTCCACTGTCACCCAAATCGCATCGTATCCTCTCTGTGTAGTTGGAAGCCCCACCACAAAATCCATTGTGATGTGCTCCCACTTCTATTCTGGTATTTCTAACGGTTGAAGTAATCCGCTTGGTCTTTGATGTTCAGCCTTGACTCTTTGACACGTCAAGAATTTCGCGACACACTCTGCGACATCTCTTTTCATGTTTGGCCACCAAAAATGTCGTCGTAAATCTTGATACATCTTCGTACTTCCTGGATGTATCGAATATATTAAGTTATCAGCTTTGGTCAAGATTTCTTCTTTAATATTTGGTACTGCTGGAAACCAGATTCTTTCCTCAAACCGCAGTAATCCTTCGGTATCGATCTTGTATTTCACATCACTACCCTCAACCACTTTCTCTTTGATTTTCCCACATTCCTCATCTTGTATTTGAGCATTCTTAACTTTTTCAAGCAAAGTTGAACTAGCTTCCATCTGGAATAATCTTTCATTGGTTTCTTTTGGAAATTTGATTTCCAACTCTAGTCTTACCATTGCTGAAATAAGCTCCTCCTGAGTAGTTATCAACATCAACTTTTCCCGACCTCTCCTACTTAAAGCATCTGCAACCACATTTGCTTTGTTTGGATGATAAAAGATCTCACAATCGTAATCCTTTATCACTTACATCCATCTCCTTTGACGCATGTTCAGGTTCTTTTGAGTGAAAATATACTTCAGACTCTTATGGTCTGTGTAGATCTAGGGGTGTAAATGAGTCGAATCTCAACGAATACCTTCATGCTCAGATTTGGCTCGACTCAAAAAATGGAGCTCGAATTTGACTCGGATTCGATAAGGGATTTATATTTTTGCGTCAGATTCGACTCGAATCATTACTCGGCTCGTAAGTACTCGACTCGTTTACAAAGCGAGTTACTCATGAGCCTTCAAATCGAGTTTCGAATATTAATTATTTCACTTAAAATTGAACCACTACATACTAAATTGGTTACTTAACTAATATTTATATATAAAACTTTTTCACTTTTATTTATGTATTGAAATTATAAAGAATGTAATAAAAATTGACATTCAATTCATTGGTTTATTCATGTACAAGTTTACACAATTTCATACTACACTTTATAAATTATAAAAGATTGATACAAATATCACATATTTATCTTACTAGCATGGATCAGACCAATATTCGAATATGATCCATCAAGCAGGTATCGAGTATGATTCGAGAAAAAATGAAATACTCGAACCCTAATCTGAGCGAACACTGGTATGCTCGAATTCGACTCGTGTATCATTAAACAGAAAATGAGTATGGATCATATTCGACTCGGATCAACTTTGAATTCGAGCTTTGGATCATATTTTCGAGTCGATCTCGAGTCGAGTAACGAACTACTTGGCTCGATTTACACCCCTATGTAGATCTTACATTTTTCTCCATATAGATAGTGTCTCCATATTCTTAGAGCAAATACCACTGCAGCCAACTCTAAATCATGTGTCGTATATCCTTTCTCATAGTCCTTCAATTGTCTTGATGCATAAGCAATAACTTTGCCGTTCTGCATAAGAACACAACCCAATCCTTTGTGTGAGGCATCAGTATACACCATAAAGTTTCCTGTATTATCTGGTAATGACAACACAGGTGCCACACTTAACTTCTTTTTCAATTCTTGAAAACTTTCTTCACACTTCTCCGTCCAAACAAATTTTACTGCTTTCCTTGTCAAATTTGTTAACGGAGTGGCAATCTTGGAAAAATCCTGAATAAACCATCTATAATAGCCGACCAGTCCCAAGAAACTCCTCACCTCCGAAGGTGTTCTTGGTTGTTCCCAGTTGATTACATCTTCAACTTTTGATGGATCCACTAAAATCCCATCTTTGTCAATCACATGCCCAAGAAATTGTACACGTTCTAGCCAGAATTCGTACTTAGAGAATTTTACGTACAACTTTTCCTTTCTTAATGTCTCCAGCATCAGACGTAAGTGTTCCACGTGTTCTTCTTGAGTTTTGGAGTACACCAAAATATCATCGATAAATACCACCACAAACTTGTCTAAAAATGGTTTAAACACCTTGTTCATCAAATCCATGAATGCTGCTGGGGCGTTTGTCAAACCAAAAGACATCACCAAAAATTCGTAATGTCCATACCGAGTTTGGAATGCCATCTTCGGTATATCCTCCTTCCTTACTTTCAGTTGATGATACCCACTTCTCAAATCTATTTTTGAGAAATATCTAGCACCCTTCAACTGATCAAACAAGTCATCTATTCTTGGTAACACATATTTTTTCTTAATAGTGACTTTGTTTAACTCCCTATAATCAATGCAAAGACGCATTGACCCATCCTTCTTCTTCACAAATAACACTGGTGCTCCCCATGGTGACACACTCGACTGAATGTACTTCTTGTCTAGCAACTCCTGCAACTGCACCATCAGTTCCTTCATCTCTACCGGAGCCATTCTATACGGGGCCTTTGATATCAGAGTGGTTCCTGGCGCTAAGTGGATTACGAATTCAATCTCTCGATCAGGCGGAAGTCCTGGTAAATCTCTTGGAAACACATCCACAAATTCCCTAACCACTGGTATCTCTTCCAGTTTCACCCCCTTTCTCTGAGTATCGACTATGTAAGCCAAATAACCCACACAGCCTTGAATCAACATTTTCTTGGCCTGCATAATCGTCAGACATCTCGCATGTCTAGGCGATCTGCTACCAAAGAAAATTACCTTTGACAGAGTCATAAGGTTTACACACTTCTTTTGGCAATCAATAATTGCTCCATAATTGAACAACCAATCTATTCCCAAAATAACATCAAACTCTCCAAGTTTTATCAGAATTAAATCTACCATCATAACATTTCCCTTAATGTTTACCCTACAATTCTTGTATACGAACCTAACAAGAATCACTTTCCTATTAACAATTTCTATGTTTAAAGGGAAATTCAACTCTTCACTAGGTAATCCTAACCTCTTTGAAAATTCATCAGATATAAATGAGCAAGTAGCACCCGAATCAAATAATACATAAGCATCAATATCATCGATTGGGATAATACCTGACACCACATCTTTCGATTGAACAACATCCTGCACAATCATATTGAATGTTCTGGCTGTGGGTCTGTTGGATGACGTTGGTCCCACAATGGTCAATGTACCTCCACTGCTACCTCCCTTGTTTCTCGTCGTCTCTTCAGCTTTCTTCTTAGGGCACTCACGAGAAAAATGATCCTTTGACCCGTACGTGTAGCAAACATTCTTCTTGGGTTGACTGTAATTTGGGGCAATGTGACCCTCCTGGCCACAGTTAAAGCATACACACTTCCCCCTTAAGCACACACCCACGTGAAACTTCCTGCATGTAGCACATGCTTCGAACTTCTTCTTCTGCTGATTACCCTGCTGGTTTCCTGAACCCACATTTCCATTCCATTTCCTCTTCAGGTTATTGCTACCATTTTCATTGTTACCACCACCATTTTTAACTTCGCCTTCACTCTTTTTCTTTCTCTTCTCTTGATTGTGCTTTGTTACAGCCTCGCCTCTACTCTCAGTGAGAATTGCCTTTTCAAGCACACCGCTACCGAATGTCTTCACCGAACAGGAGACCTATTGTACAACCAGGTTTCAAATCCACCTTTCAAATCTCTCTTGCTTTAAGCTTATCAAGATTCACTTGATATGGCGCAAACCTCGCTAACTTCGTTGAATTTCACGATACTCCAACACTTCTACGATGCCTCGCTTCGCCCGAACTGTACCTCCATCTGATTCTATGAACTTTTTGGGAATTAGGTCTCAAAGAATATTTCCTTGAACCTTTCCTAAGTCATCACCCCTTATCCTCCTCGAGTTTTATTGACTTGCCACGAATAACTAGCCTCTGCTTTCAACATGAATGTTGCAAAAGCAGTCTTCTGATTCTCACCAACCCTAGCTACCTCGAACACTTTCTCTATCTCCATGATCCAGGTCTGTGCCTCAACTGGATTCATGGACCCACGGAAATCTGGTGGTCCAACCGCCTTGAAATCCTTAAACGTTGTACCTTGGTTCTGAGGTTGATTCTGCAAAGCACCCGTCGGTAATGTCACTAGTTGTTGAACTGGATTATCCTCCACATTGTTATTGTTGGTTCCCTCAGTGGTTCTCTATCGTGGTTGACGTCTTGGAGGCATTTTCTGTTAAAATACACTTATTAGACTATTACTCAATTTCTTTAAGTATTTTCTACTTAATTAGCATCATCACATAACACATAACACTTTGAATCAAATAATAACTTTTATTCATTCATAATCTTTTTGAAAACATAAGAACAATAGCATCACTGCTATTTACATTACTTCCCTGAACTACTAAAGTTCTAGGATAACATCATCATATCCCATAGGTTACATAATACTTGAGATTTACATTTTATTTATCATATCATAAATCACATATCAAGTACATTCCCTACGATGTCCTACTAAGATACTGCGTAGCCATACGACGCTCTTCCTCCATAATTTGGAAAATTGTTTGGCGATCTAATATGTATGATGGCAACGTCTCGAACTAAATCGGATAACCCATGACCCGATCTTGAGCTCGATTAATCACAGTGTTGAATACGTTATTCATCTCTTCCATCTTGATCCTCTTTGCTTGTGCCTCTCTCTCTGCTATCCCGGCTCGTTGATAAGCTTCTTCGTACGCGTCTTCAGCTCTTGCCCTCTTAGTAGATTCTTCCTTCAGCTTGTTCTTCAGCTCTACAATATCCGCTGTCATTTGTTCATTCTCTTCTTCAGTGTGGACCAACTTCTCTTCAACATTAGTCAGACGTTCCTCTCGATCCTGGATTTCGTCGTCCTTCTGTGCCATCGAAGTCTGTTGTTCAGCTACTATCTCTTGCAACTCCTCGACTGTATCCTGAAGTTCCACATTGCGGTCGTAGACTTTATCGTACATACGAGCGGCTATCGAGTTTAGTGAAATCTCTTCCTCCTCGTCCTCGTCATCCTCATTCTCATGGCAGCTCAACGAGATCCTCCTCATCCGTTTCCACATCATCATCCTCCTCTTCAACCACTGTGACCAACGGGGCTGACTCCCGTGGAAGTAGTTGTTCCTAAAACACTTAAATATCTCGAGGCTCCTCCTCCCTAGGCATCTGGGATCCTTCCTCCCTAGCCTGACTGGATTCTCCTACATTAGCCATCCTGACAACAATTTTTTTTTAAATTTTAGTTACTAATCCTTACTACTCGACACTCCCGAGCACAGAAGTTGTAATCACATAAGCACATACGTGTTTTATTATTTCTTTCTTAAAACTTGATAAGAGTTTATCACCACTATCTTTTCAAAGTTTACTTCCTAAGGCTTTTCCCCCACCTAAGGTTTATAACCTAAAGCTTTGATACCAACTTGTGACACCCCCCAAATTCAGGTACTTCATTTCCACCAGATTTAGTGTTCACTTAATCAAAAAAAATTCATATCTAACTACCCAATCAAAATAAAATTGAATAATAAACCTTCCCATTAAGGATTACATAAATAAAAATCTCCCAAGTTGTCTAACCTTTAAATACAATCATTCAAATGCGGAAAATAAATAAACTTCAATACAATCATTCAAACTAAAGTCTGATTATAAAATATCAACATGATTACAAGTCTTTAATCCTTGTTCATCTTTCCCTTTCCCTTACTGGTGCTAGGTACATCGACCTTCTCAACTTTAGCTGTAAGGTTTATATAAGAAAGAGTGAGCAAACAAAGCTCACTTGAAATAATAATGAATAAACTTTACAACAATTGCCAAATAATAGACTCAATAGAACTGAACAATATGTTCTATCAACAATCTGAAATATATAACTGAGGGTCCTAAGACCACGAACTATGTCCATAGTTATAAGTAATCTTTTAACTTAAACTTTAACAGTCATAAGACTATAGGGACTCCACGTACTTAGGGGGATCAGCCCTTCGTACAATGTGTTGTGCACAAACATTTCAACTCTAAGCGTAAATTATCCCCTAATATTAGGGTTGTTCATCTTAGTATTTAGAGTACAAGTCCACACCAAAGTAAGTTTGGTTTGGATACCTTTCTAGGTAATTTGGAATTCAACAAACATCAACTAAGGATTACTTGAATAAAATTAATAATGTTATGCTATGGAATAATCATAACTGAATCGACATTGTAAATTAAGGTCATGCTTTAGGAATAATCTAATAGCATACATATTGAATAATATAACCTACCTTGCTTGAACAACGTTAAGCCAAGGTTAAAATTTTAGAACTGAATCTTAAGCATGCATCATAAGCAATAACTTAAACGATAAAACTTGTTCATCAGAATGAAGATTATTATAAGACCCCGAATTTTTTTTTATATAAATAAAATTGAATTTCCTCTATTCATTATCTTGAAATAATAAGGAGTTAATTTGATATAATATTTTGGTTATGGGTGAAATGTGCAAATTTTGCAAAATAAGCAAGTGGTTATAAAATATTCATTTTATCGAGGAATATTCATTTGGTCGTGGAATATTCTTGCCGTCGAGGAATATTCGTACGATGGCGCAGCCATTTGTGGGCCTCATAATGGAATAACTGTCGGATGAAGAAAATGACAAACTTGAGTTTTTATAAATAACGGCGTAGTTGTTACCGTTAACACTGTTGGAATACCTGGTGGTTAAAATATAGTAATACGCGTGGTTGGACAGTAGCACACGGTATTTTTGATTATTGATTCTTATGTAAGAAGGCACTACTCAATAATTGTTACAGAAATTACTGTTCAATACTTTATTTTATTGATTCAATAATTGCTGCGTTGATATTTTATATTATTGTTGTTTCAATAATTGTCATGGCATAGTATTTCCCATTATCGAATCAATAATTCATATTATTTGAATAATATTATTAGATAACATTATTGACAATGTCTAGAAAGTTCTGTCAAGGAGAGGTTTGGTCACCTAATTGCGCGTCAGTAAGGAGAAATCTTTATCGAAAAGCCCCCTCTTTCCTGGGAACGACCTGGTTGTCATAATTGTGATTCTGTTATATTATTTGTGAATAATTAATTATTGATTTATATGATAAGGAAATATATATTTTTATATGGTTATAAATGAAGGAATTAATGCTTAGTTGTTTTATTAGTATTTTGTCAAAATGAGGAACGAAATTTGAAATTTTTTAGAAAATTAGTTTATTACTTGATTTTATAAAATCTATAACTCTTTGTGTATAATGAGTTAGGAGATGGACCATATATCAAAAGAAAGCCCTGGAAATAAGCTAACCGTAGAAACTAGAATCACCCAAAAATTCTTTGTGGATTGTTCGTGATGACTGTTTGAGTAAAACTGGTACGAGGGACTTATAGTCCAAAAATCAAATCAGTGTTCTTAAGCTCTATTGCGTGAGTTATAATTTTGATCCGACCGTTGGATTGTTTTGATTTTTAGATACGTTATACATATATAAGTTAAGTATATGTCCACAAATTTTGAACCGTTAAAAATGAATGTATGATTTGTTATGAATTTTAAGAGGTGGTTGATTCGGAAATTATGTTATAAATGATTTTTGGTAGAAATTTCTAGAATTGAGTGGGCCCCACTTTTGGTTGGTGAGAAATGTGCTCAAATTTTATTTCAAATGTGGTGGGTGGAAATAGTAGCAGGTAAAGCCATCAGGTAGCAGGTCAAGTCTGCTTCGGCGTGCTAGCATTTTCCTATAAATAGGTGCTTAGGTTAGAATTGAAAATCACACCAGAAACATAAGCTTTCTCTCTTTCTCTCTCTATATTATCGAGCGTATTTTGTGAGTATTTAGATACTTTGAGAGTTGCTATTTAGTACAAGTTTCATTCAGCATCACATCTGACATTTCATTATGAAGTACTGTTTCTTTGAGGCAAGGGATGTTATTTTCTTCTTAAATGATATTATTTTCTTCAATATCATTATGCTGAGATATTGTTATGAATTTTATTGTGGAATTTCTACCTTTTTGTATTGGGGTTACTATTCACGTATACGACACTATTCACAAATACGACACTATTCACCGAAAAATAAAATTTTCTCTTTTTCGTCCTAGATGTCTTTTATGGTTACTATCTTTGATTGTATCTATGTTTTGATCTTTATTTTTGAATTCTACTTCACACTTTGTTATTATGGAGTATTATTGAATTTGGATAAACTGAAATACGAATCCCTAATATTTGTCCTTCTGTCTCACTGGATTCATTCTCTAAAGTGTTTTTCATCATCCTCAGTCCTTAATGGTGATACTTGATGAATATCTTTGGCCTGTAGTGCAAAGATGAATGATTACCGATGAATATCTTTGGCGTGTAGTGCAAAGATGAGCAGTGTTGAGATGAACATGACCAACTCGGTGATAAAATGAATATCTTTGGCCGTAGTGCAAAGATGAATATTTGATTCAAGATGTATATTGATTGATGTTACAGGGATAAAATATTGATGATGGACTTTTAAATTCATAGATGATAGTAGATTTCATTCTCTACTTAACTCTTCTAATGAATTGTTGTTTCCGCTGCAGTTGTTGATCTAAAACTTGTTGTCTATTATATTCTATCAAATTTTTCCCTGTTGAAGACTAAGGTTAATTTGTTGTATATTATCTTAGTCATAATATTCTTTACTGGGCTAGTTGAGCTCACCCTTTTCCTTTTTGTTCCATTTTTCTTCTCAGGAAGCGAGAACATAGCAGGAACTAGTTGAGGTATAGAGTGATGGTTCTAGACAGTTGTTTTAGCAGTCCTTACTATTTTTTTAAAATAGTGCATCAATAATTGTAATGAGGACTTTATTTGGGTGTGGATATTGTCTAGAAGACAATATTTGTATTTGAACTCACAGTATGTGTTGTCGTATTTTGCACGACAATTGTAATAAAGTTGTAGTTATTTTCTGTACCATGTATTTGGCGACTCGGAATGGGTGATGTATACCTATTTTGGGGGCGTCACAATTATTGCATGCTAAAATAACAAGTCTAGGTTTAGAAAAACTTGTATAATGTAATAACAGAACTAACTCAACGAAAGTGTGGAGTTAGAAAACTTGTATAATGTAATCTAACAAGAAACAATAACTTACTCTATAATAAATAAACTAGCTCAACGAAAGTGTAAGCTAGCACAATGTAACAATTGATTTAGAGAACTTACAAAATCGTAAATAAACTAACTCAGCGAAAGTGTGGAGATAGAAAGCTTTCCTTGCTTGTAGGCTAAACCGTAACAATTCAATTCATAATATCCTAATCATATGCCATTAGGACACAATTAGCAACTACTCATAATACATATCTATTTCATGTTTGGTTTGATGTTTAATCACATAATCAAGTTACATCGATTAAAATAATAACAACACTCGTTAAGTGTTAATTGTATGCTCATTAATATAGCATGCAATCCAATACTAATTTTGTTATCCTACACAACACTTTCTCGCAGACTTAATTTAGCATGCAATCTTATCTATATGATAAACATACAATCATATATATATATATATATAAATATATATATATATATATATATATATATATATATATATATATATATATATATAGTGTATAACAATTACAATTACAAATACACATAATTTTCTAATCAATTATAAAAACATGGTTTTACATAAAGTTTGTAAAGAACTTTAAATTACAGTCAAATTCAGAAACACAGAGACTCAAAAATTATAGCATAAAACATATATGTTAATGTTATGTAACATACCTTTTGTTGCTTAAGAAATCCTTGTTAACCACAACTAACTGTTTGAAAGACTGAGGAACTCTCTCTCTCTCTCTCTTGATTCTCTCTCAGACTCTCTCAAACCTCTGAAAACCCTTTTCCTTCCTTAGTTATTAGTATAGGCCAAATACACTATACGTAAAGATCAAAACAAAACCAAAGCACGATTTTTCAAACGTTTTAAAAACCAACGTTATAATAATTGCCCCTATTAATTTTTATCAGTTACCAAACTTAATATATATTATTTATATTTTGTTTATTTAATTTATATTATTAAAATTCAAAATTTAGAAATCCAAAAGCCATAAGGCTCTGTTTGAAAAAACTCCTTAAAAATTAAAGACTCAATATCTTTAAGCCTTGTTCGGCAAAAAAACTAAATAAAACTCCTTTATAGTATAGTTATTTGTCACACTTTATTTAATTAAGTTTTCATACTTAATTTAATTAATTCTAATAACAATTTATTGAATAATATAATAATTCATTTAATCATTATAAATTCTCTAACTTAATAATTAAATTAAATTAGAATACTATCTCATAATAATTAATTTTCTAAGACCCCAAATTTTATGAATAAAAATTTAATTTTCTCAAAATATTTTTTTTATGTTATGGTGTGGATTTGAGATAATGTTATAGTTGTGGGTAATATTTATAAATTTTGAAAAGTAAGCAAGTGGTTATAAAATATTCGATTGGTCGGGGAATATTCTTTTTATCGGAGAATATCCGTACGACGGAACAATCATTGGTGGACCCCACAACAGAATTATTATTTGAATAAGAAAATGACAAAAATATCTTTTTATGAAAATAACGGCGGAAGTTTTACCGTTAACTGTTGAACTACCCTAGTAGTAAAAGTACAAGATACACGTGGTCAGCATAGTAGCACTACCAGTATTGATTATTAGTGCTTACGTGAGAAGTCCCTCGCTTTTACTCAATAATTGTTACAATAATTACTGTTCAATATTTTATTTTATTGATTCAATAATTGCCGCGTTGATATTTTATATTATTGTTGTTTCAATAATTGTCACCGCATGTATTTCCCATTATCAAATCAATAATTCATATTATTTGAATAATATTATTAGATAATTATTATTGATAATGTCTAAAGTTACATCAAGGAGAGGTTTGGTCACCTAATTGCGCGCCAGTAAGAAGAAATCCTTATCGGAAATTCCCGTCTTTCCTAGGAATGGCCTGGTTGTCATTATTGTGATTCTGTAATATTATTTGTGATTAATTAATTATTAATTTATATGATAAAGAAATATTTATTTATGTGGACATAAATGATAGATAGGAAAATATTTATTTTATGTGGTTATAATTGAAGGAATTAATGTTGAGGTATTTTATCATTATTTTGTCGGATTGGAGGTATTAAAACTCAAATCGGTGTTCTTAAAGCTCTATTAAGTGAGTTATAATTTTAATCCCAATAGTTGGATCGTTGTGATTTTTGGATATGTTATGCATATATAAGTTGAGTATATGTCCACAAATTTGGAACCGTTAAAAATTAACGTATGATTTGTTATGAATTTTAAGAGGTATTGAAAATCGTCCGTTTGTGGATTTCAGATATTTTTTGTTTGAAATTTGGAAAAACTTTCTTTTGTAAAGTTGTAGAGAATTCGATTTCGTGTGGAATGGATATAAAATTCATATTTTTCCTGATAAAAGGGCTATTTATTATGAATTGTTGAAGTTTCGAAAATTAAAATATTTTTATTTAAATTATGGGTGGGCCCCACTTTTGGTTGTTGGGAAAGATGGCTGATTTCTGGTGGGCCCCACTTGTGGTGGCTGAATTTTTATTCAAAGCATGCATGCGTAGAAATAATAATAATATTATTTTATTATTTAGTCTCCTTTGGCGTTCTAATATTTTCCTATAAATAGGCGCTTAGGTTAGAATTGAAAATCACATCAGAAACAAGTTTTCGTTCTCTCTATATTATCGAGCGTATTTTTGTGAGTATTTAGATACTTTGAGAGTTGTTATTCAGTGCAAGTTTCCTTCGGCTTTACATCCGATATTTTGATCAGAACTACTGTTATTTTGAGGTAAGGGTTGTTATTTTCTTCGTAAATGATATTATTTTCTTCAATATCATTATGCCGAAATATTGATACGAATTTTATTGTGGAATTTCTACCTTTTTGTGTCGAGGTTACTATTCACGTATACGACACTATTCACGTATACGGTACTATTCACGAATACGCCACTATTCACCGAAAAATGAAATTTTCTCTTTTTCATCCCAGATGTCTATTATGGTTACTATCTTTGATTGTATCCATGCTTTGATCTTCATTCTTGAATTTTACTCCATTATTGTTTATTATGGAATATTATTTTCGTTCAACAGTAGTAAGGGATGTTATTTTCTTCGTAAATGATATTATTTTCTTCAATATCATTATGCCGAAATATTGATATGAATTTTATTGTGGAATTTCTACCTTTTTGTATCGGGGTTACTATTCACGTATACGACATTATTCACGAATACGACACTATTCACAAATACGACACTATTCAACGAAAAATGAAATTTTCTCTTTTTCGTTCTAGATGTCTATTATGGTTACTATAATTGATTGTATCCATGTTTTGATCTTCATTCTATACTCATTTGGTTAAAGTTTTGGCTTCTATATTCCATGAAATTAGTAGAATATCCTTGATATTTGCGCTTCATCCAGTATCTTTTCATGAAAATATTATTCTGAGCATTCTTGATAAAGTTTAACATATTCATGCTGGAGTACTATTTATGAGTTACTATTTATGAAGTACTATTCACGGGGTATTATTCACTCGAGTACTATTCATGATAAAAATTAATTCATTTTCGGTCCAAATCATTTTTGGTACAATATTATTCTTGAATTTTACTCCACAAAGCAGTATCATGTTGATAATTTGAACGTTATTGAATTCTGGATAAATTAAATTATAAATCTTTAAAATTTATCCTTGAACTTGTTTTATTGAATTATTATGTCATTGTCATCATCCTCATGCTTATATTGTTATGAAAGTCATCTTTGGCCCATAGTACATAGATGGACTTGGTATGATTATGACCAGGGATTATTCAGTATAATCATGACCGTAATGTTACAAATGATGTGACAAAAGTCCTCATTGGCTCGTAGTGCATTGACAGACAGTTTTTGGTATGATTATGGTCATGGATTCTCTTCGGCCAAGGGTGCAAAGATGAATTGTTTTATGGCATGATTATGACCGTTGATGAAAACACGATTATCTTTGGCCCGTAGTGCAAGGATAATTCGTGGTCGTGATGTGACGCCCCCAAAAATAGGTATACATCACCTATCTTGAGTCGCCAAATACATGGTACAGAATACAAATACAAACTTAATTATACAACCGTCGTGTAATATACGACAATACATAAACTGAGAGTTTTAATAGGAATACTGTCATCTAGACAATATCCACACTCAAAAGAGTCCTCATTATATTTGTTGTCACACTATTTAATAGAATAGTGAGGACTACTAATGCTATCATCTGGACCGTCACTCCTTTCCCCGACTCATCCCAGCTATATTCTCATTTCCTGAAGAGAACAGTGAAAGAAAGGGTGAGCTCAACTAGCCCAGTAAGAAATATTATGACTAAAATAATGCAGAAAAAATTATCAATAGTCTTCAACAATGTTAAACTGATAAAATATAATAGACATCAAGTTTAACTGCAGCGGAACAAGCAATCCATTAGAAGAGTCAAGTAGAGAATAAAATCTACTATCTTCTATGGTTTAAAGTGTTTTCATCAATTTTTTTATCGTTGAGACTCAGCTTAATAAATAAAACACATCATCTAATCATCCCTGTACTACGGGCCAAGGATATTCATTAAATCATCAATGGTCATGACTATACCGAACAATCCCTGGTCAAAATTATCGATGTCGGGATTTTTGAGTGTCCCTTTCGTTACTTGTTCCTTGGCGTTCTCATGTTAATGTGAGATTTGTTTGAAAAAACAAGTGACAATGGTCCGACATGTATAATGTCGACGATTTGACTTTAAGAGTCGCCAACAGGTGTATTTAATCGTCAGCACTAACGCAACCGAAAAGGTTTGTACATTGACTCAGTGATATGACACTGCTAAACGGGTCTGTGAAACCGAGATTCATTTTGGGTCCGGGGGCTTGATTATGCAGAGGGAAGGTGTTAGGAACCCCCCGACATCTGTGTTACTACGATGACCGCCACTTTTCAAAGAAATTGTTATATGAATGTGTGTGTGTGTGTGTGTGGATCAATGTGTAATTATTTGAAAGTAGTGCGAGGCCTCGTTCGCACCTATATACAAAAGGTTTGAATTTTATAGAAAAATTTAGTTTTAACCAAGATATATCAATGAAGTTTTGTAAAAGATTTTTTTTTAAACCCTGTGCTCAATAGGAATTGAGACCTTTTCATACTTCCATTTTATTATTAAATGTTCTATTGTTTGCTTTTATTTTCGAGATCTGAAGCATTCTCAAGAAAATAATATCTGTGATCTTAGAACTCCTCATGGGCACTGCACCATCCAAGGAAATTCAGACACTGTAAAATAATGTACAAGCTGCTTACAGCTAAAAAATATGTCCATCATGGGAACATAATCTAGATTCAGTAGACTGAATCTGTGATCACATGATTCCTAGGCTCATATGATACTGCAATTTGTATGGAAAGCGATAAGCGCTTATATATATAAAAGTCACGTAAATATATATATACGATTATGATCAACCACCACTGTAAGTAACTCCAATGGGGATCGAAATGTAAATATATAAAAGCGGTATATATATATATATATATATATATATATATATATATATATATATATATATATATATATATATATATAGGAGTTCCTTCCATAGCAATTCGGTTCTTATGGGTAATGTATCTGTTACCCTTTTGGACCGTTGATAAACTTATTGGAAGGCTGAGATTGAAACATAAATATACCCAACCGTAACAACTTGTACCAGCTTTTATTTTAATATGAGGACCCCACCATAGTCAACATGTTGTCAGTTTGTTTAACTAAAACGAATTTTAATATTAAATAATCTGATAGAAGTGCATACATTTGTAATATTGTATAAAAAAAAAAAATCCAAACCGTAACAAAGCTCTTACTATTATAAAAATAAAAAAATAAAAAAATTACCAACCTAATACAACCTCTTACGACTTTATATAAAAATCAAATAAATAATAGCACAAGTTCTTTATTTGCTATTTTTTATAACAATATTTGTTATTTTATAAAAACAAATATTTTTATAATAACAAATAAAGAATATAAAATATTTTATAAAACAAATATTTTATAAAAACAAATGTTATTATAAAATATTTTATAAAAACAAATATTTTATAACAAATGTTTTTATAACAAATGTTTTTATAAAAATAATTTATAACAAATGTTTTTATAACAAATGTTTTATAACAAATGTTTTTATAAAATATTTTATAAAAACAAATATTTTATAACAAATGTTATTATAAAATATTTTATAACAAATGTTTTTATAAAAAATAATTTATAACAAATGTTTTTATAAAAAATAATTTATAACAAATGTTTTAAAACAAATGTTATTATAAAATATTTTATAAAAACAAATATTTTATAACAAATGTTTTTATAACAAATATTTTATAACAAATGTTTTTATAAAATATTTTATAAAAACAAATGTTTTTATAAAATATTTGTTTTTATAAAATATTTTATATTCTTTATTTGTTATTATAAAAATATTTGTTTTATAAAATATTTATTTTTATAAAATAACAAATATTGTTATAAACAATAGCAAATAAAGAACTTGTGCCACTATTTGATTTTTATACAAGTCGTAAAGGTTGCATCTTGGGTTAGTAATTTTTTTTTTATATAAGTTTTACATGTCGCATTCTATTATTATTTAATATTAAAAATTTGTTTTAGTTAAACAAACCGACAACATGTTGACTATGGTGGGGTCCTCATATTAAAATAAAAGCTTGCATGACAAGTTGTTACTACCGGGTATATTTATGTTTCAATCTCACCTTCCAATAAGTTTATCAACTGGCCCAAAAGGGGTTACTGCAGATACACCTATAGCAACCTATTACATGGAAGGGCTCCTATATATATATATATATATATATATATATATATATATATATATATATATATATGGACATGATCAACCACCACGTAAGTAAACTCTGTGTGGGACGAAATGTAAATTAAAATTCAGATAAGCGATCAACCGCCAAGAAGTAAACTTCAGTGTGATCGAAATGTAAATAAAGTTGTAAAAGGCCACAAAGTAAACTCCAGTTCGACGAAATATAAATATATATATATATATATATATATATATATATATATATATAATTGTTATGGATATATCGATGAGCTCGATTTTACATCCTAGCATTATATATATAAGCGGTAAATGTCTTGGATGTAAAATCCGTGCTCATCGATATGTCTCACAACAATTATATATATATATATATATATATATATATATATATATATATATAAAGCAATAAACTCTTCGCATCAAGTTCAGGCTCAATCGAGGCATAACTCGATAATGTTAGTCCATATAAAAATATATACAAATATATATAAGTATATATATACAGACAGAAATGAAATCCATGAACCGAAGTCCGGGCAAACACACTCACATAACTCTTAACGTGTACAACAGTGTGTGATAATATGAGAAGAAAGCTTTATAGAATGTAAGAAGGCTTACAATGGGCTGCCAAAGTAGACTTCTAGGACTCTATGTGGACAAACACTCAGCTCTTGCGGGTAAATATATAACTGTATGTGGGCTAACAGGTGTTTAAAAAGAGCAAACACTCAATATGGGGGTGTACAAAGCCAATTGGACAGGGTTCCCTCGCTATTTCTCTTGCAAATATGGTTGGCCCCAAGCCCCATATATATAGAACTAATGGCCGCAGGTGTACGCGCAGCAATTTCTAATACACCCACATTCGCTCGTGGTGCATCCAAGTCTCATGTGGTCCCGTCATCTCAAGACGTGCACTCGTGCAATGTAATATCCGTTCGAACTTGCAGAACTTCAATCTGAGCATCCGAACGAGGTGTACAAGACCATCTTTGAACTGCTTTTGTCAAGAGTTATGCAATGACATGGGATTTGCCCTTTTTTATTCCAGGAAGATGGGTCCATGACCGAAATAGCATTCCCGGGTTCCCGTCAGGCAATCCGGTGAGCTATTTTGCGCAGTTCACGCTCCAAAGTTAAGATATGGTTCTTGTGGGACTTCTTTTGAAGATATTTGAGTTGAAATGAGTTTATTTGACTTGAAGTAAAGTTGAGTCAGCAAAATGACCATTTTGCCCCTCCTAGGGTTATCTCTGGTTTTCGCACAGTTGTAGCGGGTTTTTCCCAAGGTTATCTCTGAGATGGTCTGCTGTTGACTTTGAATGTACTCAAGGTTATCTCTGAGGTTGGAATTGATGTTGTGGTCCTCCAGGATTACCTCCGGAGTGTGAAAAGATGTTTTGCCCTCCCGCACGCTTAAGTAATGAAAAGAAAATTTTGAGTGTCTACAGATGCCCTCTTTATCATGTTCATGCAATGCAATGGAATGGACATGATAAAGATTAGTAGACACTTGAAACATGACAATGTATTTTTAATGATGCAGATCGCAATGTAGTGAATGTGATGATGAATGTTTAAAATGTTTTTATAAATCGCACATCGCATTTCGCACTTCGCATTTCGCTTTTGGCCAATCGCACTTCGCAACTCGCACATCGCATTTCGCATATCACAAATCGCAAATCGCAATGTAATGAATGTTATGATGCATGTTTAAAATGTTTTCGCAAATCGCTTTACCTTTACCGGGGATTACTGATGCCTATGCTGGTGTTGACTACAACGACTTGGCTTTTTGTCGGTGCCACTAATGCCTGTTTATTGAAGAGAAATGGAGATGTCGCCGATGCATACGCTGGTAGTTTACAATAGTGCCTACCCTGATGGTAGTTTGATAACAGATCCTACCCTGCTGGTAGTTGACATCGCCCAACTATTTTGGTTCCCACTCGAATGGCGGTATACAAATCTTTCATCGCTGAATTGTCATGATGTTGCACTGAATTGATACCAATGGTTTTGAATACCGGATCTCCCGATACCTTCGCTAAAGTAATATTCAAAGGTTTGCTTCGTTAGATTCTGCCTGATGTGATGCTTGATAGAGATGTACGTTGATGTAGCGCATTTACATACGTGCAGATCACGCATGATGTGATGATCTAGATTTTCTTAGGAGCCTATTGTCCTAGATTGATGCAGATTGTAATTTGTATGGAGTAGAATTTTTTTCTCACCTTTTTTGAGGTGATTTGGAGTTTCCTTTCGCTGTTGGGTGCTTGTGCCCATTTCCTTGAACATTTGATTTGCAACCCGACTGAACTGATGACCTGAATGCTGCTGATATCCCTGGAGGGTGCCGTCTGTACTTTCACTGCTGAACTTTGAACTTTAGTGTAGAGGCCTCAGCTTATGAGGATTTGGCGCAAATTGATGGTGTAGATTTCATTCGCCAGACCCTTTGTCATTGGGCTTCTGCTCTTAAGTTAAGAACTTTGTTGAGAATTTTCCCCTTCGTTTGTAGGGGCAAACTAATGTCGCCATGATTTCTTTCAGGAGTTTTCCTTCTTTTGATGAGAGGTTTGATTCCGCCTTAAAATCCTTCACTTTCCTGGAATCGAAAAATGCCCCAGTCCTTTCACATACTGATGTCAGGGATTCATACGAGAAACTCTCTTTGTTGATAAAGTCGCAAGTGAATAATATCCAAATCGCTAATGAGCAGATGTGAGGGAAGCTTTGATGATGATAGACCATGCTGATGGTGTTGACTAGGGCATTTTCCTCTTTAAGATGTTTGATAAATGCCCTAGTGTTGAGTTGACGCTGTTTCCGAGATTGCCCAAGTCTTGTTGTAGTGGTCACAATATCGGGTTGTCGTCGATTTTGAAATTGCCCCAACCTTGCTTGTTGTCTGGGATACCGCTTTGATGGATGGGTACGATAAGATCTTTGAGATCGCAAGAGACTTTTTTACTTCTGCATGCGGATGGTGAACAAGTATAGGACTTGGGTTTTGATGCCTTCAATCATTATTCCTGACTTGTTATTGCAATCGGTCTTGATTTTCTTCTGATTTGATGAAGACTTGTGATTAAGGGTGTCAAATCTTTGAAGGTCCTCGCTGCTGGATGTCTTGGCATATCGCTGTTTCTTCCTTTCTGGGATTTGTGCCAGATTTGATGGAATGACATTGCAGTGTTGTTGGGTATTCTCCACATAGGTCGCTGACTTGGAGGGTCATTCTTGGGATCGACGTTTGGATTTGGACGTTTCTGTTGAGGGTCAGACCGCACCACTGGTGGTTCCCTACGTACTCCCGTGAGTGTGGGAGATCAGGTATGTGTAGTTCCTACTTGATAAGATAAACGGTTTGACAAGTGTTTATTTGAGAAGCGTTTGTTTGAGAAGTGTTTGTTTGAGAAGTGTTTGGTTTGGGAAGTGTTTGGTTTGAGAAGTGTTTGGTTTGGGTTTTTGGGTTTTTGTTTGGTTTGACCGCACCATAAATGGCTGCCTACGTACTCCCATTGAAGAGGGGAGATCAGGTCTTTCGTAGTTTAGGCTTGATGAGCTGAAACCTGAATGATTTGATTTTTTTGATTTTTTTTCTTTTTTTTTTTTTTTTTTTTTTTTTTTTTTTTTTTTTTTTTTTTTTTTTTTTTGTTTTTTTCTATACATGCATGGAAAATAAAAAGCATACTGCGAAGGAAGTGATACCGTCCCAACATCTTCTGGAACTCGCAACTTTATCCCCTGGATCTACATCTTTTTGGCTAGTTGAGGCAAGATAGTCCAATCGCCAGTGGTTGTGTTGCCTTCAAGGCTCGCAACAGAGGTTACTTCTTAGTTTTGAATGTCTTCACTTATGGCCATAACTTGATCGCTTCCTGGTTCTGTACATTCCTCAGGGATGCTTGAGCTGGACCCATCGCAAAAAGGTATGAACTCTTGATTCTTTGATGGATTGGTTTCCCCGATAACCTCGCCACTTTTTCCCTCATCTGTTCCTTCACGCTTTTCCTAGGCTTGAGAGGATTCGACCATGAAATTTGCCTCGAACTGTCGTCGCATTTCTTGCAAGGAATTTTCCTTTTTTGCTTTTTCTTCCTTGGAAAGGATCAGTATTTCCTCCGCATCATCCAAGGTGATAAAATCAGGAACATGGTTGATATCTTTGGACCAGAAGATGTTTGATGTTGGCGGAAGAAAATCCTTCCGGAATTCCCTTGTCTCTTCTATCATTTCCTGCATTAGGATCGCTCCATCTTGTGTTCTGCCAGGAATATCGCTCATAGCCTTCACCTTATTTGAACTATTTGTCTCGAGTGGACATCTTAAGCTTTTTATTGCCTTTTCACCTTTTTTGGTCATGGGAATTTCTATCTCCAGCTCTCTATTTTTAATGAGATCCTGGATTTTATGTCGCAAAGCCCAGCATTCCTCAGTCGTATGTCCTAGTGAGTTAGAATGGTAGAGACATATCTTGGTGGAATCATAGCTCTTTATCTTTGGATTTACAGGAGGCAACAACTCAGTAATCCTTCCTTCGCTTATCAGAAAGTGTAGCATTTCTTCATTGGATTTGCTTATAGGGGTGAATTTTCGAACTCTTGTGGAGGTTGTTTGATCTTTTTTCTTTGAGAGTTCGCATTCCCCCAAGCGATTTTTTCGTTGGGGAGGTCTGCTAGCAATTTTATCATCCCCCTTTTCTTGGCCTTCTAATTGTTGAGTGAAGAAATGCCTTGTATCCTGATGTTGGCGCACTATCAGCTTAGCTAACAGATTTACTTGATTCTAGATCATCTCTAACTTTTGCATTACTATCATACCCTCCTCCGAGTTTTCCCATTTTAGGACATCTGTTCTGTGCCTTTGGGGGTAGTCTTCTATCCTTCGTATGCACTTACGAATAGGATATATTTCAGCGCTTCCTGACCATATCATGTTTACTTCTTCCGTATCATGCTGCAACAGAAGGTTGGTGTTCACATTTTGCTGGTCAGGTTGTTGGACAACAATACTGCCACTTTCGATATGATTTTGAATTTTATGCTTTAAGGACCAACAATCTTGTGTATCGTGTCCTGGAGATCCTGAGTGGTAAGCACATCTCTGGCTTGGATTGTATCTTTTGCTCCCTGGTTCCAGAGGTGGAGCCAGTTCGATAATTTTCTTATGATCCTTCAATATCGCCAACACATTTTCAAGAGAATCTCCTAGTGGAGTGAACACCCGATTTTCCGTTCTCTCAAATTTTCTTTTCCTGTCCTTAAATTGGTTAAATGCTGCCTGTTGTTGAAATGGCAGATTGTCTCACTTTTTCCAAATGGGGGGACTGTAAGTTGGTGTACTAGATTGCCCCTGCAAAACAAGGGATACATCTTTAGTGTCTTTATCGGGTACCCCCTTGGGATCGCTCGCATACTTGCCAGTTTATATATGCTTGGCAACTTCTTCCAAGGCAGTGAAGTCTTTAATCTTGCCTGCTTTCAGGCCCATCTCTGCCATTTTGCCGTGTTTGATCATTTCTGAGAACGGCTTTCCTATACCTGCTAGGATCCTCTCATAGTACAGAGCCTCTTGGATATCAATAAACGCTATTACCATCTCGGCTTCATCATTGATGGAATGACTTGTATTAGATGTCTCCACCTTTGGGCATATTCTCGGAAAGATTCAAGATTGCTTTTTGACTTTAGTCACTTGGTATCGATTCGACGCCATTTGTGATTGAAAATCTGATGATTTAGAAAGGCGTGGGCAATTATTCCCGGTTGTGGATTTTGCATTGTCGAGTCGGCATACCAGGGCTTTAGCCTCTCCGGTGAGACTCTTTTGAAAAAGTTGCATTACGAGGCTTTCATCTTCAAAGATAAGACCCCGCCACCAATGTACACTTTCGTGATGCATATAGGATCATCACACCCCCATTGTACTTTTCAAACTCGGGACTTTGAATTTGGAAGGATATCGAGCCCTCGGAATATGCAGAGATCTGAATAGTGACACTCCCATAATTTCAGTCCCTTTGATCGAATTTGGATGGTCTCCTCCATTTGTTGGACTTTCTTTCTTAGATCCCCGCTCGATCATCCCCAGATTTGTGATCTCTTTATTGGAATGAGGTTTAGGTATCTGGTTTCCATCTTTTGCCAATACCCTCGATCGCCCACGGGGTGGATAACTTCTCGTTGAGTAGGCATTGTTTGCCCCGGATTCCTCCATGTGTAGAGGATTCAGATGGATGGGTATTTGTGGACCCCGAGTAGATTGGTGTAGTTCTTTGAGCATAACAACAAACTCGTCATTTGATAGCTTAATCTTTTGAACTCCTCGCGAGAGACAGGAGTAGGATTAGGTTGGGCACTTTTATCCATGTCTAACTATGGGCTTAATGTCCTTTTGGACTTTGAACGGGAAACAGGATCAATTGCTTCCCTACAAAAACTTATGTAGTTTAGTCTTAGGAAATGTATAAAAATTTTACATGCTATCATAATATGTCCATTTTAGGAATATTATCCCAAGAAAATGGGTGTCATTTGATAGCATGTCAAGCCTTAATATGCATTCACATATTCTTCATATTTTCCATTACATTGAGATTGACAAGTAATTGAAATGGGAGAGTATGAAGAGACTTCCCTTTGCGTTTGGTTTATCATAGGCTGACCTATCTTAGGTTACTCTTGCGGATTTTTGGCATGAAGGTTCCCAGATCATCGCAATCTACTTGACGGGAAGTTAATACGGCCGTTCAACTGGAGCAAATCTGAGTGGTACCTTTCCTGAGCCCCGGGGAATTATTCTTCCCACGAGTCCAGTAATCAAACACCGATAGGATAGCCTCCTGGTGGAGGGACCACACAACATACATTCACATACAACGTGTCTCACCGCTTATGCAAAATGATGACATGTCACGAAGCACTAATATCACAGATAGATATTTAGCGGTCACAAGATAATTAAGATGCATTCGTACACATTCATCATAAATGTAAATGCAACATTCACGCACAAGCATATAACAATTTTGAAAAGCTGGTAATAGCGGCTTAAGCCCTCTTACTGGAATCCCTAGCAGAGTCGCCACCTGTCGACGTCGGGATTTTTGAGTGTCCCTTTTCGTTACTTGTTCCTTGGCGTTCTCATGTTAATGTGAGATTTGTTTAAAAAAACAAGTGAAAAAGGTCCGACATATATAATGTCGACGATTTGACTTTAAGAGTCGCCAGTTGGTGTATTTAACTAGTTGCACCAACGCAACCGAAAAGGTTTGCACATTGACTTAGTGATATGACACTGCTAAACGGGTTTGTGAAACTTAGATTCATTTTGGGTCCGGGGGCTTGATTATGCAGAGGGAAGGTGTTAGGCACCCCCCGACATCTGTGTTACCATGGTGACCGCCACTTTTCAAAGAAATTATTATATGAATGTGTGTGTGTGTGTGTGTTGATCAATGTGCAATTATTTGAAAGTAGTGCGAGGCCTCGTTCGTACCTATATATACAAGGTTTGAATTTTATAGAAAAATTCAGTTTTAACCAAGATATATCAATGTAGTTTTGTAAAAGAGGTTTTTTAAACCCCGTGCTCAATAGGAATTGAGACCATTTCATACTTCCATTTTATTATTAAATGTTCGGCTTGTTTGCTTTTATTTTCGAGATGCGACGAATTCTAGAGAAAATAATACTCCCTCCGTCCCATGATAAAAGTCCTTATTACTATTTTGGGTAGTCCCATGTTAAATGTCTATTTTCTTTTAATAACCAAACTTTTACACATATTTTCCTATTATACCCGTAACATTAAATATCTCATACTTTTCTTATTCTAATTCTCTCCATATTTAATGACATTATTATAGGCAATTTTGTCATTTTATTCATCTTCTTAATATGCGTGAAAAGTCTACCAGGACTTTTATCCTGGACTCGAGGAGTATCTGAGTAGTCTTGAACCTCCTCATGGGCATGATGACCCATCCAAGGAAATTTAGACATCGTAAAATAATGTACAAGTTGCTTACGGTTGAAAAATATATCCATCATGGGGAACCAATCTAGATTCAAGAGAGATAATCTGTGATCACATGATTCCTGGCTCACATGATCTTGCAATTTGTATGGAAAGCGATGGCGATATATATATAAAAAGTCAGAAATATATATATACGTATATGATCAACCACCACAGAAGCAACTCCATGGGGGATTGGAAATGTAAATATATAAAAGTGGTAAATATATATATATATATATATATGATGATGATCAACCACCACGGTAAACTTGAGTGGGACGAAATATAAATAAAGTCAGTAAAAGCGATCAACCGCCACAAAGTAAACTCCAGCGGAGATGAAATGTAAATAAAAGTGTAAAAGGCCACGAAGTAAACTCTCAGAACTGACGTAAATGTAAATATATATATATATATATATATATATATGTACAAATATATATATAAAAAAACATTAAATGCAATTGGGATGTGAATCCAGGCTCATCTGATATGTCCGACAACAATTATATATATATATATATATATATATATATATATATATATATATATAAAAGCGAGTAAATGCTCTGGATGTAAAATCCAGGCTCATCAGATATGTCTGACAACAATTATATATATAAGTATATATATATATATATAAAAGCAATAAACGCTCCAGACCAAAGTCTAGGCTCAATCAAGGCATAACTCGATAATGTTAGTCCATATAAAAATATATACATATATATATATATATATAAATATATATATACAGACAGAAATGAAAACCACGAACCGAAGTCCGGGCAAACACACTTACATGACTTCAACGTGTACAACAGTGTGTGATAATATGAGAAGAAAGCTTTATAGAATGTAAGAAGGCTTACAGTGGGCTGCCAAAGTAGACTTCTATGACTCTATGTGGACAAACACTTTCATTCATGGCGTAAATATATAATCTGTATGTGGGCTAACAGGTGTTTAAAAAGAGCAAACACTCAATATGGGGGTGTACAAAGCCAATTGGACAGGGTTCCCTCGCTATTTTTCTTGCAAATATGGCTGGCTCCAAGCCCCATATATATAGAACTGATGGCCACAGGTGTACCTGCGGCAGCCTCTGATACACCTGCGGCTGGTCGTGGTGCATCCGGGTCTAGCGGGTCCCGTCATCTCGAAGTACGTGCACTCGTACAATATAATGTCTGCTCGAACTTGCAGAACTTCAATCTGAGGATCCGAACGAGGTGTGCAAGACCATCTTTTGACTGCTTTTGTCGAGAGTTACGCAATGACATGGGATTTGCCCTTTTTGATTCAAAGAAGATGGGTCATTGACCGAAATAGCATTCCCGGGTTCCCGTCAGGCAATCCGGTGAGCTATTTTACGCAGTTCGCGCTCCGAAGTTAAGATATGGTTCTTGTGGGACTTCTTTTGAAGATATTTGAGTTGAAATGAGTGTATTTGACTTGTAGTAAAGTTGAGTCGGCAAAATGACCATTTTTCCCCTCCCGGGCTTATCTCCGGTTTTCATGCATTATGGGGTTTTTCTCGTGGATATCTCTCGAGATGGTCAATGTTGCTTGACTCTCTGAATGTACTCAGGGTTATCTCTGAGGTTGGAATTGATGTTGTGGTCCTCCAGGATTACCTATGTAGTGTTAAAAAGATGTTTTTACCCTCCTGCACAGTTAGTAACAGGAAAAGAAAATTTTGAGTGTCTACAATAATCATACCAAAAACTGTCCATCAATGCATTACAGGCCACTGAAGACTTTTACCATATCATTTATAACATTACAGGTCATGATTATACCGAATGATCCCTGGTCATAATCATACTAAATCCATCTATGCACGTAAGCCAAAGATGAATTTTATTATAATATAAGCATGAGGATGATGACAATGACATAATAATTTAATAAAGCAAGTTCAAGAATTAATTTATCCAGAAATTAATAACGTCCAAATTATTAACATGATACTTCTTTGTGGAGTAAAATTCAAGAATGCTCAGAAGAATATTTCCATGAAAAGATACTGGATGAAGCGCAAATATCAAGGATATTCCACTAATTTCATGGAGTATAGAAGCCAAAACTTTAACCAACCGAGTATAATAGAATATATGAAATCGCAAATGGATTTTCACCCGCCATGCAGAATCCACGATATCTGATTATTTCCACAATTTAATAAAGAATGAATAAAATGATCATTCACCATGCATGTGGTAATCCACATGACAAAGTTATTCCAATAGAATAATAAAAATGGAATAATGTAAGGATTCACCATACGCATGAGAGATCAAGACAGAGGCAGAGTTATTCCCAATGTAATAATAAATAATGGAACTGTGTCCGGCGTAAACGCACGCATGTGATATTCCGATAGAAGAATAAATAATGGAATCAGTCCCAAGAACGCACGTAATCGGATATTCCGGCGAATAATAAAGAATGGAATAACAACAAATCACCATGCATGCGATAGACCGCATAGATATGTTATTCTAATAGAATAATAAATAATGGAACTAGGTCTGGCGTAAACGCACAGTTAGGATATTCCGGCGGAAGAATAAAAAATGGAACTAGGTCCCACAGAAACACACGTATGTGATATTCGGCGTAATAATAAAGAATGGAATAACAACAAAATCACCATGCATGCGATAGATCGCATGACATGTGTTATTCCAATGTAATAATAAATAATGGAACCAGGTCCCACAAGCCTACGCACGAGCGTGATATTTCGACGCAGAATAATAATGAACGGAATAACAACAAAAATACCATGCATTTAATAGACCGCATGACGGAGTTATTCCAATGTAATAATAAATAATGGAACCGGTCCGGCAGAACGCATGAATAGGATATTCCAAATGTAATAATAATGAACGGAATAATAGAAGAATTTCACCATGTATGCGGTATTTAGATAAACAAAGTTATTCCAACATAATAATAAAGAATGGAATAACTAAAGAATTTCACCACGTATGCGGTATTGCCATATACAAAGTTATTCCAATGAGAATAATAAAGAATGGAATAATAGAAGTTCTCTTCATGAATAAGAAAGAAATAATACCCCTTACCTTAGAAGAACTGGATATTGGAAAAGTGAGGTAGCAGACTTCTCTTCTTCTTTCTCTCTATAATTTTTCTCTCAAGAGTTTTAGTGAATTCGTTTGAAATAATGTAGGAATGAGCTTCTATTTATAGGAAAATGGACTGAATAGTAACTAATTCATGAACGGTCCAGGTTAATTTACTTTTAAACGGATGGTCCATATTAATTTACTATTAAAACTTAAAGTAACGGTCCATACTGATTCACTATTAAAACTTTAAACCAGCGATCCATATTGATTTACTATTAAAACTTTAAACCAGCGATCCATATTGATTCACTATTAAAACTTTAAACCAACGATCCATATTGATTCATTATTAAAACTTTAAAACAGCGATCCATATTGATTTACTATTATAACTTCAACCAACGGTCTGAAAAATTAGCACATTTCCTCATGGAATAATATTGTACCTAAAAATGATTTGAACCGAAAAGAAATATATTTTTTGGGTAAATAGTACCCCATGAATAGTAACTCATGAATAATAACTCATGAATAGTAACTCGTGAATAGTAACTCGTAAATAGTAACTTGTGAATAGTACTGACACGAAAAATGCCCCGAATACCCGATTGAACAATATAACCTCTAGACATCAATTATTATCGACATAAATATTGATTTCCACTAACACTAATAATTCCAACACAATGGAACTATCAATTTTATCTTTAATCAACACGAACTTATTCATCATTAATATTATAACTCTCAATATTTAACAACCAATGTCGCTCCTGTGAAAGAGGGGCTTTCCGATAAGGATTTCTCCCTATTGGCGCGTAATTAGGTGACCAAACCTCTCCTTGACAGAACTTCTAGACATTGTAAATATTATAATTTAATAATATGAACAACTTTGTTTTCTCAATTATTGATTTAATAATATATCATATTATGCAGATGATACTGTGCCAATAATTGAATCAATAATATGAGAGATATGATGCGAAGAAATTCTCGTAGCAATAATTGAGTATAATCGAAATAATCTTACGTAAGCATCAATAATCAATACCGTAAAGCTACTATGCAACCACGCCAGATTCATCGTAATTTTACTACCGGGTAGTTCAACAGTTTTAACGGTAACGGATTTAATTTTGAAGAAGGAATTCGAGTTCTTTTAGAAATCAAATTTCCGTTTAATCAAACAGACAAGCTTTACGTGAATAGGTTAAAAATCAATACGATCATTTATGATCAAGATCTACTTGCAATGATTGTATATGCTACGTACACTTGTATGTGTAAGTTTTAAAACGGTGACTCCGGGGACAGAATCTTTATAAGGGAGGGTGAATATAACAACCCGATATTTTCTATACAAATAAATTAAAAATTTTGCGTATAATTTTTTTTTTATATAGATATGGGGAATATATGCCAAGATAATGTGTGTATGTATTTATGTGATATATTTATTACATGAATGATTTTAAATAATTTTATTTTAGGATTATTGATTATTACAAACTATATTATTATAATAATTAATTTTATAGTAGAAATGTTTTTATTGATTATTTTCCATGAAAGTATAATTATATATTATTTATATAATATATGAAATGATTTTTAAATTATTATAATAATTATTTTATTATACTGAATTTTGTTCGATTATTAAGTTAATTATTTTCAATTTAATTAATAATGTTAAGTATGACAGATAAATCAAATATGGAATCCAAACCCTAATTTTGGATTTTGATCAAGGAATGAGAACAATAATATAATATTATTTATATTTTAATTTTTCAGTGATATAATTATATACTGTATGTATATGGATTGACAATGATTGGTCAGTTATGGTGTATTATGTCAAACCCTAGTTTTACTGTGGAAACCCCTAATTTGAAACTCAATTGTGAGTTTAAGTCTATTATATAACTGTGTTATATGATTTTATGATTAATTAGGTCAACCCTAATTAACATTTAGACTTATTAATTTCTTGAAATCCTATTTATTAATTATAAACCTTAATTACTAAATTAGCAAGGATAATTATAATTAATATATAATACCCTAATGTTTATGTATAATTAGAACCCTAATCAAATTAAGAAAACCTTAATTATAAATTTTAGAAACTAATTTTATTTTATTTTAAACTCTAAATAAACAATTTGGGTAACATATATTAAAATTGTTAGACTATATTTATTACATGGCCAAAAACAATTAAAGGAGAAGCCCAAAAGAAATAAAATGCAAGCCCAAAACTTAGCCCACTTGATTAAGGATATTTTAGACCTTTGATTTATCTAATTTATGCATTAAAATAAAAGCTAAAAGAAGGGATTAGTGGGCATATATATAGCTGGCCACTTTAGGCCTTTTAAGGCAACAAATTAAGTTAATAAATGTCCAAAAGTAGAAGTCTTACACACAAGTACATGTGTGTCAATCTCCCATTGGTTGCACATCTATTAAACACCTTTAATCACATGATTAGGCTAATTGAAGAGATAAGGTGTAGTCTTTTATCCATGAGATAATAAAAATATGGGGGTTAATAGTTATATCGCACATTTGCTAGACTTCTATGAATAGATTAGAGAGAGAAAATAAGTCATTTGCTAGCTCATTTTGTATCAACTCTCAACCTAGACTCTCTCTCTCTTAAACCAACGAAATTTCTTAGCATATCAGTCCCAAATCCAAGCGTCACTAACACCACAATCAAATCAGAAAGCTAGAAATCAAGATTTGTCATATAAAGGTATAAACCTTAGCCATGAAATCTGACCATAAATCTGTTGATAGATGTTATGATTCTGTATTTGAATATGTTGTTAGTAGTGTAAAATGATGATCTGGGTTGCTAGATGTTAGATCCATAACATCTAGAGGCTCGGATTTGAGTTTTTGCAAAATCTGGAAAAAAAATCAAATCGTGGTCCGACAACAAATGTCGGCCGGGCCAGATCTTTGGTCGTTTATGATTTTTGTTGTTTTTAAGTTGTTATGTGTAGTCTGGTATGTGGTCTTTGATCTGGAACAAGAATCAAGTTCATATCTTAAACAGGTTGCAAGATATTGTTAGTCAAAAGTCGTTGACCAACCATGACTGGACAAAATCTGGGTAACCCAGATCTTGCCCAGAAATGGTCTGACAAGACTTTTGACGCTTTGGATCTTGTAATCTGTTATATATTTGTGTTGTTTGTTGTATTAAGGTTATAGTATGATAGATATACAACATGTTAAAGCTTTTAGATCTCTTATATCACAAACATAATGGAATTGGGGATTGGTCAAACCAAGCAAAAAGTTCACGGAAGAACCTTCTGGGCAACCCAGAAAGTTCATAAGCGTGGATTCTGACAAGGTTTGACCTGTCGAGATCTTGATATTCTGTTGATGTTTTGCTTATGTTTTGTATTAGATCTGTAGTCCTCCATGTTGGTTAGACACTGAAGTCGTTTGATCACAAAAAACATTACACGATCGTCTTTTAGTGGGAGCCCAAAGTGGGCACAATAAGATCGTTTTCTTCATTTCGGCAAACCCGAGAAATGAAGAATGCGATCCGATAAACCACTTTGGGGCTCGAGATCTTCTTTGTTATGTATTATATGATCATGTTTGTCGTTGGGTCTTGTAATTCTGCATTTGTACTACATGATCGGATCAACAACAAGTCCAGAAACACTTTGTGTGAAGATTAATTAGTGGTCAAACATGCTTTTCAGAAGCGTGTATGAAGATCTGGTTTTCATGATGAACATGAAGAACACCATGGCGTATTTTCTTCTATCGCTATAGGTGGTCTTTAGCTTACAGATTAAATTATAAAAATTATATTTTCATTAAATAATTATAGAAAATTAGTTTTTAATTATTAAGAATACATAATAAATTATTAAAAATTATTTTAAAGTCTGAAAATTAGTTTTAAATTATTTTTAATATATTTCATAAATATTTAATATTTTGAAATATTAAAAGTATTTAATTTATTTAATTATTATATTAAATAAATTATTTAAAAATGATTTTAATATTTGAAAAAATCATTTAAAACTATATAATGGTATAAGAAATTATTTTAAGTTATTTTTAATGACTTTTAAATATTTTATGATGAAATTCATTAATAAATTAATATTAATGATAGTTTAGTTATTTAATAAATAAATTAAATAAATAAATTAAAAATGATTTTGTTATATTAAAAATTATTTAAAATAATAATAAGGTATTTAAAAATATTTTAAGTTATAAAATATAACTTTCAATATTTAAAGGTAAATTTCATTAATTAATTATTATTAATGATATTAAAGTTATTTAATAATTATATTAAATAATTTAGTTTAAAAATGATTTTATTATTGTAAAAATCATTTTAAATGAAAATAAAGTGTTTAAAGATATTTTAAGTTATAAAATATAACTTTTAATATTTAAAGGATAATTTCATTAATAATTTAATATTAATGATATTTGTTTAACATTAATGATATTAAATTTATTTAATAATTATATTAAATAAATGGTTTAAAAATAGTTTTATTAATTTAAAAATTATTTAAAAGGATATAAATGAATTAAAAATATTTTAAGTTATACTTAATGACTTTTAATATTTTGAGGAATAGATGCGTTAATGTTTTAATATTAATGATAATTATTTAAAAATGATTTTAAATATTTTAGAAATCATTTAAGGGTAATATAAATGTTTTAAAAGTATTTTGAGTTATTATAAATAATTTAATATTTTGCCAATGGTTTCATTAATACTTTAATGTTAATTAAATATTAATGATAATAGAATTGTTTGATATTTAAATCATTTAATAATGATTCCGGTGTTTGAAAATTCATGATAAGTTATGATAAATGTTTAAATTTTTTTTATTATAAGTCATTTAAAATAATATGACTGATATTTACAGATATTGAGTTACAGAGTAGAGTCTTAGACTCGATAATTACCCAATAAAGCTTTCGGTACACCGTCATATTTCAGAAATTGATCTAGACTTAGATATTTTGACTGTATTAATGTTTGTTTGTGATGCAATAACTGTTGAACTTGTGTGATAATGTGATTAGGTTATGTGCCGACTGTGAAATGCAGTACTATATGTTATAGTATATTATTCTAATAGAACGAATGATCTGATTAATGATAGGTCGTGATATAAAAGATAAAACTAAGTTACAGATTGTAAGCAAATGCATCGAGCAAGTATCCTACCTTTGCATTTCCTTTATGTAATGGACATGAGTAAGAATGTTTCAGAATTATATTATTACTGTACAGATTATTAATCCTATATTATATACGCTCATTAATTGTCAACATGTTAGTATATGGTAATTTCGATATATATTATGTTCGTTAATTTCTATAAATGGTTATACAAGTGTCCCCACTTGGATAATCATTGCATTTAATCACATGTTGATACACCTTTGTTAATTACTCGTATATATATATATATATATATGTTGAATTATAGATTATTATTGAATAAGATAAAACCTACCTATTATCTAACCGAATTGCTTTGGTTTGGAACCCTGACAAGTATGAACATCCTATTCATGGGAAACTTTTTATGTGCCCAAGGCAGCCAGAGTGAACGATAATATCGTTCTTGTAATGTAGTATTGATCAATACAGGGTACAACGGGCTGATCACCCTCTATGCCCGTAAGTTATGATGGTTTACAAATGAAGTCCTGTTTAACCTTTTCGAAAATGAAAATAATGTTCATAGTATGTCTCCTTAAACCTATTTATAGTCAGTACGTAGTTTCAAAATTTGATAGAGAGTTGTTATGTTATTATTATCGGTTCAGATTACTTCACAACTATTGATTTGTTGTAGAAGGGTAGTATAAAGAAAACATTTAAATTCTTTCAGCTTATATATATATAGTTGTTATTACTTGCTGGGCACTCAAATGCTCATCCTTGCTTAATTTAAATGTTTTCAGCTAAGTGTGAACAACCTGAAGGCTCTGCTAGGAATAAAGGAAAAGGGAAAGGTTGCTGAATGATTTCAATGTTATCTTGTGTAATAGTTTAATATTATTAAGACAATGTTATACATTTATTATCATGTATTGTAAGGAATGATTAAAGGTTACGTACTTGGGAGCTAGACTTTGATAATTATGTAAATTAAGTTTAATATTTATATTATTGCTATTATTATTAGTATTATTCCGCTCATAGAAATGGTATCGTAAAGCACTGAGTTCGGGTTTCAAGTACTTGGATTTGGGGGCTTTACACACATGATCTCCAATATCGAATTCCACGTCCTTTCGATGAAGATCAACATAACTCTTTTGTGGATCTTGTTCAGTTTTTATACGTTGTCGGATCGTTTGAATCTTTTCTGTAGTCATACGTACCAAATTCGGTCCCAACAACATTGCTTCACCCACCTCATCCCAGCATACTGGCGAACGACACTTTCTTCCATACAATGCCTCAAATGGAGCCATGCCAATACTTGTTTGATAACTATTGTTGTAAGAAAACTCCACCAATGGTAAGAACTTGTCCCAACTTCCCTTGAAGTTAAGGACACAGAGTCTTAATAAATCTTCAAGAGTTTGAATAGTCCTCTCTGATTGTTCGTCCGTCTGAGGATGATATGCTGAACTAAATCGTAAATCCATGCCCATAGCTTTTTGCAAACTAACCCAAAATCTTGAAGTGAATCTTGGGTCTCGATCAGAAACTATGGATACTGGCATACTATGCAATCTTACAATCTCGTTTATATACATACTAGCAAGACATTCAAGTGTATAAGTTTCTTGTATCGATAAAAAATGAGCAGACTTGGTCAATTTATCAACGATGACCCAAATTGCATCTATGCCTTGAGAAACCTTGGGAAGACTAGTAATAAAATCCATGGTAATCTGCTCCCACTTCTATTCTGGAATTCCAAGTGGTTGCAATGGACCTTTTGGTACTTGATGCTCCGCTTTGACTCGTTGACAAGTTAGACACCTTGAGATAAATAGCGCTATCTCTCTCTTCATATTGTTCCACCAAAATGTATAACGAATATCATGATACATTTTGATACTCCCAGGATGGATTGCAAACGGTGTGTTGTGCGCCTCCATCATGATTTTATACTTCAGGTCAGAATCATTAGGAACACAAAGTCTAGAGTTGACTCGAAGTATTCCTTCTTCATCGATTCTTGCTTCTGGAATAGCACTTTCTTCCGCTTTCTTCTTCATATGCATCAACTCCAGGTCTGTAGCTTGAGCAGCTTTAACTTTATCGATTAAAGTCAGTTCTACTCGTATATTCGCCATCATCACATGGGTCCCTGGAGTCTTTAACTCTATCTCCATCCTTTCCAGGTCACACAAAATGGGCCTTTGCGTTGACAATATCGCACTCGTACCCGTATATGATCTTCTACTCAATGCGTCAGCTACTACGTTCGCTTTTTCAGGATGGTATTGGATGGTATGATCATAATCTTTCAACAGCTCAAGCCAACATCATTGCCGCATGTTGAGTTCCTTCTGAGTGAAGAAATATTTGAGGCTTTTATGATCCGTATAAATCTTCACCTTCTCTCCATACAGGTAATGCCTCCAAATCTTAAGCGCAAAAATGATAGCGGCCAACTCTAGATCATGAGTAGGATAATTCCTCTCATATTCTTTGAGTTATCGTGAGGCATGTGCTATGACTTTCCCATGTTGCATGAGAACACATCCTAACCCTTTGCCTGAAGCATCATCAGAATGACAAATCCTCTGCATGCGATGGTATTGCCGTAACAGTCTTGAAATGAGTCTCCTCTTGAGTTCTTGAAAACTCTTCTCACATTCCTCGCTCCAACAGAATTTTGTATCTTTCTGAGTCAGCTGAGTTAATGGAGTAGCGATTCGAGAAAACTCTTCTACGAATCTCCGATAATAACTAGTTAAGCCGAGAAAGCTACGTACTTTGGTCACTAACTTAGGTTGCTCCCAGCTTTGAATTGCTTCAATCTTTGCCGGGTCAACAGATATTCCATGATTTGATATCACGTGCCTAAGGAATGCAACTTCCTCAAGCCAGAACTCACATTTCTTCAACTTGGCATATAGCTTGTTTTCACGAAGCTTTTGAAGTATCAGCCTTAAGTGTTGCTCATGGTCTTCACGGGTTTTGGAGTATATGAGGATGTCATCAATAAAGACATGACTAGGAATTCATAATGCCCGTACCGAGTTCTGAAAACAGTCTTTGGAATGTCATCAGTTTTAATCTTCAACTGATGATATCCTGAACGAAGATCGATCTTTGAAAAGAATTTGGCGCCTTGCAACTGGTCAAACAGATCATCAATACGAGGTAACGGGTACCTATTGTTGATGGTGACATGATTCAACTCCCGATAATCAATACAAAGTCACATACTTCCATCTTTCTTCTTCACGAATAGAACTGGAGCACCCCAAGGAGACATACTAGGACGAATGAAACCTATGTATAACAATTCCTGTAGTTGGGTTTTTAACTCCTGAAGTTCAATAGGAGCCATTCGATATGGGGCTTTGGAAATGGGTTTTGTACCGGTTTCAAGATCGATACAAAATTCGATTTTACGCTCTGGGGTAGGCTAAGAAGTCTTCAAGAATACGCCTGGAAATTTATTAACAATAGAAATATCATTCAAAACTGTGACTCTCATCCAAGACTTGGATAGCACATGTAATGAAGGTTTCTCCTAACGGAGTTTCAACAGATAAGTCAAAGTCTAACTTCTCAGGAGTCAAATTTAAACGTTGAACGCAAGCAAGAGAAATAAAAGAATGTGTAGAACTAGTATCTAATAAGGTATAGACTTCACAAAAATTTATAATTAACTAACCCGTGCTAACTTCGTTCGGGTTACTCACTTTTTGAGAAGTCACGAAAAACACTCTTCCTGAAACCACCGACTTTGTTTTGTCCGTATCTGCCTTTGGTGCCACCGTCCCAGCTGGACTTGACTCCACTATACGACAAAATCGTGCTAAATGACATTCTCTTCTTGAAATTTCCACTTCTATTATCTGGCCATGATTACCACCGAAGTGATTACCATTCTTGGCATGATAATTTCCCCACGATGGTCATCATTGTTCGCGGCCATTAATGATTTATTATCGTGTTGTTGGTCGTTACCTTTTGGTTGTCTTAACTCATTATCGCGCTCCAATATCTGAGCCCTATTCACAACATCTAAATATAAACAAAGTTTATGAGAAATGAGGTATTGACGTATATCGGGTTTCGAATCTCTTAGAAACATTCACGTCATTCGCTCTTCATTATCGGCCAAATGGGATGCAAACTGGGATAACTCACGAAACTTAGCCTCGTCTTGATATACCATATTATTTTGCTCCATTGCTTATCTCAACATTTTAGATGCCATTTTCAAACACTGTCACAAAATAAGGGTTAATTAACATATCACATATTATCCCTATACTACGAATGACCAATTAAATACCAAATAAACTTAGGTAGGTCATACTAGCGAAAGGAATTCCCCGTCTCTCCCCTCCTAGTTCTTGTCTCACATCTCACCAGGGGATCATATCCTTAGCTTTGATACTCAACCGTGACGCCCCAAAAATAGGTATCGTCCACCCATCTTGAGTCGCCAAATACATGGTACAGAATACAAATACAAACTTAATTATACAACCGTCGTGTAATATACAACAATACATAAACTGAGAGTTTTAATAGGAATATTGTCATCTAGACAATATCCACACTCAAAGGAGTCCTCATTACATTTATTGTCACACTATTTAACAAAGATAGTGAGGACTACTAATACTATCATCTGGACTGGCCACCCTTTTCCCCCACTCGTCCCAGCTATATTCTCATTTCCTGAAGAGAACAGTGAAAGAAAGGGTGAGCTCAACTAGCCCAGTAAGAAATATTATGATTAAGATAATGCAAAAAAAACTTATCAATAGTCTTCAACAATGTTAAACTGATAAAATATAATAGACATCAAGTTTAACTACAGTGGAACAAGCAATCCATTAGAAGAGTCAAGTAGAGCATAAAATCTACTATCTTCTATGGTTTAAAGTGTTTTCATCAATTTTTTTATCGCTGAGACTCAGCTTAATAAATAAAACACATCATCTAATCATCCCTATACTATGGGCCAAGGATATTCATTAAATCATCAATGGCCATGACTATACCGAACAATCCCTAGTCATAATCATACCAAAAACTGTCTATCAATGCATTACAGGCCACTGAGGACTTTTACCATATCATTTATAACATTACAGGTCATGATTATACCGAATGATCCCTGGTCATAATCGTACTAAGTCCATCTATGAACGTAAGCCAAAGATTACTTTCATTATAATATAAGCATGAGGATGATGACAATGACATAATAATTTAATAAAACAAGTTCAAGAATTAATTTATCCAGAAATTAATAACGTCCAAATTGTCAACATGATACTTCTTTGTGGAGTAAAATTCAAGAATGCTCGTAAGAATATTTCCATAAAAGATCTTTGGATGAAGCGCAAATATCAAGTATATTCCACTAATTTCATGGAGTATAGAAGCCAAAACTTTAACCAATCGAGTATAATAGAATATATGAAAACTGCAAAATGGATTTTCACCGCCATGCGATAATCCACGATATCTGCATCATTTCCATAATTTAATAAGGAATGAATACAAAGGATCATTCACCATGCGTGTGGTAATCCACATGAGCGAAAGTTATTCCAATGAATAATAAAGAATGGAATAACATAAGGATTCACCATAAATGCGATAGATCGCATGCATACGGTTATTCCCAAAAGAATAATAAATAATGGAACCGGTCCCCGTGAAACGCACGCATGTGATATTCCGGCGAAGAATAAATAATGGAACCGGTCGGTGTAAACGCGCATAGACAAGATATTCCGGCGAATAATAAAAAGAATGGAATAACAACAAAAATCACCATGCATGCGATAGGCCATCGCAGATAAAGTTATTCTAATAGAATAATAAATAATGGAACCACGTCCGGCGTAAACGCACAGACAGGATATTCCAACAGAAGAATAAATAATGGAACCAGGTCCGGCGTAAACAGATAGACAGGATATTCCGACAGAATAATAAAGAATGGAATAACAACGAAAATCACCATAAATGCGATAGACCGCATGCATGTGGAGTTATTCCAATAGAATAATAAATAATGGAATCAGTCCAGCGTAAACACGAGATGTGATATTCCGGCGAATAATAATGATGAATGTAATAACAACAGAAATCACCATGTATGCGGTACTTCGTATAAACAAGTTATTCCAACAGAATAATAAAGAATGGAATAACAGAAGTTCTCTTCATGAATAAGAAATAAATAATACCCCTTACCTTAGAAGAACTAGATATTGGAAAAGTGAGGTAGCAGACTTCTCTTCTTCTTTCTCTCTATAATATCTCTCTCAAGAGTTTTAGTGAATTTATAAGAAATAATGAAGGAATAAGCTTCTATTTATAGGAGAATAGACTGAATAGTAACTAATTCATGAACGGTCCAGATTGATTTACTTTTAAACGGACGGTCCATATTGATTTACTATTAAAACTTAAAGCAACAGTCCATACAGATTCACTATTAAAACTTTAAACTAGCGATCCATATTGATTTACGATTAAAACTTTAAACTAGCGATCCATATTGATTCACTATTAAAACTTTAAACCAACAATCCATATTGATTTACTATTATAACTTCAACCAACGGTCTGAAAAATTAGCACATTTCCTCATGGAATAATATTATACCCAAAAATTATTTGGACCTAAAAGAAATATATTTTTTGGGTGAATAGTACCCCGTGAATAGTAACTTATGAATAGTAACTCGTCAATAGTAACTCATGAATAGTAACTCATGAATAGTACTTAGACACAAAAAGTGCCCCGAATACCCGATTAAACAATATAACCTCTAGAAATCAATTATTATCGACATAAATATCGATTTCCACTAACACTAATAATTCTAACATAATGGAACTATCAATTTTATCTTTAATCAACATGAACTTATTCATCATTAATATTATAACTCATAATATTTAACAACCCGAGTCGTTCCAGGAAAGGGGCTTTCAGATAAAGTTTCTCCTATTGGCACAATTAGGTGACCAAACCTCTCCTTGACAAAACTTCTAGACATTGTAAATATTGCAATTTAATAATATGAACAACTTTGTGCGTCTCAATTATTAATTTAATAATATATCATATTATGCGAGATGATCTTGTGCCGATAATCGAATCGATAATATGAGAGATATGATCGTGACAATTATTGTAGCAATAATTGAGTATAACTAAGTGACTTCTTACGTAAGCAACAATAATCAATCTGGTATTACTCTTATACAACCACAGCGTATTCTTGTACTTTTTTTCTTAGGGTAGTTCAGCGGTTTTAACGGTAACACTTCCATCGTTATTTTTATAAAAACATAATTACATAGTTTTTTTACTAATGATAATACTTAGTTGTGGGGTCCACGAATGATTGTCTTGCGTCGTCAAATATTCTATGTTAAAACGAATATTCCCCGACCAATCAAATATTATATAACCACTTGTTTAATTTACAAATTTTGTAAATATTACACACAACTATAACATTATATCATATCCACACCATAATATTCAAAAATATACTTCGAGAGAAATTAATCTTTATTCGTAAAAGTTGGGGTCTTACACGTGATACTAAAAAAAATATCCTTGGCCCGTAGTGCAGGGTTGATTCGATGATGTGGATTATTTATTAAGCTGAGTCTCAATGATAAAATTGATGATAAATCTTTTAAATCATAGAAGATAGTAGATTTTACGCTCTACTTGACTCTTCTAATGGATTGCTTATTCCACTGTAATTGTTGATCTAAAACTTGTTGTCTATTATATTCTATCAGTTGTTATACTGTTGAAGGCTAAGGATAATTTATTCTGCATTATCTTAGTTGTGACACCCCAAATTTTATGAATAAAGATTTTAATTTCTCGAAATATTTTTTTGAATATTATGGTGTGGATTTGATATAATGTTATAGTTGTGGGTAAGTTGTTATATAATATTCGATTGGTCGGGGAATATTCTTTTTATCGGGAAATATCCGTACGACAGTACAATCATTGATGGACCCCACAACAAAAGTATTGTCGTAGTTAGAAAACTATGTAATTATCTTTTATAAAAATAACTACGAAAGTGTTATCATAAAAACCGTTGAACTACTCGTTAATAAAAGTGCAAAGAATACGCTGGCGTTTTATATAGTAGCACACAAAGATTGATTATTGATGCTTACGTAAGAAGTCACTTTCGCTTATACTCAATTATTGCTATGAATTTGCCGCGATCATATCTCTCTATATTATCGATTCAATTATTGTCACAAGATCATCTCAGATAATATGTTATATTATTAAATCAATAATTGAGATGGCAAAGTTATTCATATTATTATTTGCAAAATTGACAATGTCTAGAAGTTCACAAGGAGAGGTTTGGTCACCTAATCATGCGTGCCCGATAAGAGAAATCCTTATCTGAAAGCCCCCTTTCCTAGAACGACCGGTTGTTAAATATTATGAATTATAATATTAATGATGAATAAGATTATGTTGATTAAAGATGAAATTGATAGTTCCATTGTGTTGGAATTATTAGTGTTAGTGGAAATCGACATTTATTTCGATGATAATTGATGTCAGGAAGTTATATTGATCAATCGGGCAATTAACCAGATAAATGAGCAATTAAATGCTATTAATTCACATGCTTATAACTATGTGTTCACATGTGTGTACTATTGATTCACATGATTTACTATTAGGGGAGTTGGTGCAAGATTGATAATACTTGCATGACTAAATTAAAAATAGAGGTATAGATGAAGGTACTATACTATAATTAATTTTTTCACATGTTTAGAACTATTGAGTCACATAAGTTACTATTGATTCACATGATTTACTATTAGGGGAGGTGGTGCAAGTTTGATAATACTTGCAGGACTAAATTAAAAATGAAGAAAAAGATGAAGGTATTATACCGTAATATTTCGAGCCCCAAAATGTGCAATTATCAAAACTATATTTTCCTATAAATAGAAGCTCATTCTTCCTTCATTTCTCACCAATTCACTAAAGCTATAGAGCAATTATTATAGAGAGAAGAAGAAGAAAAATCGCTACCTCACTATTCCAAATCCAGGTCTTCTTTTGAGGTAAGGGTATTATTCTTTCATATTCATGAAGAGAGTTATTTTCTTTCAATACTCGTAAGGGTTGTTATTCCATTCTTTATTATTATGTTGGAATAACCTGTCTATGCGAAGTATCGCATACATGGTGAAATTCTTCTGTTATTCAATTCTTTACTATTTTGTTAGAATAACCTGTCTACGCGGACTACCGCATACATGGTGAATTCTTCTGTTATTCCAATCTTTATTATTCTGTTGGAATATCCCGTCATGCCGGATTACTGGCATGACCAGTTCCGTTTCTTTATTATTTTGTTAGAATAACTCCGCTCTACGCGACTCACATGCAGCATGGTGGTGAATTCTTCTGTTATTCCAATCTTTATTATTCAGTTGGAATAACCTGTCTACATCTATGTGGATTACTGCATGCATGGTGAATGATCCTTCGTATTCATTCTTTATTAAATTGTGAAAATGTTCTGTCTACGTGGATTACCGCATGGCGGTTAAAAATCCATTTGCAGTTTCGTATATTCTATTATACTCGTCTAAGATATCATTTCTTTTGCACTCGTCATGGAATATCATTTTCTTTGGTACTTTTTTACGAGTTATTATTCACGGGTTATTATTCACTCTAGTATTATTCACTCGGGTATTCAGGGCACTTTTCATGCCGGAGTACTATTCACGAATTACTATTCATGGGTTACTATTCACCCGATTACTATTCACTCTAGTATCATTCACTCGGGTATTCGGGATACTTTTCGTGTCACGGTACTATTCACGGGATACTATTCCCGAAGTACTATTCACCCAAAAAATATATTTCTTTTCTGTCCAAATTATTTTTGGTACATAAATATTATTCTTGAATTTTACTCTACAAAGCAGTATCATGTTGACAATTTGGACGTTATTGATTTCTGGATAAATTAAATTATATATCTTTAAAATTTATCCTTGAACTTGTTTTATTGAATTATTATATCATTGTCATCATCCTCATGCTTATATTGTGATGAAAGTCATCTTCGCTTACGTGCATAGATGGACTGTTGATTATTGGTTTTACAGTTGTATATCTTTGGCTTACGTGCAAAGATAGACAGTTGATTATTGGTTTTACGGTTGTATATCTTTGGCTTACGTGCAAAGATGGACTGTTGATTATTGATTTTACAATTGTATATCTTTGGCTTACGTGCAAAGATGAACTGTTGATTGATAGCTTTGGCCCGTAATGCAAAGATGAACAGGTGTATGACATGATCATGACCACTGGTGATACTAACGAATATCCTTGGCCGTAGTGCAGGGTTAATTCGATGATGTGATTGGCAAGATCATGACCATTAGTTAACAGTTGAATGTCTTTGGCCGTAGTGCACTGACAGATAATTGATTGGTATGATCATGACCATTGATTTTATAGTTGAATATCTTTGGCGCGTAGTGTGAAAAGGTAGACAACCCGATTGGTATGATCATTGTTATTACATTTGAATATCTTTAGCCTTTGGGGTAAGGATATTGAGTAAACGTCTATTAAGCCTTTGTGGCAAGGAGAAACTGTTAATTTACATGATTATAAATATGAATTATGGATTTAACTATAATCTTTGGTGGTTCAGGTGAAGACAGGTGATGAAAGTTCTTTTTGTCTTGGGTATAACAAAGAACTGTTGATGAGTATTATAGGGATGAAATATTAATGATGGACTTTTAATCTAGAGGAGATAGTAGACATTATGTTCTACTTTAATCTTCTAATGGATTGCTTATTCCGCTGCAGTTGTTGATCTAAAACTTATTGTCTATTATATTCTATCTGTTGTTATACTGTTGAAGGCTAAGGATAATTTATTCTACATTATCTTAGTCATAATATTTCTTACTGGGCTAGTTGAGCTCACCCTTTTGCTTTCATTGTTCTCTTCAGGAAATAAGAATATAGCTGGGACGATTCGGGGAATGGAGTGATGGTCCAGGATAAGTGGCTTTAGTAGTTCTCACTATTCTGTGAAATAGTGTGATAATAATTGTAATGAGGACTTCATTGAGTGTGGATATTGTCTAGAAGATAATATTTGTTTTAAAAACTCAGCTATGTTTTGTCGTATTTTTGCACGACAGTTGTATTAAAGAAGTTTGTATTTGATTTCTATACCATGTATTTGGCGACTCAAGATGGGTGATATATACCTATTTTGGGGGCATCACAGTTGGTATCAAAGCTTAGGGATATGATCCCTGGCTGAGATGTGAGACAAGAACTAGGAGGGGAGAGACGGGAAATTCCTTCGCTAGTATGACCTACCTAAGTTTATTTGGTATTTAATTGGTCGGTCAGAGTATAGGGATAATATGTGACGTGTCAATTAACCGTTGTTTTGTGACAGTGTTTGAGAATAGCATCTAAAAATTTTGAGATAAGCAATGGAGCAAAACAATATGACCGTGTCGCAGTACAAAGCTAAGTTTGCCGAGTTGTCTCGGTTTGCGTTCCATTTGGTCGATAATGAGGAGCGAAGGACGCGAATGTTTCTAAGAGGTTTAAAACCCGAAATACTTCAATACCTCATTTCTCACAAACTTTGTTTATATTCAGATGTTGTGAATAGGGCTCAATTATTAGAGCGCGATAACGAGTCAAAGACAACCAAAAAAGGCACGACCAACAACACGATAATAATCGTATTCAGTGGCAACGACCATCTAACAATGATAACCATCGTGGGGGAAATTATCATGCCAAGAATGGTAACCACTTCGGTGGAAATCATGGCCAAGATAATAGAAGTGGAAATTTCAAGAAGAGAAGGTTCAATAATGATGGAAAGACAACAGCACCAACACCTGTTAAGGAAGGAGAACGACCACCGATCGTACGCTTCAAATGCGGAGGGGAGGGACACATCAGTCCAAGCTGCACGATGCAGTCCAAAGCGTGTTTTAATTGCGGAAGAAAAGGCCATTTAGCTCGATTTTGTCATGTAGTGAAGTCAAGTCCAGCTGGGATAGTGACGCCAAAGGATGTCCCAGATAAGTCAAAGCCGGTAGTTTAAGTGAGAGCATTTATCGAGGAACCCAAACGAAGTTAGCACGGGTTAGTTAATTATAAATTCTTGTGAAGTCTATACCTTATTAAATATCGGTTCTACCCACTCTTTTATCTCTCTTGCTTGTGCTCAACATTTAAATTTGACTCCGGAGAAGTTAGACTTTGACTTATCGATTGAAACTTCGTTAGCAGAAACCTTTGTTATCTCCCACTACTAGAAAATCAAATTTATAGCGACGGTCACGACCGTCGCTATAAAGCCAAAAGACCGTCATTAAAAGTTTTAGCGACGGTCACGACCGTCGCCATAGAACCCGCTTCAGGTAAAGCCTATAGCGACGGTCTTTTGGCCTATATATGACTGGCCACCGACCCTAGCTATAGGTCATGTCAAAATCGTGTATTTGCTCTTTACTAATCGGTCATTTGAGAGTTATTGCTACTACTACCATGAATGTAGTAGCTATAGATGTTCTATAGCGACGCCGGCACCGCCGCTATAGGGATGTGTTATATAGAACACTATAGCTACGGTCGATGACCGTCGCTATAGCCTTTTCATATTAAAAAAAAAATTAATAATGCACATTTATTCAACAAACACAAATACAATATAAAATAAAATATAAAAAATATTATATACATCATTTAAAATCATTCACATTACAACATTACAATATAAGAAGAGATATTTTACAACATTACAATCATTCACAATACAATCATTACAACATTACAATACAATATTTTAGTTACATCTAAAGAAGAGATGCTGAACTCGAGCAGCCTCAATAGTCCATATTCTTGGAGAAGCTTATAGATGGAGCCACCAGGAACATATTCCAAATATATATAAAGTTTATCATCCACATTGCTCAAAATCACAAGTTTGGAGTAAGACTATAAAATTGAAGTGTCAAACGAAAATAATACTATTAGATGTGCACGTTACTGCTTAACAACTACACTAGAACATTAAAACCCAGAGGAAAATGGCAACAACACTACATATTCAGCAGTCAAATTCCAGAATATTTAAACCTTAAGAAACTTCCTCAGATAATTTCTCGCTAATGCAACATATTATCACAAAGGCACCCACAAATGGAGTTTCGTTCTTTGTTGATCAAATGAGATCGCCAATTCAATCATGGTATTCAAACAAAGGCACCCACAACTACCTTAACTCGGTAAAATATAAAGAGAGTGAGAAAACAAGTATATGCATTCATGTGCGTATGCACTTATGGTACCTCTTCGAACTGCATAATGGACTGTGACCCCCCAGCAGAATCCAATGGAAGAATGTTATAGGGAGCATAAATTTCTTTCTTTGCTTAGACATCTTTTGCCACGCAACAATAATCTTTATCAAGTTATATATTGCTTAGCTCCCAAAAACAACTAACTGTCTGTTATAGATTCTTGATATACATAAATATACACCATACACCAACTAACTGGCTTGTTTATGGCTTGCTTCATTTTAACAAGTCCTAACTAATACTGCCTGCAATCAACAAGTTGTGAAGAAAGTACTTGAGGAAAACTGCAGACAGATTCAAAAGTTATATACTCCCTTGTATGTTATTATTAGAGCACTTGTGTTCCAGCAGAAGTGCATCTGTAGTAATTCCTGAAACCCAAGAGATCTAATTATTTTTGCAACAGTAGTAATTCTTGCATCTGTAGTAATTCCTACAACACAAAACAGAAATGATCAGCGGACATCAGCTTGGAACTATCGTAAAAGCTTCAGAGACTGGTAATAGAGATTAAGATCAATGCCATCTACATTTCTACCCACTTCGCCTTGATCGCTTTGGAATAAGAAAGTAAATATTAAGTTTAAACCACCCTACCTAATAACACCTAAACCAAACTCAGAATACAAAACCTTCATTTCCATTCAAAATAAACTGTTATCAAATGAAAGCAAGGATAATACACCAAATGTATGAAAATACAAAACCAAGGTCCGTCCTCACTAATGTATGAAATCGCTTATAGTTTTCACATGAGCAAAATTATTCCTATATCTATCTATCTATGTATCGCTTTTAGTTTCATCCAACATTAATGGTACAAATGATTTTCGATTATTGTTATACGCACCATTAAAGTGTAACTAACAGAAATAAACTTAACCAACAAAATACTACTAATTAAATTACAATTACATACATACATACAAACTTGAACCATTTTTCTTGAACCTGTTGCACAAGTTGAAGACTATATACATACATACATACATATATATACTCCCTTGTATATTATTATTAGAGCACTTGTGTTCCAGCTGAAGTGCATCTGTAGTAATTCCTGAAACCCAAGAGATCTAAATTTTTTTGGCATCTGTAGTAATTCCTGCAACACAAAACACAATGGACAGTTTAGCAATTTTTTTTAGAGTAGTTGCAGTTGAGATCAGCGGACACATGTATCTAAATACTTAAATCAAAACCTCATGCCTACGAAATTTGGTGCACTGCTTGTCATGTTGGTTCGTGAACGCATTGAGAATTTGCTTCTAGGTGTAGGAACCTGGATGTATCCGTATAAGCATGATTTTAGCTTAAGCTAGGTTTTAGAAGTTTGAGCTACAATCATTTGGAGATTCGAATAGAAAAGGTTAAATACTTGCTCAAGTGCAACAAAACATAATAATTTAACAGCACAAAATTGCCAAATTACACAAAAATAAATAAAATCCCAGGAACAAAGATTACTAATTTCTTATTAAAATTTAACAAAAAAAATGGATTAGCTAGCATATAAAGTAACACCTACAGTTCAAATCATCAACCCATAATTCAATTCAAATTCAAAGGGGGGAAAAAAAAGACAAACTAAATTTTGGCATTATATACATACATAAAGATACTCACTTCTCGTCGAGCTTCTTGAGCTCATCGTCGATCTTAAAGACGCATCGAATCGAGAATCTTCGATCCAATTTCAAAGACGAACTCGAGGCTAGGGTTTTGTATAATGGGGCCATATCTGCAACCAAAATTGCAATTTCAAAACCCCGAATTCAAAAAAAGGTAATCAATAAATAAGAATGTATAATTGTGAAAATAATACTGTTAGCTACGACTTTTACCGCTAAGACTTCATCACCGAGGCCAACTTTCTCGATATCGTAAACATCGGCCGAAAGTTAGCAGGAATAGCTTGTAGGCTAACACTAGATGTGCTTGTTGTTTGCCATCTTCCCGAATCCATGGTCGCTTTCTCTAAAGTAGTTTTTCAAGTTTGGCTCTGGATTTGTTAGCTTGCAAGAAGGAGAAACAGAGCTAAACCTTGGTCTGGGTGGAGAGGAGGAAAATGATTTGGGGGAAAAGCGAAATCATTTGGGGGAAAATGGGAGGGTTTTTCCTTAAAAATCATCTATATCGACAAATTGGATGATGACCGTCGCTATATATACCCTATAGCGAGGGTTCCGTTCCGACCGTCGCTATAGGTCGTCGTCATAGGTCAAATTTCTAGTAGTGTCCACTGTTTATAAATCTTGTTTGATTCAAATCGACACTTTCACGTTACCTGTAGATCTTATCTCTTTGAAAATACTTGCCTATGATGTGATTTTAGGAATCGATTGGTTAACTACTCATCATGATTTTCGTAAGGTTGTTAGCTTTTATATTCCTAACCAACCTGTTATGCGAATTCAAGCAACCAAACCACTAAAGTCAATCACTGTCATATGTAGCCATAAGTAAAGAGCCCTGAGCCTTTCGCTGGTATCTTCCTTGTGTGGAATGCACCAAAGCCAGACTTTCTGTAGGGGAAGTCGTGGATAATGGTGGCAAGTTGATAGGTATCAATGTGACGTGATATCCAAGTCTTAGATGAGAGTCACAGTTTTGAATGATATTTCTATTGTTAATAAATTTCCTGACGTATTCTTGAAGAACTTGTTAGCCTACCCCCAGAGCGTGAAATCGAATTTTTTATTGACCCCAATACAAAACCCATTTCTAAAACCCTCAAATATTTCTTCAACTAAAACGAACGTATCATGCGCCAAGGTCGTTGGCTCGAGCTGTTGAAGATTACGACTATACCATTCAATATCATCATGGAAGAGCGAACGTGGTAGCTGACGCGTTGAGTAGAAAATCGTATGCATTTATGAGTGCGATGTTGTTAACACAAAAACCCATTTCGTATAACTTACAAATGATGAAGATAGAGTTAAAGACTCTAGGGACCCATGTGAAGATAACGAATATACTAGTAGAATCGACTTTAATCGATAAAGTTAAAGCCGCTCAAACTACACACCTGGAGCTGATGAAAATGAAGAAGAAGGTTCAAGAAGGCGTTATTCTAGAAGTAAGAGTCAATGAAAAGAGGAAATATCAACCCTTGATTTAATTGGCCCATTTGAAATCCTCGATCGAGTAGGAACTGTGGCCTATAGACTCGTTTTACCGCCAAGTATGTCGCGTGTTCATAACGTTTTTCACGTATCAATGTTACGTAAATATGTGAACGACCTGAACCACATTATTGAATTAGAATTAGATGAGATAACAGAAGATTTAACGTATGAGAAGATACGTGTTAAAATCTTGGATAAGAAGGATTATATTCAACACTCAAAGGTTATACCTCAAGAGTTAGAATATGAAATGAAGTCAAGGTATCCTCACCTTTTTGGCATACTAGGTACGTACATAAATTTCGAGGGCGAAATTTCATAAGGAGGGGAGATTGCGAGACCCCAAATTTTATGAATAAAAATTTAAATTTCTCGAAATATTTTTTTGAATATTATGGTGTGGATTTGATATAATGTTATAGTTGTAAAAAATAATATTTATAAATTTTGCAAAGTATGTAAGTTGTTATATAATATTTGATTGGTCGGGGAATATTCTTTTTATCGTGGAATATCCGATATGCGACTAAGACAATCGTTAGTGGACCCCACAATGTAAGTATTGTCGTAGTTAGAAAACGGCGTAATTATCTTTTATAAAAATAACGATTTAAAGTGTAACCATTAAAACTGTTGAACTACCCTAGTAAAGTAATACAATAATACGCTGTGGTTGCATAAGAGCACACCATTTGATTATTGATGCTTACGTAAAAAGTCACTCGGTTATACTCAATTATTGCTACAAGAATTGTCGCATCATATCTCTCTCATATTATTGATTCAATTATTGTCACAATATCATCTCGTATAATATGTTATATTATTAAATCAATAATTGAGAGGACAAAGTTATTCATATTATTATTTACAATATTGATAATGTCTAGAGTTCACAAGGAGAGGTTTGGTCACCTAATTGCGCTAAATAAGGAAAAATCCTTATCTGAAAGCCCCTTTCACGAACGACTTCGGTTGTTAAATATTATGAGTTATAATATTAATGATGAATAAGTTTGGGATAATTTTTGTGTCAGGGTACTATTCACGGGGTACTATTCCTGAAGTACTATTCACGAGGTACTATTCATCCTAAAATATATATTTCTTTTTTGTCCAAATTATTTTTTGTACATGAATATTATTCTTGAATTTTACTCTACAAAGAAGTATCATATTGACAATTTGGACGTTATTGATTTCTGGATAAATTAAATTATATATCTTTAAAATTTATCCTTGAACTTGTTTTATTGAATTATTATATCATTGTCATCATCCTCATGCTTATATTGTGATGAAAGTCATCTTTGCTTACGTGCATAGATGGACTGTTGATTATTTGTTTTACCGGTTGTATATCTTTGGCTTACATACAAAGATGGACTGTTGATTATTGGTTTTACTGTTTTATATCTTTGGCTTACGTGCAAAGATGGACTGTTGATTATTGATTTTACAATTGTATATCCTTAGCTTACGTGCAAAGATGAACTGTTGATTGATAGCTTTGGCCCGTAATGCAAAGATGAACAGGTGTATGACATGATCATGACCACTGGTGATACTAACGAATATCCTTGGCCGTAGTGCAGGATTAATTCGATGATGTGATTGGCAAGATCATGACCATTAGTTAACAGTTGAATGTCTTTGGTCGTAGTGCACTGACAGACAATTGATTGGTATGATCATGACCATTAATTTTATAGTTGAATATTTTTGGCTCGTAGTGCAAAGGTAGACAACTGATTGGTATGCTTATTGTTATTACATTTGAATATCTTTAGCCTTTGGGGTAAGGATATTGAGTAAACGTCTATTAAGCCTTTGTGGCAAGGAGAAACTGTTAATTTACATGATTATAAATATGAATTATGGATTTAACTATAATCTTTGGTGGTTCAGGTGAAGACAGGTGATGAGAGTTCTTTTTGTCTTGGGTATAACAAAGAACTGTTGATGAGTATTATAGGGATGAAATATTAACGATGGACTTTTAATCTGGAGGAGATAGTATACATTATGTTCAACTTGAATCTTCTAATGGATTACTTATTCCGCTGTAATTGTTGATCTAAAACTTGTTATCTATTATATTCTATCAGTTGTTATACTGTTGAAGGCTAAGGATAATTTATTCTGCATTATCTTAGTCATAATATTTCTTACTGGGCTAGTTGAGCTCACCCTTTTGCTTTCATTGTTCTCTTCAGGAAATAAGAATATAGCTGGGACGAGTCAGGGAATGGAGTGATAGTCCAGGATAAGTGGCTTTAGTAGTCCTCACTATTCTGTGAAATAGTGTGATAATAATTGTAATGAGGACTTCATTGAGTGTGAATATTGTCTAGAAGATAATATTCATTTTAAAAACTCAACAATGTTTTGTCGTATTTTTGCACGACAGTTGTATTAAAGAAGTTTGTATTTGATTTCTGTACCATGTATTTGGCGACTCAAGATGGGTGATGTATACCTGTTTTGGGGGCGTCACATTAGTCATAATATTTCTTACTGGGCTAGTTGAGCTCACCCTTTTGCTTTCATTGTTCTCTTCAGGAAATGAGAACGTGGCAAAGACTAGTCGAGGAACGGAGTGATCTATTCGGATGATAGCATTAGTAGTCCTCACTATTCTATGAAATAATGTGATAATAAATATATTCAGGACTCCTTTTGAGTTGAATACTGTCTAGAAGAAAATATTCGTTTTAAAACTCACTGTTTATGTTTTGTCGTATTTTACACGATAGTTGTATTATTAAGTTGTATTTGAATTTTGTACCATGTTTTTGGCAACTCAAGATGGGTGATGTATACCTATTTTGGGGGCGTCACAAATTTCCTTAATTATTTACTTCATAAATAATTAACCAAATCGAATCAAATTTGAACAATTATTTATTCAACAATAAACACATCCATTAAATATTTATATAATTCAATAAATATTCAAAATTACAACTTAAAATTCTGGATTGTTACATTACATGATGGGTACTATTCATTCGAGGTACTTTACATGACGGGATACTATTCATTCGCGTACTATTCATGGGGTACTATTCACGACAAAATTAGTTTCTTTCTATCCAAATTATTTTTGATACATGAATATCAATCGTGAATTTTACTCCACAATTAGTTCTCATGTTGACAATTTGGACATTCTTGAACTCTGAAAAAAATGAATTATAAATCTCTGATATTTATTGTGACGCCCCCAAAATAGGTATACATCACCCATCTTGAGTCGCCAAATACATGGTACAAAATTCAAATACAACTTAATTATACATCAGTCGTGTAACATACGACAAAACATAATCTAAGAGTTTTAATAAGAATATTGTCATCTAGACAATATCCACTCTCAATGGAGTCCTCATTACATTTATTATCACACTATTTCACGCAATAGTGAGGACTACTAAAACAACCATCCGGACCGGCATCAATCCGCTCCCCGACTCGTCCCAAATATATATTCTCATTTTCTCAAGAGAACAAAGAAAGAAAGGGTGAGCTCAACTAGCTCAAGAAGAAATATTATGACTAAGATAATACGTAATAAATTATCCTTAGCCTTCAACAAGATAACAACCGATGAATATAATAGACAACAAGTTTTAGATCAACAATTGCAGCGGAATAAGCAATCCATTAGAAGAGTCAAGTAGAGTATAAAATCTACTATCTTCTATGATTTAAAAAGTTTTTCATCAACTTTATCACTGAGACTCAGCTTAAAAAATAAAATCGAATCAATCCTGCACCACGGACAAGGATATTCATGTAATCATCAATGGTCGTGATTATACAAAATAATCCCTGGTCATAATCATACCAACAACTATCCATCAATGAACTATAGGCCAATGAGGACTTTCACCACATCATTCGTCACATTGCGGTCATGATTATACCGAATAATCCCTGGTCACAATCATACCAAGTCCATCTATGCACGTAAGCCAAAGATGACTTTCATCACAATATAAGCATGAGGATGATGACAATGACACAATAATTCAATAAAACAAGTTCAAGGATAAATTTTAAAGATTTATAATCTAATTTATCCATAAATCAATAGAGTCCAAATTGTCAACATGATATTGCTTTGTAGAGTAAAATTCAAGAATGCTCAGAAGAATATTTCCATGAAAATATACTAGATGAAGCGCAAATATCCAGGATATTCTACTAATTTCATGGAGTATAGAAACCAAAACTTTAACCAACTGAGTATAATAGAATATATGAAACTACAAATGGATTTTCGCTCGCCATACGTTAATCTACGTAGACAGATCATTTCCATAATTTAATAAGGAATGAATACGAAGGATCATTCACCATGCATGCGATAATCCATAAAACAAAGTTATTCCTTGAGAATAATAAAGAATGGAATAACGTAAGAATTCACCAGCATGCGATAGACATAGCATGCATGTGTTATTCCAATAGAATAATAAAGACCTAAAATAATGTAAGAATTCACCGGGCATGCGATAGACCGCACGCATGAGTTATTCCAATAGAATAATAAAGAATGGAATAATAGAAGAATTCACCAGGCATGCGATAGATCAAGACAAACAAAGTTATTCCAATGTAATAATAAAGAATAGAATAATAGAAGAATTCACGGTGCATGCGATAGATCAGCATTGCATAAAGTTATTCCAATGTAGAATAATAAAGAATGGTATAACAACCCTTACAAATATTAAAAAAATAACTCTCTTCATGAATACGAAAGAAATAATACCCCTTACCTTAGAATAAAATTAGATACTGGAATAGAGAGGTAGCAGACTTCTCTTCTTCTTTCTCTCTATAATAATTGCTCTATAGCTTTAGTGAATTGGTGAGAAATGAAAGAAGAATGAGCTTCTATTTATAGGAAAATATAGTTTTGATAATTGCACATTTTGGGGCTCAAAATATTACAGTATAATACCTTCCTCTTTTTCTTCATTTTTAATTTAGTCCTGCAAGTATTATCAAACTTACACCACCTCCCCTAATAGTAAATCATGTGAATCAATAGTAAATTATGTGACTCAATAGTTCTAAACATGTGAAAAAATTAATTATAGTATAGTACCTTCATCTATACCTCCATTTTTAATTTAGTCATGCAAGTATTATCAATCTTGCACCAACTCCCCTAATAGTAAATCATGTGAATCAATAGTATACACATGTGAACACATAGTTGTAAGCATATGAATTAATAGCAATTAATTGCTCATTTATCCGGTTAATTACCCGCTTGGTCAATATAACCTCCAGACATCAATTATTATCGAAATAAATATCGATTTCCACTAACACTAATAATTCTAACACAATGGAACTATCAATTTCATCTTTAATCAACACGAACTTTATCATCATTAATATTATAATTCACAATATTTAGCAACCAAGTCGTTCCCAGGAAAGAGGGGGCTTTCCGATAAGGATTTCTCCTTATTGGCGCGCAATTAGGTGACCAAACATCTCCTTGACAGAACTTCTAGATATTGTCAATATTGCAAATAATAATATGAATAACTTTGCCGTCTCAATTATTGATTTAATAATATAACATATTATGCGATGATAATCTTTGACAATAATTGAATCAATAATATGAGAGATATGATGCATCAATTCTCGTAGCAATAATTGAATATAACCGAGTGACTTCTCACGTAAGCATCAATAATCAATACCGTGTGCTACTATATAATCACGCGTATTACTGTACTTTTACTACCGGGTAGTTCAACAGTTTTAACGGTAACACTTTCGCCGTTATTTTTATAAAAAGATAATTTCGTCGTTTTCTAACTACGACAATACTTCTGTTGTGGGGTCCACCAATGATTGTGCCGTCGTATGAATATTCCCTGTTAAAACGAATATTCCCCGACTAATCAAATATTATATAACCACTTGCTTACTTTGCAAAATTTATAAATATTACACACAACTATAACATTATATCAAATCCACACCATAATATTCAAAAATATATTTTGAGAAAATTATTCTTTATTTATAAAAGTTGGGGTCTTACATTTATCCTTGATCTCACTTGATTGATTTTTTATATCATTGTCATCATTTTCATGCTTATATTGTGCTGAAGGTCATCTTTGGCCCGTAGTGCAAAGATGGACTGTTGATTATTGGTTTTACAGTTGTATGTCTTTGGCCCGTAGTGCAAAGATGGACTATTGATTATTGGTTTTACAGTTGTATGTCTTTGGCCCGTAGTGTAAAGATGGACTGTTGATTATTAATTTTATAGTTGTATATCTTTGGGCCATAGTACAAAGATGAACTGTTGATTATTAGTTTTACAGTTGTATGTCATTGACCCATAGTGCAAAGATGGACTGTTGATTATTAATTTTATAGTTATATGTCTTTGGCTGTAGTACAAAGACGGACTGTTGATAATTGGTTTTATAATTGAACATCTTTGGCCTGTAGTGCATAGATAGACAATTAATTGGTATGATCATGACCATTGAATATCTTTGGCCTGCAGTGCAAGGATAGACAATTGATTGGTATGATCATGACCACTGTTGTTATATTTGAATATTTTTGGTGTAGAGTGTAAGGACGATATGATTATTAAGTATCTTAGCCTTTGTGGCAAGGACATTGAGTGAAAGTTCTATTAAGCCTTTGTGGCAAGGAAAAACCATTGATTTACATTATTATAAACATGAATTGTGAATTTAACTATAATCTTTGGTGGTTCAGGTGAAGACATATGATGAAAGTTCTTTTTATCTTGGTTACAACAAAGAACTGTTGATGGGTATTATAGGAATAAAATATTAATGATGGACTTTTACTGTGGAGGAGATAATAGACATTATGTTTTGCTTGACTCTTCTAATGAATTGTTGATTCTGCTGCAATTATGGTTGAAAACTTTTATCATCTACCATATATTCTAAATATCTAATTTATTATTGATGAATGCTATTGATAATTTAATTATCTTAGTCATGATATTCTTACTGGGCTATTTGTGCGCACCCTTTTGCTTCACAATTTCTTTTAAGTGATAAGAGTGTAGCTGGGTCAAGCGGAGATAACAAGGGATTAGAATGATGGTCTGTGACTGTTGAAGCTTCTCAATACATTATAAAATAGCATGACAATATATAATTGCATTGAGGACTTAAAATGTGTTTGACGTATTTTATACATAATTTAGTAATTAATTTTGGTGAACAACAATAGGGTGAGGAGAACCCGACTTTGAAAGCGTCAAAAATGCACCCCATTAGAATGAGGAGGACATAATTGTACTATGAGCTTAAAGGGTTTATTTCCACTATCATACATGATGTCTAACCACATACAAACTCATTTTATCATAAGATATGGTTGTGCACATCCACTTGCTGACTATATCTATGAGAATTATCTATATAATCTTGGAGTATGGTTGGAATATAATCCTCAGTTTGAGATAATAGAGATAATTATATGGCAAGAAGATACACACCATTGGAATGAACATGATAGTAATCTTCTCGTTCTTCTTTGGGGTCTATTGGGTCAACCAAGGTTAATGCTCAAGTCCTATGATATCTATTATAACTTAGATGCATGGTCTCCAATGTATGAAGGCTTCCTTGAGCATTTTCCAAATATTTTAATTCATAAAACAATTATCGACTGTACCTTTATGTAAAGTATCATTGATTTGGAGTGTGAAAATGGTTATTTGTATTGAAAGTCACAGCTTATGTGTTGTCGTATTTTGCACAACAGTTATATAAATAAAGTTTGTATTTGGATTTTGTACCTTGTATATCTGGCAACTCAGAATGGGTTGTGTGGACCTATTTTGGGGGCGTCATTCAACGGATTTCATCATTGATTAAAAAAGGGGCGAGTTTTTTACTTGCGACCTCGCTGGATTAGATATTGTCTTGACATGGGTGCTGCTAACGTCCTTGGGCGATACATCTTGTCCATTCACTTCTCTAATTTGAACTTCGGGGCTTTGACTTATGAGGACTTGGCGCAGGTTGACATGTTTGATGATGTTAATATGAAAACTGATTTACTATTCGCACACACACACGCACACACACACACACACATATATATATATATATATATGATGCTTAGGCATTTCTCCCTTATGTTCTATTACTGTCCATCATGATGCATGCTTTGTATTTTAAATTTTGAAATTATCAATTAGAATTGACCCCTGTGTGGTCTTATGATACTGTTTTACTGACGAGGCACTTTTTTTTGAGTTAAGGATTCTCTTGGGAAATTTCCCCTTCTTATATCGTAACATGCGTATGTCATCGTAATTTCTTTCAAGAGTTCTCTCATTCCTTTAGATGAGAAGCTTAGTCTCGCCTTCGACTCCTTCCATTTCATTGAATCGCAAAAATTGCCCCAGCCCTTTTCGCATGTTGTTATGGGGATTCATATAAAAACTCGCTTTGTTGACCATGTCAAGTGTGAGCAATATCCTACACATCAGATGAATGATAAAATGGTGCCAAAAGCTTGACGGCTCGGGCCGTCAGGGATATCTTTGATATAATGATTACTATAATCTCGTTAATGAGGCATATGAAGTTAAAGTTCATGAAATTGGATGCTCATTGAGTTTTCCACTTAACTCGTATTTGCTAAATTCTTATCTTATTGCTAAAGATCTTGAAATTGAGTATGAGAATGAAATTTTTCTAAGCAAGTTGTGAATTGCTAATTTTAAGGCTATTTTTTTCGTTCTTATTTCCTTTTAAGAAATTTTTCATTTAACAAGTTATGAAATCACAAGAAAACTTGTAAGCATCCATGGTCATTATTCATGAGTAAGATCAAATTCAAAAGAGTTATCTCTTTTTATCAAAGATACCTCGCCTTTGCTTTAGACATCGTTCTTTGTAGATTTAACATCATATGACATGTGTACTGTGAGTAACGCAACTCTTAGTAGGTGTTTCTCTTTTATGACTTTAAATGTTCTCATTTTTGTCTTTCAAATTTTCTTGATTCCAAATTTTCTTTTTTTCTCTTCCTTCTCGCTTAACCTGTCTCATTTTCTTAGGTTATTCAAATTTACCCATTTAATAAGTTTTGGACCAATGACTCCCAAACCAAATGACTTTAAGGCACTAGCTGTAAAGACACCCTTTCTAGTCTAATTGCTTGAGTAACAAAGGCCACACTTCGATACCAGTTAGACGGTATACTCTAGTTGCTTCTTACCTGACATTGTGTTGGGTCCATTTTCTTAGGCTCTAAGTTACGCATGTAACGAGTGTTATGTGAGACCCCGAATTTTATAAAATGAAAGTATTCAATTTTCATATAATTATTCTATTTAGTAAATGGTTAAATTGATAAAAGGTTAAAGTTAAGGGTGATATGTGAACTTTTTTCAAAGTAGGCAAGTTGTTATAAAATATTTGTTGTGTCGGGAAATATTCGATAGGTTGGTGAATATTCGTTTTAACATGGAATATTCGTACGACGAGATAATCATTGGTGGACCCCACAACGAAAGTATTGTCGTAGTTAGAAAATGACAGAAATATCTTTTTATAAAAATAACGGCGAAAATTTTACCGTTAAACTATTGAACTACCCGGTAGTAAAAGTACAGTAATATGCGTGGTTGCATAGTAGCACACGATATTGATTATTGATGCTTACGTGAGAAGTCACTTAGTTATACTCAATTATTGCTACAGTAATTGTTGAATCATATCTCTCATATTATTAATTCAATTATTGTCACAATATCATCTGCATAATATGTTATATTATTAAATTAATAATTGAGACGACAAAGTTATTCATATTATTATTTGCAATATTGACAATGTCTAGAAGTTCTGTCAAGGAGAGGTTTGGTCACCTAATTGTGCGCCAATAAGGAGAAATCCTTATCGAAAAACCCCATCTTTCCTGGGAACGACCTGGTTGTTAAATATTATGAGTTATAATATTAATGATGAATAAGTTGGTGTTGATTAAAGATGAAATTGATAGTTCCATTGTGTTGGGATTATTAGTAATAGTGGAAATCGACATTTATTTCGATAATAATTGATGTCTGGAAGTTATATTGACCAATCGGGTAATTAATCGGATAAATGAGAAATTAATTGCTATTAATTCACATGCTTATAACTATTTGTTCACATGTGTGTACTATTGATTCACATCCATGTACTATTAGGAGAGGTGGTGCAAGATTGATAATACTTGCATGACTAAGTTAAAAATGGAGGTATAGATAGAGGTACTATACTGTAATTCGTATTTTCACATGTATAGAACTATTGATTCACATGATGTACTATTAGGGGAGGTGGTGCAAGTTTGATAATATTTGCAGGACTAAATTAAAAATGAAGGAAAAGATGAAGGTATTATACTGTAAATATTTCGAGCCCCAAAACGTGCAATTATCGAAACTATATTTTCCTATAAATAAAGCTCATTCTTCCTTCATTCTCACCAATTCACTAAGTCTCACAAGAGCAATTATAGAGAGAGAAGCTATAGAGATATAGAAGAAGAGTAGTCTGCTACTTCACTACTCCAGTATCTAGTCTTCCTCTGAGGTAAGGGGTATTATTTATTTCATATTCTGAAGAGATATTATTTTTCGTATTCGTATGAATTTATTTTCGTTCAATATTCATAAAGAATATTATCTTCATTCAATATTCGTAGGAATATTATCTTCGTTAAATATTCGTTGGAATATTATTTTCGTTCAACAGTTGTAAGGGATGTTATTTTTGTTCAATATTCGCTTGAAATAATATTTTCTTCCATACTCTGTAGTATGTAAGTAATATTATTTCGTTTTAGATTTTGAATTCTATACTCATTTTGTTGAAGTTTTGGCTTCTATACTCCATAAAATTAGAAGAATATCCTTGATATTTGTGCTTCATCCAGTATCTTTTCATAAAAATATTATTCTGAGCTTTCTTGATAATTATTGATCTTTTATGCCAGAGTACTATTCATGAGTTACTATTCACCCAATTACTATTCACTCGAATATTATTCACTCAGGTATTTGGGGTACTTTTTATGACAGAGTACTATTCACGAGTTACTATTCACGGGTTACTATTCACCCGATTACTATTCACTCAAATATTATTCACTCGGGTATTCGGGGCACTTTTATGCCAAAGTACTATTCACGGGTTACTATTCATCTAATTACTATTCACCCAAATATTATTCACTCGGGTATTTGGGGTACTTTTCATGTCGGGGTACTATTCACGAGGTACTATTCCCAAAGTACTATTCATAGGGTACTATTCACGATACTATTTACCCAAAAAATATATTTCTTTTCTGTCCAAATTATTTTTGGTACATGAATATTATTCTTGAATTTTACTTCACAAAGAAGTATCATATTGACAATTTGGATATTTTTAAACTCTGGATAAATTTAAAGTCTTTAATATTTATCCATGATTTTGTTTGATTAATGCTTATATCATTGTCATCATGCTCATGCTTATATTATGATGAAAGTCATCTTTGGCTTATGTGCATAGATGGAATGTTGATTATTGGTTTTACAATTGTATATCTTTGGATTACGTGCAAAGATGGACTATTGATTATTGATTTTATAGTTGTATATCTTTGGCTTACGTGCAAAGATGGACAGGTGTATGACATGATCATAACCACTAGTGATAATAACGAATATTCTTGGCCCGTAGTGCATTGATAATTCGATGATGTGATTGGCAGGATCATGACCATTAGTTAACAGTTGAATGTCTTTGGTCGTAGTGCACTGACAGACAATTGATTGGTATGATCATGACCATTGGTTTTATATTTGAATATCTTTGGCGCGATGGTGCAAGATAGACAATTGATTGTATGATCATTGTTATTACATTTGAATATCTTTAGCCTTTGGGGTAAGGATATTGAGTAAATGTTCTATTAAGCCTTTGTGGCAAGGAGAAATTGTTGATTCACATTATTATAAACATGAATTGTGAATTTAACTAACATCTTTGGTGGTTCGGTGAAGAAGACAGTGATGAAAGTTCTATTTGTCTTGGGTATAATAAAGAACCTGCTGATGGGTATTACAGGATAAAATTGATGATAAACTTTTAAATCATAGAAGATAGTAGATATCATGCTCTACTTGACTCTTCTAATGGATTGCTTATTCCACCGCAGCTAAACTTGTTCTCTATTATATTCTATCGCTGGTTATATTGTTGAAGGCTAAGGATAATTTATTCTCGCATTATCTTAGTCATAATATTTCTTACTAGGCTAGTTGAGCTCACCCTTTTCTTTCACCGTTTTCTCTTGTGAAATGAGAATATAGGCGGACGAGTCGGGGAATGGAGTGATGGTCCGAGATGGTGGCTATAGTAGTCCTCACTATTTTTATAAAATAGTGTGATAATAATTGTAATGAGAACTCCATTGAGTGTGGATATTGTCTAGAAGGCAATATTCGTGTTTAAACTCTCAGCTATGTTTTGTCGTATTTTGCAAGACAATTGTATAATTAAGTTTGTATTTGATTTCTATAGTGTGATATCCGACAACTCAAGATGGGTGATGAATACCTGTTTTGGGGGCGTCACATGTTAGGTCGGTGACTCTCAAACCAGTCGACTTTAGAGCACCAGGTGTAAAGACACCCCTCAGGATTAATTACTCAAGTAACCTAGTCCACGATTTGGATTCGCTAAGGTCTCCTTTCATCCCCTCTCAATATCATTTTCTTAGGCTTTAAGTTAACCATGTAACGAGTTTTAGGCTGGTGACTCCCAAACCAGATGGCTTAAGGGTACCAAGTATAAAGACACCCCTCAGGCTTAATTACTCGAGTAACCTAGGCCACGATTCGGATTTGCTAAGGTCTCGCCTTCTTCTCCCTCGCAATGCTCAGTTTCTTAGGCACTAAGTTACCCATGTAGCGAGCATTGGGCAGATGACTCCCAAACTAGATGGTTATAGGGCACCAGGTGTAAAGATACCCCTTAGGCTTAATTACTCGAGTAACCCAGGCCATGGTTTGAGACATTAGATTCGCCACTTTTTACCCTTTAACTCTACATTAAATGTCATCATTGTCACCAAAGTTTTATACCCCACAACTAAAGGTTAGAGCAACCACAAAGTGCAGATATGTATATGAGGTCGATTCTGCTCCAAATATCATTTTAAACTAGAATTTTGAATAATTAACAAGTTGAATAATCCTAATTTTCTAATTTTTCCCTTGATTTTTAATCCACGGACGCTTATCAAAATTAAATCAATTCATAACAAGCCAAATAAAATTTACTCTTTTAAAACCTTTTTCTAAGATTCTAATGCAAGGTTATCTATACTTAAAATGTCTATCATCGCTAGTCTATAGAGACAAAAATAGATAAAGAGTTGAAAAAGTCGTACGTCACATGTGGATCGCTGTATTCTAAGAAAACTATGATTGGAAAAAAATCAAATAATCGTACTAGATCGCCAGTGAAATGATATGAGGGAAGCTCTGATAATGAAGACCATTGTTGATGGTACCGACTGGTGTATTTTTCTCTTTTGAGAAGGCCGATGATTGCCCCAATGTAAAGTTGTCTTTGTTTTAAAAATTTCCTCAGTCTTATTTGTCGTCCAGGTAATGGCTTCATTGTGTTTGACAAATGGGCTGATAAGATGCCGAGATCGCAAAAGTCTTTTACATCATAGCCCACATGGTGAACAAGTAGAGGTGAGCTTTAACGGTTGGGTTCTCCAATCCTCGCTTTTGACTTGTAGGTGTACATGGGTTCGATGATTCTTTTTCCTCTGATTTGATGAAAGCTTGTGACTGAGGGTGTCAACTTTTTAAAGGTCATGAGAAGGATCATCGGATGTTTAATTCGCATCGTTGAGTAGATATTCATTTTGATCCTTTCTGTATTTCGGATCACCTTTGTTTTTATCTCTCTTCGCTGATGATCATACTTGATATATCGTTGTGTTTCTCATTTCATGTTATCGCTTTAGCTTTGATGATTGATGTCGAAAGGCCTTTGGATTCCACAGATTTGGTCTTGAGAGCTTGGCTTGGTTTATGATGTGATGGTTTAACTGGGTTTGGTTCGATGACCAAGGCTTGATTTATGGCTTTTATCTTGGAGAACAAGTGTTTGCGTACGAGATAGACTTTGTCACGATGGTGATGAGTGAGTTTTATACCCATGAATTAAGTGCATTTGAGCTTAATCTTTTGGAAGTTTTTAATTATTTGTGTCTATTCATGCATATTTTATGTTGTTTTGTAGGAATTGGGACAAATGTTACTTGGATCAACGTCTGGGGTTGCTAGATTCACATTTTTGACTTGCCCCTTTACATAGCAGCCAGTTCAGGTCCAATTTTAGCATTGCTCTATCCCCTATTTTAGAAAACTCAAAGAATGAAAGTTGTAGATCTACTTCTCCTCTTTTCGAAACATCTTGAATCATCAAAATCGGAGTTCAGACAAAGAAGTTATGACCATTTTTCCAAGGTATGTTAGAGAAGAAAATTTCAGAAAAGCTTCCAGCGTCGGGACGCCCATTCCTAGGCTATTTCCAGTGCCAGGACGCCCAGAGACAGATTTCCATCGTCGGGGCACTGGGGTCGGGCCAGATCAAGTTGGGACGCGTTTTGGGGCGAATTTTGATACTTTTTTGACTCCAAATTGGATTGAGTTTCCTCCTAAACTAGAAATTGGACTTGTAACCTATAAATACATTATGTGAGACATATAATATTGGGGATTAGATATTAGATTAGAGTAGATACATAGTAGATTAGATTTAGGTAAAACCCTAGTTCTTAATTAGTCATTGAAGATTAAAGTAACTTGAAGAACACTGAAGATTTAAAGCTGGAGCGGAAGAGGAGTCTCAAGACTGCTGACAACAGATTCTATTCTCTTCTCTTATATTACTTTTATCTTTTAATTTTTATTCAATTGTGGATTCTAGACTTTAATTCAATAACAATGAACTAAATTTCTTGTTTAATATTGCAACGGATCTTATTGCATAGCTTATTTCAGTATGCTTCTCTATTATTACTGTGATCTATTCTATAGATTGTCTATTATGATTGCTTTTAATTGTCTAGCTAACAATTACCGTGATAATTTATATGAATTCAGGAGATGAAATATAGATTTACATCTTATTATAATAGCATGTGATTGTGTTTTCTGCATGGTGTTAGAATTCATGATTTGTGTTTAGGATAGGGATATACCTTTACGCCGCGTGTAATTTGATAAGGAACCTGTACTTTAAATCCTTTTTAATTGTAATTCACATAGGAATATAGTGAATTAGTTAATTAGGATGTTTGATTCAATTCTATCAATTATGGATTTGGATTAATATGTTTGTGATGCATCGAAAGGTGGTTATAAATACTAATAAGTTCCTGATTAACAATCCAGAATAGTGAGCATAATTAATAAGAAGTATTTTAATATAAGTGAAACAATAAGTGAAGTTGTGATCTTAAATCTCCATAACCTGATTTTCAACTAGTGGTAGTAGTAGTAGTTTAATTATATATTTTAATTCACAAAATTAAATCGATTGTTTAAATAAAATTATTTTGGTTAAGAACTATTACTTGGTGATTTTTATTAAATAATTCCTTGTGGGAACGATACTCTACTTTCACTTTATTACTTGTTAACCGTGTATACTTGTACGTATGTTTTGATTGTGAAATTGATCAACAGATGGCCACCTTTGCACTTCTGTAGATCAAAGAGATCAAGTCTTCTTGCACTTCAGGGTTGATGAGTTGTTGAAGAGTTGTATCTTGTGATCGCTAAATTGTTGAAAGGGTCTTGTGATTTTGTTAATGGTTAGACAGTGCCATTAGTGACTACCTACGTACTCCTTTAAAAAGAGATCAGGTCTTACATAGTTTACGCTAAGGATATCGAGAGATTTGATTTTTTTTTGTGTTTTTTTGTTGTTTTTTTTTTCAAAATCAATTTAAGACATCAATTAGCAGCTGAACATTTAGGATAGGTAATATGCCTTGAATTCCTTGTCTCTTGATTTCCATTAGGGACGCGATCTTCCACATTCACTTGGTCGATTGTTGGGGGTTTGACTATTATTGACATAAAGCGCCTCTTCTTGTCTTCTCCTCTAATTCTGGTTTCAACATTTCCTTCTTCGTAACTTGCCACATTTCCACGACTTTGTTGATTGATGGAGTCAAGCTTCCCCGTAGTTGGTGCTACTAAAATTCAATTCTCATTGTTAGCACTGTCGGTCATTTCGCCTTCTTTTTTAGATCTAAACCTTCTTTTGTAATCTCGTCTCCTTCCATCTTTTCACGAGTAGACTTACTCTGAGTTGGGTCTTTGGTTTGATTTGCAGGAGCTATCATAATCTCCCTTTCTTTGATTAAATCTTTCACTAAGAATTTACGTGACCAATATTTCTCTATGGAATGCCCCGGAAGTTTCAAATGATAAGCACAGTGTTGTGACGGGCTGTAATTCAACATCCCCATACCCATTGGAGGGGAAAGGTTTGAAATTTTCTTTTGTTCTGTTAACTTCATTGAGACTTCTTCCATGGACTCTATAATAGGGGGAAATTTTGTCTTTGAACTCTTCTTCGTATTTGCTTCTCCCTGATTTTCACGGTCACAAAGGTTGTACTCTCTGGGGATCTCATCATTATTGCTCCCATGTAGAATTACTGGAGTGTTCCTTCCCACTTTTTGGAAGCTTCTTTTCTTTTCGCATGGATTACGGCAATGATCTTTTCCTTCAACGTACCCGTACCCTTTAGTTTTGTAGCTTGAATTTTCTTATCCACCCTACCTCCTTTTATAATAATTTTATCAAACAACATATCTTTTACAGATAAGATACCTTCATAATAGGGATATTCATGTGTTTCGACAAAGATTTTGACCATTTCTTGTTCCTCTAGGGGTAGAATTGTCCGATCTGCTAATAACCTCCATCTTCGGGCATATTCCTTGAAAGATTCATCTATCTCTTTAGCTACCCTTATCAGCCTATAATGATGTGGTACCATTTGTATCTGGTAACTATATTTGGATAAAAAGGCTTGTCCGAGCTCTTCCCATGTGTTATTCTTTGAGTTATCCAATGTAGCAAACTAGGTTGTTGTATTATCAATGAGACTTCTCTAAAACATTTGCACGCGATAAATTTCATCCTCATCTCACACTCCTAGTTGTCCCATGTATATCTTTAGATGAATATAAGAATCGCCGATACCGGTATATCTCATGAAGTTGGGAATTTTAGACCTCTATAGATATTGGTTTCCTGGAAATTTATCCACATTTGAATCTTCATTTCCAATTACTACTGGGTTTTCATTAATTTAAGCCAAGGTCATGTCGAGATGTCTGATATTATCACTAAGTGACTTATTTCTGGGATTGTTGTTCAAAGTTAATCGATGACTTAATGAAGGTGTTTCGCTTGAACTTGCAGTGAGTACGACTTGATTTGTCAACATGTTTCCTCGAATTAAGCTATATTGTTCCTTTACTAGATCTGACAATCTGATCATCTGCCTCTTTAACTCATTTAACTTATCTCGGGATTCTATAACCTTATTTGTGGGTGGAGAGTAGGTTATGGTTATAGGGTCTAGGCCTTCGTGTAGAATTCTTGCTTCTGTCTCGCTTGAGGTTTTTTTGATCCTCCGTATGTACTTGCAATTTAGATCCATTCCGGTGCTTCCTGACCCGCTCATGTTCACTTCCTCCGTATTATGCTCCAGTAGAAGATTGGTATTGACATTTGGCTGGTTAGGTCATTTGATCACAATATCGCCACTTTCGATCAAATTTTGGATTTTATGCTTAAGGACAAACAGTCTTGTGTATTATTTCCTAGAGACCCTGAGTGGTAAGTACATCTTTCGTTTGGATTATATCTTTTGGTTTTTGGATCTAGAGGTAGAGCCAATTCAGTAATTTTCGTGTGGTCCATTAATAATGCAAATACGTTCTCGAGGGAATCGTTTAGTGGAGTGAATACCCGATTTTCTATTCTTTCAAAAAAAATTTGTCTGTCCTGGCTTTAGTTGAATGCGACCTGTTGTTGCAATAACATGTCACCTCCCTTAATCCTAGTAGGGGGACTATGATTGGGGCTCCTAGCTTGGCCCTGTAAAATAAAGGATACCTCTTCTTCACTCTCTTGTTGACTTCTTTTAGGTGTACTCCTATAATTCACCGACTAAAGGTGTTCACCGACTGCTTCTAAAGATGTAAGATCCTTGATTTTTCCCACTTCCAGGCCCATCTCTGTCATTTCGCCATGTTTGATCATCTCCGAGAATGGCTTGCCTATTCCCGCTAGGACTCTTTCGTAATAGGGTGCTTCTTGGATGTTAATGAATGTCATCTCCATCTCAGATTCATCCATTGGCGGGCTCACTTGGCCTGCCATGCATCTCCATTTCTATGCGTACTCCATGAACGATTTATTGCTCAGTTTCTTAACTTTGGTCACTTGGTAGCGATTAGGGGCTATTTGGGATTGGAAGCTATGCTGGTTGAGGAAGGCGTGGGCTAAATCTTTCCAACTATGGATCTTGGAATTATCAATCTGGGAATACCAAGTTCGAGCTTCACCAGTAAGGTTGTGAGACCCCAAATTTTATGAATAAAGATTTAAATTTCTCGAAATATTTTTTTGAATATTATGATGTGGATTTGATATAATGTTATAGTTGTGGGTAATATTTATAAATTTTGCAAAGTATGCAAGTTGTTATATAATATTTGATTGGTTGGGAAATATTCTTTTTGTCTGAGAATATCCGTACGACGGCACAATCATTGGTGGACCCCACAACGGAAGTATTATCGTAGTTATAAAACGATAGAATTATCTTTTTATAAAAATAACGGTGAAAGTGTTACCGTTAAAACTGTTGAACTACCCGATAATAAAAGTACACTAATACGCGTCGTTGCATAGTAGCACACGATATTGATTATTGATGCTTAAGTAAGAAGTCACTCAGTTATACTCAATTATTGCTACAGTAATTGCTGCATCATATCTTTCATATTATTGATTCGATTATTGTCACAATATCATCTACATAATATGTTATATTATTAAATCAATAATTGAGATGGCAAAGTTATTCATATTATTATTTGCAATATTGACAATGTTTAGAAGTTACATCGAGGAGAGGTTTGGTCACCTAATTGCGCCACCGATGAAGGAGAAATCCTTATCGAAAAGCCCTCTCTTTCACGGGAATGACCTCGGTTGTTAAATATTGTGAATTATAATATTAATGATGAATAAGTTCGTATTGATTAAAGATGAAATTGATAGTTCCATTGTGTTGGAATTATTAGTGTTAGTGAAAATCGACATTTAATTCTATAATAGTTGATGTCTGGAGGTTATATTGACCAATCGGGTAATTAACCGAATAAATGAGCAATTAATTGTTATTAATTCACATGGTTATAACTATTTGTTCACATGTGTGTACTATTGATTCACATTCATTTACTATTAGGGGAGTTGGTGCAAGATTGATAATACTTGCATGACTAAGTTAAAAATGGAAGTATAGATGGAGGTACTATACCGTAATTCATATTTTCACATGATTATAACTATTGATTCACATGATTGAACTATTGATTCACATTATTTATTATTAGGGGAGGTGGTGAAAGTTTGATAATACTTGCAGGACTAAATTAAAAATAAAAGAAAAAAGGAAGGTATTATACTGTAATATTTTGAGCCCCAAAATGTGCAATTATCGAAACTATATTTTCTTATAAATAGAAGCTCATTCTTCCTTCATTTCTCACCAATTCACTAAAGCTATAGAGCAATTATTATAGAGAGAAAGAATAAGAGAAGTCTGCTACCTCACTATTCCAGTTTCCAGTTTTTTCTAAGGTGAGGGGTATTATTTTTTCGTATTCATGAATAGAGTTATTTTCTTTCAATACTCGTAAGGGTTGTTATTCCATTCTTTATTATTATGTTGGAATAACCTGTCTATGCGAAGTACCGCATATATGGTAAAATTCTTCTGTTATTCTATTCTTTATTATTATGTTGGAATAACATGTCTATGCGAAGTACCGCATACATGGTGAAATTCTTCTGTTATTCCATTCTTTATTATTACATTGGAATATCATATACTGCGTATGTATTACGCATGACACGGTACCATTATTTATTATTCTGCTGAATAAGTCGCTTTTTACTGGCCTATCGCATGCACGTGAATTCTCGCTATTATTCCTTCTTTATTATTCATTGGAACATCCCGATTGCTGCGGATTCTACGTGACTTTAGTTCCATTCTTTATTATTCTGTTGGAATATCCTATCGGTGCGGATTACGCATGACTTGGTTCCATTCTTTATTATTCTGTTGGGAATAACTTGTCTGTGCGATCTATCGTATGCATTGTGAATTTTTTTGTTATTCCATTCTTTATTATTCTGTTGGAATAAACTGTCTGTGTGGATTACCGCATGCATGGTGAATGATCCTTTCTATATTGTGTCCAAAGATGGCGATTTTTGGATGTATAGATTAAGAGTTATGGATTTTATGAGAAAAGACTATTTTAAAGGTAAACCCTTATCACTCCTTGTGGTTAACTCCAAAATTGGTGAAATTTTTATTAGAAGTACATGTATATAACAGGAGTATACCCTGTAAATTTTGGAATTTTTGGCCATATGAAAAATAGTAAATGAATTTTAAAAATTCCGAGAAAAATATATGTTCAATATGGGACTATATTCTGCTAAATCTCAGAAAAGAAATATTTTTGTGACTGATTTAGTATTTTTCATGAAAATGAACAAGTTATGAGTAAATGAATTAAATATGTTATGTGAAGTAACAAAATTGGAAAATAGGATTTTATGGCTTGGGAATCCTATATAGGTATATATCTGATTTTGATGAGGATTTGATCATTGGTGATGAAATTTTATGAGTATAACATTTTGAATGATTAAATGCATTATTTGGTAAAGTGTAAACAATTGAAATAAATTGTTTATAAGTTTAAGAAGTGATTAAAATATTGTTATAATATTAATAATATTAGATGATGAGTTTATTAAGTGATTGATAATATTTGGATAAATTTAAAGTCTTTAATATTTATCTTTGTTTTCGTTTGATTAATGCTTATATCATTGTCATCATCCTCATGCTTATATTGTGATGAAAGTCATCTTTGGCTTACGTGCATAGATGGACTTGGTATGATTATGACCAAAGATCATTAGGTATAATCATGACCTGTAATGTTATAAATGATGTGGTAAAAAGTCCTCAGTGGCCTGTAGTGTATTGATGGACAATTTTTGGTATGATTATGACCAGGGATTATTCGGTATAATCATGACCATTGATGATTACATGAATATCATTGGCCGTGATGCAGGGATGATTCGATTTTATTTGTTAAGCTGAGTCTTGCGAAGTCTATACCTTATTAGATACTGGTTCTACCCATTCTTTTATCTCTCTTGATTGCGCTCAAGGTTTAAATTTGACCCCAAAGAAGTTAGACTTTGACTTATCGGTTGAAACTCTGTTAGGAGAAACCTTTATTACCTCCACTGTTTATAAATCTTGTTGATTCAAATCAACACTTTCACGTTACCTGTCGATCTTATCTCTTTGAAAATACTTACCTTTGATGTGATTTTAGGAATCGATTGGTTATCTACTCATCATGCTTTTCGTAAGGTTGTTAGCTTTCATATTCTTAACCAACCTATCATGCGAATTCAAGCAACCAAACCCTAAAGTCAATCACTGTCATACCAAGCCATAAGTAAAGAGCCCCGAGCCTTTCCCTGGTGACTTCCAAGTCTTGGAATACACCGAAGCCAGAATATCCGTAGGGGACGTCGTGAATAACGGTCGCAAGTTGATAGGTATCAATGTGACGTACTATCCAAGTCTTGGATGAGAGTCATAGTTTAGAATGAAATTTCTATTATTAATAAATTTTCTGATGTATTCTTGAAGACTTCCTAGCCTACCCCAGAGCGTGAAATCGAATTTTGTATTGACCCCAGTACAAAACCCATTTCTAAAACCCTTAAATATTTCTTCAACCAAAACGAACGTATTATGCGCCAAAGACGTTGGCTCGAGCTGTTGAAGATTACGATTATACCATTCAATATCATTGTGGAAGAGCGAACGTGGTGGCTGATGCATTGAGTAGAAGATCGTATGAGTTTACGAGTGCGATGTTGTTAACACAAAGACCCATTTTATATAACTTACAAATGATGAAGATAGATTTAATGACTCTAGGGACCCACGTGGTGATATCAAATATACGAGTAGAATCGACTTTAATCGATAAAGTTAAAAGTCGTTCAAGCTACAGACCCGGAGCTGATGAATACGAAGAAGGTTCAAGAAGGCGTTATTCTAGAAGCAAGAGTCGATGAAGAGAAGAAATCTCAACCGTCGATTTTACTGGTCTATTTGAAATCCTCGATCGAGTAGGAACTGTGGCCTATAGACTCGTTTTACCGCTAAGTATGTTGCGTGCTCATAACGTTTTTCACGTATCGATGTTACGTAATTATGTGGACGACCCGAACGACATTATTGAATTAGAACTAGACAAGATAGCAGAAGATTTAACGTATGATGAGATACGTGTTAAAATCTTGGATAAGAAGGATCATATTCGATACTCAAATGTTATACCTCAAGAGTTGGAATATGAAATAAAGTCAAGGTATCCTCACCTCTTCTGTATACCAGGTACGTACGTAAATTTTGAGGGCGAAATTTCATAAGGAGGGGAGATTGTGAGACCCCAAATTTTATGAATAAAGATTTAAATTTCTCAAAATATTTTTTTGAATATTATGGTGTGAATTTGATAGAATGTTATAGTTGTGAGTAATATTTATAAATTTTGCAAAGTATGCAAGTTGTTATATAATATTCGATTGGTCGGGGAATATTCTTTTTGTTGGGGAATATCCGTACGATGGCACAATCATTGTTGGACCCCACAACAGAAGTATTGTCGTAGTTAGAAAATGACAGAATTATCTTTTTATAAAAATAATGGCGAAAGGGTTCTGAATTAAAGCCGCATTGAACTACACGGTAGTAAAAGTATGAATGTCTGGCGTTGTTGCAAAGTAGCACCAGTATTGATTATTGATGCTTATGAAAGTAGTATGCACACAAGCCAATCATGTTTGATGATAAAGCATATACTTTGTAACAATCTTATTCATTTATTAATAAAAAGTATTAATTTATTAAAGGCTTTTAATTATCTACATGATCTTTGTTTTATAATATGTGATAAACCCATAGTTTTAAGCAATGCTTTTAGAATAATGATGATGATCATTCTAATGAGATCTAAATTCTTTGAAAGCTTAAAACTAAAATAGTTCCCAATCGTTGGATTACTAAATTGAGGATTAGTAAATCCGGATAGATTGGTACATACGTTAACTTGCTCATTGGATGAGGATGATTGATCTCATGATCATTTGTGTGGAGACACTAAAGCAAGTATGTAGGTGCTTATTAGAGAATAAGTTCAATTGAACGTTGGCTCGCTAAGGAATACCTAATGGAGTTTTATTTGCTGTCAATAGGAATTCTGTAGTGATAGTAGTCTAAGTGATCCTTGGACTTGAGATCATCATAGTATCTTGTGTATGATGAGTTATACTTTGACTTATTCCTTAAGACCCTTAGGGTATATCAAAGGGTATGCTTGGGTATAATAAGTTGTACATGGAGATAATGTATGATCAATAAAGAATCTACCACTTCTAATAAAGAAGAGAAATGTCCTATGTGATTCGATAAATGACAACCCAAAGAGGTAGTCCTTGGCGGCGCGTAATGAAATTAGAAAGGAGTTTCTAATTTGCATTATTTGAGTTGTGCATTTAAGAGTCGAAATACATATAATTAAATAAAATAAGACTTGACAATAATTCCATGTCTTATATTTAATTGGGACATTGTATGGTGGAAGGATTGAATTGTCGGTAACTATTTACTCAAAGGTTCTTTAATGATTAATGTTGAAATCTATATTATCTGGAAAGTCGTTGATCGCTAGGAGGCTTATCCTATTGTAGAATAAATATTATTTATTTAAATAAATTAATTGTTTAATTTATTTATTTAAATAAGATTAGAATTGTTCTAATTGATTTATTCACAACCGGTTTAATATGGAGAACCTAAAGGGTCACACCATAAAAGGAAGAACAATTATTTAAGAAGTTAATGGCATAATCGTAATAATATGTTATGTATATTTAATTTAATCTATGGTAATAGAATAAATTAGATAGCTTAATATTTATTATTTAATATTTTAAAAATATTAAATATAAATTAATAAGAGGAGTCTTATTAATATTATTACAATTATTATTATTTTAATTTCTAAAAGAGTTTAGAAATTAATTTAATATAAGTACTCTCATTTATTCCTAATTGGATTGGAGGAAGGAAAATTAGTTAAAGGAGTTTAATTAATTATCCCTAATATGATTAGGGAGCTTAATTAATTAAAAGAATTTAATTAATTAAATAAAACCCAATTCCTTAATTGTTAAGGTGGGTTGCCCACATCTATAAATAAGAGGAGTCTTATTATGGGTGATAGGGGTTGTTGATTTTTCAACATACGTAATAATTCCAAGTTGTTGGGAGTACACCTTTTCTATAGAGATAGAAAACTAGGGTTTGAGCCAATACCCTTCTTCTTGAATTTTTCTTCTTCCTTGGTGGATCACCTCTGAGGCCAAACATATGGGTGGCTAACGTTGATCAAAGGAAGGAACCAAACCCGGTGGATTCAAGTTGAGCGAAAGAAAGGATTTGGAGGTGAACTTGTACTGAGGAAGCTTCGATCTTCAAGGGTATGATTTTATTCTTTATCTTTTCGTTTAATTAATAATTGTGCATAAAGGGTGATCCGGGTATATGGTTTGTAAATTATTTAAACTCTGATTTTTACACGTTTCCGCTTTAATTATGCAATTTGATTGCGCACATGAATATTACAAACCTAGCAGTGGCATCAGAGCCAAACCTTTATGTGAATTATTAATTGTTTTAATTTGATATGTATATTGATATGTGTTTAGAATAATTTAATTGGGCATAATTTTATTGTATAAAAAAAAAAACGACAACGTGGACATACTCACGTAATATCATGCAATATCATGCAACGGAAATATCGAGTTATATATATATATATATATATATATATATATATATATATATATATATATTATATAACTAAACAAAACCTGGATATAATATATATATATAAAAGCCGTGCACTTCTTCCTTATTCCTTTTCTTTCTTTAAATGAGGTTATATATATATATGATTACCATATTATATATATATATATATATATAATTATATATATATATATATATTGAGAAACACAACATGGAAACACGAATTCTAAGTTACGGTCAAAAAGAGATACAACGAGATTCTAAGTTAACTTGTTTATATATATATATATATATATATATATATATATATATATATATATATATATATATTGAGTTAACGTAATATATATATATATATATATTATTCTTAATTATTTTATAATTAAAATAAAATGTTTATTTTAATTCTAAAATAAAAAGTTTATTTTAATATTAAAATAAAAAAAGAGTTTATTTTAATTTTAAAATTGAAAATTATATATATATATAATTATTTTAATCTTAAAATAAAAGTTTATTTTAATTTTAAAATAAAAGGTTTATTTTAATTTTAAAATTAGAATTTCAAGCTAACTAATTAGAGTTGGAATTGGATTCCATGATAACTAATTAGAGTTGAAATTGAATTTTATTTTTCTAAAATAAAGGAGTTTATTTGTGAATAGGAAGTAAATCCATCTTTCCTTAAATAAAGGAGTTTGTTTAGATATGAAATAAGATTTCATATTATTCAAAATAAAATAGTTTATTTGTGAATAGGAAGGAGAATCCTAATTTCCTTAAATAAAGGAGTTTATTTAAATATGAAATAAGATTTCATATTATTCAAAATAAAGGAGTTTATTTGTGAATAGGAAAGAATATCCGTGTTTTCTTTAATATAAGATTTTTTTTACATGGAATTGGATTCCATAATTAATTAAAATAAAAGAGTTTATTTTAATTAAAGATTTTTTTTACTTGGAATTGGATTCCATAATTAATTAAAATAAAGGAGTTTATTTTGATTAAAGATTTTGATTAAAATAAAATAGTTTATTTTATTCAAAATAGGATAAATTAAAATAAAATAGTTTTATTTTGATTTAAATTTGGATTAAAATAAAGGAGTTTATTTTGATTCAAAATTAGATTTTATACTAACTAAATTTGCCCATTAAATGATATCAATATATATATTAAATGTTTATTTATTCATGAGATGAATATTATTTATTGATGCATATGGTGATGTGTATGATAATAAATGGGATTGATTATGGACTATTGACCAATGTGATTGGATTTTATTTTAGTTAGATGCATGAATGAGTTTTATTAAATGGGGTCTGCGTACCTCGTCTTCTCTAATTTTTCTTAATGTAAATTCTATCTTCCTCCTATGTACTTCCCCTTGACTGCTGATCAAGGCTTCTATTTATTTTAAATAGTTTTGTAATAGGAATATTTAGAATTAATTTTGAAGAATTAGAGATCAAGGACAAGAAGCTTTGAAGACCCGTTTGTAATGGAGCCCGGGTTTTAAATGTAATAGTTATATTTAAATATTATTTCTTGCACCCCTAGGGTTTGATCTTTTGGTTCACTTGGTGGCTCTAGTGAACCAAACTAGAATAAAAGTCCATAATCAATCCGGGTAGAATATAGTATTCTATATGTGCATGCTTATACTATATATATTATATATTATTATGCAAACATGCTTCGCATGTTCATTAATATAACGCGTATTTATATATATATATGTAAATGCTACGCTTAAAACAAGATGAGACAAATTAATAAAAACCCTCAATTTTTATATTAAGTCCTAAGCGTTCAAAGATATTTGGAATATCGAGCGTCGCCTTCTAGCATGATAAAATTAATAGAGTATTAAATATTTAATATGAGTTTGGTGTGTCACCACAAGGCAAGTATTAAGTATTTAAGATGTTAATTTATCACATTTGATGCTTATAAAGAAAATTGAACAATATTGTTTTGTTGTGTCACCACAAGGATGATATTTTTTTTTTTTGAATATACTGAGTGCTAGGTCGGACTTAACTTGGATAATTTTGATTCGGATGTGTCACCACTGATCAAAATAATCTAAGAGGCAAAATACAAGGAGTTGCATAGTTGATGTAATTGACAAAAGTTGTCTACCTATTTATTTATATATAGTTTGTTGTGTCACCACGAGGCTATATATACATTTGAAATGGGATCCTTATTCTCACTAGCAAATCTTTAATTAGATTTTGCCGAACTATATATAAGTGAGGTAATATAGTTTGAAGAAAATAGTGGGAGATACCAATTTAAAACAAGACCTAATTTATTTTGGTAATTAATAATAGAATGTATGTTAAAATGTTGTTAATTACAAATTCATTTACGAAATTTTATAATGTCTAAAATTACTATCACTGCGAAGCATATTAGATGATAAATTAACGGGCCATCAATTAAACGGATTGGTTAAGAAATTTGAGAATAGTTCTCATAGCTGAAAAGCTATCTTATGTCCTTAATACGCCTATCCCTTCAATGGTTGCAGACAATGCCTCTGAGGAAGAGATTGTTACTTTTAGAAAGTGGCAAGATGATGCACAGTTGGCTCAATGCATCATGCTCGTATCCATGAGTAACAAGCTTCAGTGTCAGCCTGAAACTATGGATACTTCTACTATACTCCTGCACGTCAAGTAGTTGATGGTGAGGAAAGTAGGACTGATAGATATCAGATATCTAAGGAGCTCTTCCGATCTAGAATGGCCAATGGCACTATAGTACAGACAAAAAGTTCTAAACATGATCAATTTGATTGAACAATTAAGACAACGGGTTTTGTCATGGATGGGGAGTTGAGCCAAGATTTGATCTTGCACTCACTCTCGGACTCCTTTCACAATTGTTGTGAATTTTTCATATAAACAAGCTAGATATCAGCCTCGCTGATTTGCTTAACATATTGAAAAATGTTGAGAGTCACTTTCCAACCAAGAAAGATCAAGTCTTCTTGGTAGGGGCCAAAGGATCTTCGAAAAGAAGAACGATTCAAAGAAGGTAAATAGAAAGGCGTAAACAAAGGATAATAAGAACAAAAGCGATACTGGATAGCAAAGGAGTTTGCTTCCCTTATAATAAGCCCGACACCGGAAAGAAACTACGAGAAGCATCTTGCGAGAGGCTAACCAAAGAAGCTTAGTGAAGTTTCGATTCTAATCGCTTTTGTTCATGATTGAAATAAATTTTCTTTAAGTCAAGGTTCTACTTGGGTATTGGATACCGACTTTGGTTATCATAAATATAGATTTATGAAGGACCAAGCAGAAGTAGAAAGTTAAACAAAGATAAGCAATCCTATATGCGAAAAATGAAGCAAAGGTTGCTGCATTAGCTAAAGAAACTTATAGTTTAGCACTGCCTACGGGCAAATCTATTAAGTCAATAAGTTGTTATTGTATTCCAATTCTTGTTAGAAACATTATTTCCATTTTATTGTTGGACAATAAAATTTTTGGTATTATAATTAAGAACAATTGTTGTTCTATTTATAATAATAATGTTTTGTATAGAACTGAAATATTACTTAATGGATTTTGTATACTTGATTTACGTGAAAAATATAATTTGCAAATTGAACAAACTAGTATAAGAAAATGAGATGATCATTCAAAGAGTTGAATGTGTGTATTTTCTGAAATACAAGTATGAATTATTTGAAAGGTTCAAACAATTCAGAAGTGAAATAAATTGGCAAAGTATTGAGATTCTTTGATTAGATCAAGGAATAAATACTTGTGCAATAAGTTTCTAGATCATCTCAAATGGTTTTTCTCATAATGGACACATCCTGATACGCAATAATTGATTGATGCATCTGAATGAAAAATCGTACCTTGTTGGACATGGTGCGGTCCACAATGATTTTACTGACATTCCAAAGATCCTTACGGGATAATGTCCTAGAAATGGTGCATATCTACGAAAATGGTAACCTCAAAATCCGGCCCCAAGACTCCATAAAAGTTATGGACAGGGAGGATTCCTAATCTTAAGTATGTTAAGATAAGGAGTTGTCCAACTTATGTGAAAAGGTTTCAAAGGATAAGCTTGGGACAAGATTTTATAAGTGTCGATTTGTGGGACATCCTAAAGTAAGTTTAGGGTATATGTTCTATAATCCTACTTAGCAAAAGGTGTTTGTTGCGAAACACGCTGCCTTCTAAGATAAAGGTGGGAGGATAATAGATCTTGAAGAGTTCAAGAACCACAAAACACTTTAAATCAAATAATAGGAATCTGTAGATAAACCTATTATACCACAACTGAATCGTAAATCTGGAATAGTACCAAAGATACCTAGGAGGTATGGATTCATCATGGATGATGATGATGATGAGGTACGCATCATAGAAGATGATGATCCAGAGTTACATACGATGAGGTAAGAATTCTAGTGTGTACAAAAGGGTCAGTGGGAGCGTCGTGACATTTCTAGTATTATATATTGATATACTATGGATAAGGAATGACATACCAATGCTACAATCAGTAAAGATAAAGTTGTCTATACATTCCTCCATGAATGATTTGGGAAGAGTATCTTAATTGGGGATAAAATCTATATAGATAGATTTAAAAGGATGCTCAACTTAACCCAAGGAACGTATATTCATTTGATGCTAAAGTCGTTTAGCATGGCAAACTCCAAGAGATGTCTCATGTTGATGAGCTATGGAGTGTATCTCTCTTTATAGTCCCCATAAACTCCTGAAAAGAGAGATCGCATGAGTGACTATCATGTATGCAATGAAATATATGAGACCTGATGTTGATCAGTCATATTCTGGAGAAGTTCACTGTGAGTCAGTGAAAAACATCTTAAAGTTCTTAACCAGCACTAAGGATGTGATCATACATGGTGGGTCCGAATTAAAACCAGAGGGCTTAATGGACTCAAGTTTTTCGAGACGGACTCAAGATGATGAAAATCTACTTTAAGGTAAAGCGTTATCTTGAGCAGGTAGTGCGAAGAATTGAAAAGGTTCCAAAGCAAAGAAAGAGTTGTTTGGTTTAGTGATAAAGACAAAGTATATAGCTATAAATGAAGGCGCAAGTTGATTGATTGTTTGGATTAAAAGTTCATTCTGAGAACTAGAAATAGTTCCTAAGTCTCATCTTGGATCTAAACATGTGTTGTGGCACTTTCATTTGATTATAAGAATCATTGAAAGATGGGAAATCACTATAGAGATAGTGGACTCTCATAAACAACATTACATATCCATTAACTAAAGTTTATCCAACAATGGGATAATCGTCACTTAGAGAAGAAGAGTATGAGTTACCATGACGATTGGCTTTAGTGCAAGTGGGAGATTGAAAGTAGTATGCACACAAGCCAATCATGTTTGATGATAAAGCATATACTTTGTAACAATCTTATTCATTTATTAATAAAAAGTATTAATTTATTAAAGGCTTTTAATTATCTACATGATCTTTGTTTTATAATATATGATAAACCCATAGTTTTAAGCAATGCTTTTAGAATAATGATGATGATCATTCTAATGAGATCTAAATTCTTTGAAAGCTTAAAACTAAAATAGTTCCCAATCGTTGGATTACTAAATTGGGGATTAGTAAATCCAGATAGATTGGTACATACGTTAACTTGCTCATTGGATGAGGATGATTGATCTCATGATCATTTGTGTGGAGACACTAAAGCAAGTATGTAGGTGCTTATTAGAGAATAAGTTCACCGAACGTGGCTCGCTAAGGAATACCTAATGGAGTTTTATTTGCTGTCAATAGGAATTCTGTAGTGATAGTAGTACAAGTGATCCTTGGACTTGAGATCATCATAGTATCTTGTGTATGATGAGTTATACTTTGACTTATTCCTTAAGACCCTTAGGGTATATCAAAGGTATGCTTGGGTATAATAAGTTGTGCATGGAGATAATGTATGATCAATAAAGAATCTACCACTTCTAATAAAAGAAGAGAAATGTCCTATGTGATTCGATAAATGACAACCCAAAGAGTCCTTGGCGAAAGGCGAATGAAATTAGAAAGGAGTTTCTAATTTGCATTATTTGAGTTGTGCATTTAAGAGTCGAAATACATATAATTAAATAAAATAAGACTTGACAAGAATTCCATGTCTTATATTTAATTGGGACATTGTATGGTGGAAGGATTGAATTGTCTGCGGTAACTATTTACTCAAAGGTTCTTTAATGATTAATGTTGAAATCTATATTATCTCGGAAAGTCGTTGATCATAGGGAGGCTTATCCTATTGTAGAATAAATATTATTTATTTAAATAAATTAATTGTTTAATTTATTTATTTAAATAAGATTAGAATTGTTCTAATTGATTTATTCACAACCCGGTTTAATATGGAGAACCTAAAGGGTCACACCATAAAAAAGAAGAACAATTATTTAAGAAGTTAATGGCATAATCGTAATAATATGTTATGTATATTTAATTTAATCTATGGTGATAGAATAAATTAGATAGCTTAATATTTATTATTTAATATTTTAGAAATATTAAATATAAATTAATAAGAGGAGTCTTATTAATATTATTACAATTATTATTATTTTAATTTCTAAAAGAGTTTAGAAATTAATTTAATATAAGTACTCTCATTTATTCCTAATTGGATTAGGAAGGAAAATTAGTTAAAGGAGTTTAATTAATTATCCCTAATAAGATTAGGGAGCTTAATTAATTAAAAGAATTTAATTAATTAAATAAAACCCAATTCCTTAATTGTTAAGGTGGGTTGCCCACATCTATAAATAAGAGGAGTCTTATTATGGGTGATAGGGGTTGTTGATTTTTCAACATACGTAATAATTCCAAGTTGTTGGGAGTACACCTTTTCTATAGAGATAGAAAACTAGGGTTTGAGCCAATACCCCTTCTTCTTGAATTTTCTTCTTCCTTGGTGGATCACCTCTAGAGGCCAAACATATGGGTGGCTAACGTTGATCAAAGGAAGGAACCAAACCCGTGGATTCAAGTTGAACGAAAAAAGATTTGGAGGTGAACTTGTACACGAGGAAGCTCGATCTTCAAGGGTATGATTTTATTCTTTATCTTTTCGTTTAATTAATAATTGTGCATAAAGGGTGATCCGGTATATGGTTTGTAAATTTTTAAACTCGATTTTTACATCGTTTAAACTTTAATTATGCAATTTGATTGCATACATACGAATATTACAAACCTAGCGACTTACGTGAAAAGTCACTCGATTATACTCAATTATTGCTACTGAATTGTGTTGCATCATATCTCTTATATTATTGATTCGATTATTGTCACAATATCATCATATAATATGTTATATTATTAAATCAATAATTGAGACGACAAAGTTATTCATATTATTATTTGCAATATTGACAATGTCTAGAAGTTCATCGAGGAGAGGTTTGGTCACCTAATTCTTGGCATGAATAAGGAGAAATCCTTATCGGAAAGCCCCCTCTTTATTGGGAACGACCTGGTTGTTAAAAATTATGAAGTATAATATTAATGATGAATAAGTTCGTGTTGATTAAAGATGAAATTGATAGTTCCATTGTGTTGGAATTATTAGTGTTAGTGAAAATCGACATTTATTTCAATAATAATTGATGTCTGGAGGTTATATTGACCAATCGGGTATTTAACCGAATAAATGACCAATTAATTGCTATTGATTCATATGATTATAACTATTTGTTCACATGTGTGTACTATTGATTCATATTCATTTACTATTAGGGGAGTTGGTGCAAGATTGATAATACTTGCATGATTAAGTTAAAAATGGAGGTATAGATGGAGGTACTATACTGTAATTCGTATTTTCACATGATTATAACTATTAATTCACATTATTTACTATTAGGGGATGTGGTGCAAGTTTGATAATACTTGTAGGACTAAATTAAAAATGAAAGAAACGAGGAATGTATTATACTGTAATATTTTGCGCCCCAAAATGTGCAATTATCGAAACTATATTTTTCTATAAATAGAAGCTCATTCTTCCTTTATTTCTCACCAATTCACTAAAGCTATAGAGCAATTATTATAGAGAGAAAGAATAAGAGAAGTCTGCTACCTCACTATTCCAGTTTCCAGTTTTTTCTAAGGTAAGGGGTATTATTCTTTCGTATTCATGAAGAGAGTTATTTTCATTCAATACTCGTAAGGGTTGTTATTCCATTCTTTATTATTATGTTGGAATAACTTTTATCATCTGCAATCGCATATATGGTAAAATTTTTCATTATTCTATTCTTTATTATTATGTTGGAATAACGTCTATACATCGGCAATCTGCATATACATGGTGAAATTCTTACATTATTCCATTCTTTATTATTCTGTTGGAATATCACCGTGCGTGCGTATTATTACGCATGACCTAGTTCCATTATTTATTATTACATTGGAATAACTTTGTTTATGCTTGGCCTATCGCATGCACGGTGAATTCGCTATTATTCCATTCTTTATTATTACATTGGAACATCACATGCATGCGGATTACGCATGACACCTTCCATTCTTTATTATTACATTGGAATATCCTATCGGTGCGGATTACGCATGACTTGGTTCCATTCTTTATTATTACATTGGGAATAACTTTTCTGCATGCGATCTATCGTATGCATTGTGAATTTTTTTTTTATTCCATTCTTTATTATTCTGTTGGAATAAACTGTCTGTGTGGATTACCGCATGCATGGTGAATGATCCTTTGTACTCATTCTTTATTAAATTGTGGAAATGATCTGTTTACGTGGATTACCGAATGACGGGTGAAAATCCATTTGCAGTTTCGTAATTTTTCTGACCCTCAAAAATTCTGAAAAAATTTGAAATGATAATTTGATGAGTTTTATATATTGTGTCCAAAGATGGCGATTTTCGGATGTATAGATTAAGAATTATAGATTTTATGAGAAAAGACTATTTTAAAGGTAAACCCTTTTTACTCCTTGTGGTTAACTCCAAAATTGGTGAAATTTTTATTGGAAGTACATGTATATAACAGGAGTATACCCTGTAAATTTTGGACAAAAGTACAATTTATGATAAATGTCTATATATTCGGCAGTTTTGGCCAAATGAAAAATAGTAAATGAATTTTAAAAATTATGAGAAAAATATATGTTCAATATGGGACTATATTCTGCTAAATCACAGAAAAGAAATATTTTTGTGATTGATTTGGTATTTTTCATGAAAATGAACAAGTTATGAGTAAATGAATTAAATATGTTATGTGAAGTAACAAAATTGGAAAATAGGATTTTATGGCTTGGGAATCCTATATAGGGTATATGCAGATTTTGGATGAGGGATTTGATCATTGGTGATCAAATCTTATGAGTATGGCATTTTTGAATGATTAAATGCATTATTTGGTAATGTGTAAATAATTAAAATAAATTGTTTATAAGTTTAAGAAGTGATTAAAATATTGTTATAATATTAATAATATTAGATGAGGAGTTTATTAAGTGATTGATAATATTTGGATAAATTTAAAGTCTTTAATATTTATCCTTGTTTTCGTTTGATTAATGCTTATATCATTGTCATCATCCTCGTGCTTATATTGTGATGAAAGTCATCTTTGGCTTACGTGCATAGATGGACTTGGTATGATTATGACCAGGGATCATTCGGTATAATCATGACCTGTAATGTTATAAATGATGTGGTAAAAGTCCTCAGTGGCCTGTAGTGCATTGGTGGACAATTTTTGGTATGATTATGACCAGAGATTATTCGGTATAATCATGACCATTGATGATTACATGAATATCCTTGGCCGTGATGCAGGGATGATTCGATTTTATTTGTTAAGCTGAGTCTCAGAAGATTGTAGATTTTATGCTCTACTTGATTATTCTAATGGATTGTTTATTCCACTGTAGTTGTTGATCTAAAACTTGTTGTCTATTATATTCTATCAGTTGTTATACTGTTGAAGGCTAAGGATAATTTATTCTGCATTATCTTAGTCATAATATTTCTTACTGGGCTAGTTGAGCTCACCCTTTCTTTCACTGTTCTCTTCAGGAAATGAGATTATAGCTGGGATGAGTCGGGGAACGGAGTGACGGTCCAGATGATAGCATTAGTAGTCCTCATTATTATGTTAAATAGTGTGACAATAAATGTAATGAGGACTCCATTGAGTGTGGATATTGTCTATATAACAATATTCTTATTAAAACTCTCAGTTTATATTTTGTCGTATTTTACATGACAGTTGTATTATTAAGTTGTATTTGAAATTTGTACCATGTATTTGGCGACTCAAGATGGGTGATGTATACCTATTTTGGGGGCGTCACAAAGGCTCATTTGGAACAACTACATTCGGGACATTCATCCTCTGCATAAGATCCTAACTCGCCTATGTATACTTTTAGATGGGTGTAAGGGTCGCCTAAACCATTGTATTTTTCAAATTTTGGGACTTGAAATTTATCTAGATATCTGGCCCTTGGGAAAATACAAAGGTCGGAGTAGTTAAAACCTTTGTGGGATCCTGTCCCCTTGATAGATCGGATAGCTTCCTCCATCAGTCTGACCTGTTTCCTGATGTCTCCAGTTTCTTTATTTTCTCAGAGGTTTATCACTTCCCTGATCAGATTTTTAGCTAGGGCCTTTTTGGTTGATCTGACGTCGAGTGGGGATATCGGAGTTGACATTTGGGAATCATTATCATTTCATGTCACTCGCATATCTCCCTAAGTAGAGGATTCGGTCTGAGTTTTCAGTTTGGGTTCCTGAGTTACTTTGCACTCTTCTCGTAACAGGACAGTCATCTCTGCAATTTGTTTCTTAAAATATTCAAACTCTTCTCGAGATACAGGAATAGATTTTGATGAACTTCTTTAAGCCATTTTGACTGGTAGTGATCGTGGATTTTTGGCTCAGAATCAAGTTCTTGGAGCAATCTTCACAAAATCGATATCTAGTTTAGTCTTGATAATAGTAGATGGTATGGATGCATGATATGCTATGCATCAGTTTAGGGTTTTTTAATCTTTTCCTGCAAAACAAAGGGTTAGTTGTCTTGATGAAAGGATAAGAAAGCTATACAAATGAAAGTTTTAAGATGGATGATATTTGTATATTCAGGAATTAACAGGGTATGATGAGGCATCCTGCGCGTTTGGTTTATCAAAGGCCGACCTATCTTAGGTTACTCTCACGGGCTTTTTAAAATTAGTTCCCAGATCTTCGTAATTTACTTGATGAAGACATCCATCTTTCAATTGGAGCGGATATGAATGGTGCCTTTCCTGAGCCTCACAAGAGAACACTCTTTATTGTCCAGTAATAAACAACCGACGGGTTCGCCTCCTAATGGAGGTACCACACAACATACATTCATACATTCATCGTCATCACCGGATGCAATATGATGACATTGTGTGAGGCACTAATATATTGTGCGAGGCAATAATATAAAGCACTTAGAGATTATAGATATTTATCACACACAAATATTATTCACACAAAAATGCACATGCAGAATGGAAACCAAAAAGATTGAACGCGGCTTAAGCCCTCTTTAGTCCCCCAGCAGAGTCGCCACCGGGAAAATTTTCGTATTATGTGGTTTCGTTTTTATTTTTTTCCTCTTTTTCATTTGTTTATACCCTTTCTATTTTGATAGGTCAATTGATTTGATTAAAGGGTGAGGTTTTAGGAAAAGACCAACATTTAGTTGACTTATTTTACCAAAGTTTGATTTTATTGATGTTGATGATTGGAACGAATAAGACAGAGCCGTAAGTTGGTATGATTTAAATGGATATACCTACTCATTTGAATTTTGAAGGTTTTCGCAATATGTTCCAATATGTGAGCCTGTAGGATTGGTCTAAAAACCCGAGGTTCATATAGTTCAGGGGCTTGCTTAAGCAAGAAGAAGGTGTTAGGCACCCCCCGACTTTTATGAAAACACGGTTATCGCATCTTATTGATTTCCTATGCATAAAGTGTGTATGTGTGACACCCCCAAAACAGGTATACATCACCCATCTTGAGTCACCAGATACATGGTACATAAATTCAAATACAACTTAATTATACAACGATGCGTGTAAAATACGAATAAAACAAAACATAGTGAGTTTAAACAAGAATATTGTCATCTAGACAATATACACACTCAATGGTGTCCTCATTACAATTATTATCACATTATTCCCTAGAATAGTGAGGACTACTAAAGCCATTTATCCCGGACCATCACTCCATTCCCCTCTCGTCCAATATATTCTCATTTCACAAGAGAAAACAATGAAAGAAAGGGTGAGCTCAACTAGCCCGAAGAAAAATATTATGACTAAAATAATGCGAATAAATTATCCTTAGCCTTCAACAATATAACAACCGATAGAATACAATAGACAACAAGTTTTATATCAACAAGCTGCGATTGAAATAAGCAATCCATTAGAAGAGTCAAGTAGAGCATAAAATCTACTATCTTCTATGATTTAAAAGTTTTTCATCAACTTTATCATTTGAGACTCGACTTAAAAATAAATAAACCACATCATCGAATCATCCCTGCACCACGGCCAAGGATATTCATTAAATCATCATTGGGCATGACTATACCGAATAATCCCTGGTCATAATCATACCAAAAATTATCCATCAATGCACTACAGGCCAATGAGGACTTTTACCACATCATTCGTCACATTACAGTCATAATTATACCGAATAATCCCTGGTCATAATCATACCAAGTCCATCTATGCATGTAAGCCAAAGATAACTTTCATCACAATATAAGCATGAGGATGATGACAATGACATAATAATTCAATAAAACAAGTTCAAGGATAAATTTTAAAGATTTATAATTTAATTTATCCAGGAATCAATAACGTCTAAATTGTCAGCATGATACTGCTTTGTGGAGTAAAATTCAAGAATAATATTCATGTACCAAAGATAATTTGTACAGAAAAAAAATATATTTTTCGGGTGAATAGTACCCCGTGAATAGTATTCTGGCACGAAAAGTGCCCCGAATACCCGAGTGAATAATACTAGAGTGAATAGTAATTGGGTGAATAGTAACCCATGAATAGTAATTTGTGAAAAGTACTCCAGCACGAAAAGTGTCCCGAATACCCGAGTGAATAATACTAAAATGAATAGTAACTGGGTAAAAAGTAACCCGTGAATAGTAACTCGTAACAGAAAAATACCAAAGAAAACGATATTTTATGACGAGTACAAAAGAAATGATATTCCAGTTAGTATAATAGAATATACTGGCTCGTAAATGGATTTTCACCCGCCATGTGGTAATCCACGTGATGATCATTTCCACAATTTAATAAAGAATGAATCTGAAGGATCATTCATCATGCATGCAGTAATCCACATGTATGAGTTATTCCAACAAAATAATAAAGAATAGAACCAGTCAAATGCGTAATCCGCACGAGATGTGATATTCAAATGAATAATAAAGAATGGAATAACAGAAGAATTCACCATGCATGCGATAAACCGCACAGACAGGTTATTCCAGCAGAATATTAAAGAATAGAACCAGGTCTAGCGTAATCCGCACAGACAGGATATTCCAACAGAATAATAAAGAATGGAATAACAAAGAATTTCACCATGTATGTGGTACTTCTCATAGACAGGTTATTCCAACATAATAATAAAGAATGGAATAACAGAAGAATTTCATCATGTATGCGGTACTTCACATAGATAGGTTATTCCAACATAATAATAAAGAATGGAATAACAGAAGCTCTCTTCATGAATACGAAATAAATAATACCCCTTACCTTAGAAGAAACTGGATATTAGAATAGTGAGGTAGCAGACTTCTCTTATTCTTACTCTCTATAATTTCTCTCTATAATAATTGCTCTATAGCTTTATTGAATTGGTGAAAAATGAAGGAAGAATGAACTTCTATTTATAGGAAAAAATAGTTTCAATAATTGCACGTTTTGGGGCTCAAAATATTACAGTATAATACCTTCCTCTTTTTCTTCATTTTTAATTTAGTCTTGCAAGTATTATCACACTTGCATCACCTCCCCTAATAGTAAATAATGTGAATCAATAGTTCATTCATGTGAATCAATAGTTATAATTATGTAAAAATACGAATTACAGTATAGTACCTCCATCTATATCTCCATTTTTAACTTAGTCATGCAAGTATTATCAATCTTGCACCAACTCTCCTAATAGTACAAGAATGTGAATCAATAGTACACACATGTGAACAAATAGTTATAATCATGTGAATTGATAGCAATTAATTGCTCATTTATTCGATTAATTACCCGACTGGTCAGTATAACTTTCAGATATCAATTAATATCGAAATAAATGTCGATTTCCACTAACACTAATAATTCCAACACAATGGAACTATCAATTTCATCTTTAATCAACACGAACTTATTAAATCATTAATATTATAACTCACAATATTTAACAACTAGGTCGCTCCGAGGAAGAGGGGGCTTTTGATAAGGATTTCTCCTTATTGGGCATACAATTAGATGACCAAACCTCTCCTTGATGAAACTTCTAGACATTGTAAATATTGCAATTTAATAATATAAATAACTTTGTCATCTCAATTATTGATTTAATAATATATCATATTATGCGAGATGATCTCGTGTGATAATAATCGAATCAATAATATGAGAGATATGATGCGACAATTCTTCGTAGCAATAATTAAGTATAATCTGGGTGACTTCTCGTAAGCATCAATAATCAATACCGTGGTATTACTACTTATGCAACCACGCCAGACATTCTTTATTTTTACTACTTAGGGTAGTTCAACAGTTTTACGGTAAAACTTCCGCCGTATTTTTTTAAAAAAGATAATTCTATCATTTTCTAACTACGACAATAGTTTCGTTGTGGGGTCCACCAATGATTGTGTCGTCGTACGAATATTCCCTGTTAAAATGAATATTCCCCGACCAATTGAATATTATATAACCACTTGCTTACTTTGCAAAATTTGTAAATATTACCCACAATTATAACATTATATTATATCCACACTATAATATTCAAAAATATATTTTGAGAGAAATTAATCTTTATTCATAAAAGTTGGGGTCTTACAACCTCCTCTTCTTATGAAATTTCATCCTCGAAATTAGGGTACGTACCTGGTATATCGAAGAGGCGAGGATATTTTGACTTCATCTCAGATTCTAACTCTCAGATCATTTCTTCTACATCGTGGTTTCTCCACAAAACTTTGACTTGAGGTATAACCTTGGAGCGTAGAATATGATCCTTTTTATCCAAGATTTTAACAGGTAATTCTTCATACGTTAAATCTTCCTCTATCTTGTCTAGTTTTAATTCAATAATGTGGTTCGGGTCTTTCACATATTTACGTAACATAGATATGTGGAAAACGTTATGAACACGAGACATACTTGGCAGTAAGGCGAGTTTATAGGCCACAGTTCCTACTCGTTCGAGGATTATAAATGGGTCAATTAAATCGAGGGTTGAGATAACGCCTTCTTGAACCTTCTTTTTCACATTCATCAGGTTCGGGGGTGTAGCTTGAGCGGCTTTAACTTTATCGATTAAAGTCAATTCTGCTCATATATTTGATATCACCACGTGGGTCCTTAGAGTCTTTAACTCTATCTTCATCATTTGTAAGTTATACGAAATGGGTTTTTGTACTGGGGTCAATACAAAATTTAATTTCACGCTCTAGGGGTAAGCTAAGAAGTCTTCAGGAATACGTCAGGAAATTTATTAACAATAGAAGTATCATTCAAAACTGTGACCCTCATCCAAGACTTGGATAACACGTCACATTGATATATATCAACTTGCCACCATTATTTACGACGTCCCCTATGGATATTCTAGCTTCGGTGTATTCCAAAACTTGGAAGTCATCAGCGAAAGGCTCAAAGCTCTTTACTTATGGCTTGATATGACAATGATTGACTTTAGTGGTTTGGTTTCTTGAATTCACATAACAGGTTGGTTAGGAATATGAAAGCTAACAACCTTACGAAAATAATCGATTTTAGCATGATGAGTAGTTAACCAATCAATCCCTAAAATCACATCAAATGCAAGTATTTTCAAAGAAATAAGATCAACATGTAACGTGAAAGTGTCGATTTGAATTAAACAATATTTATAAATAGTGGAGGTAACGAATGTTTCTCCTAACAGAGTTTCAACAGATAAAAGAGCCAAGTTCAAACATTGAACACCACTAGGTGAAATAAAAGAGTGGGTAGAACTTGTATCGAATAAGGTATAGACTTCGCAAGAGTTTATTATTAACTTACCCGTGATAACTTCATTCGGGTTCCTCGATAAACGCTCTCACTTAAACTACCGAGTTTGACTTGTCTGGGACATCCTTTGGCGTCACCATCTCAGTTGGACTTAAATTTGCTATAGAGTACATTCCACCCTTAATTGCTTTGCCACATTCTTGATCTATGATTCGAATCATTACTCTCCGATCCATATCGAATTGGGGTTGACCGTTCTCCACCGGGTAATTTCAAATTCGATGTTGGATTCTCCCAATTGCTGTCCAAAAACCGAAATCCATCTCATCTATTTTGGCCTTATTAGATCGGACATCTTTTTCTACAATATCAACGCGTCGTGCGGCTTTTACCCATGCATCATTTATTCTCATTCGTTCATTTTCTTCTTCTTTCATCAAAATTTTGATCATAGCATTCTCAGATTCCAGCTCTAATATCTTATACTCTGCCAAAGAGTGCTTCTATTCAAGCATCGCACATCGGGTAACATAATTTTGAATTATTGCATCCCTTTGCTCCACGACCGCCTGTCGTTCTTCAGCCTGCTCTTCTAACTCATGAATTCGATTTTGTTATTCTAAATTTTGATCATAAAATTCTTCTAATAAATTCTCCTCATGTTCTTCTTCTTCCTCTTCTTCCTCACTCTCATTTCTACTACCTCTAACTAGCTCTAAAAGTGCATTATTAGTTCTTCACTCACCACGTAGATATCTCTAATTTCTTCTTCGTCTGACATCACATTAACCTGGTTGGTGATTAAATGTGTCTCAACGATCTCATGTGCTTCATTGCTGATCTCAACATTTTCAGATGCCATTTTCAAACACTGCCACAAAATAAGGGTTAATTAATATATCACATATTATCCTTATACTCTGACCGACCAATTAAATACCAAATAAACTTAGGTAGGTCATACTAGCGAAGGAATTTCTCGTCTCTCCCCTCCTAGTTCTTGTCTCACATCTCAGCCAGGGATCATATGTGAGACCCCAAATTTTATGAATAAAGATTTAAATTTTTCAAAATATTTTTTTGAATATTATGGTGTGGATTTGATATAATGTTATAGTTGTGGGTAATATTTATAAATTTTACAAAGTATGTAAGTTGTTATATAATATTAGATTGGTCGGGGAATATTCTTTTTGTCGGGGAATATCTGTACGATGGCACAATCATTGGTGGATCCCACAACGGAAGTATTGTCGTAGTTAGAAAACGACAGAATTATCTTTTTATAAAAATAACGATGAAAGTGTTATCGTTAAAACTATTGAACTATCCGGTAGAAAAGTACGATGTCGTGTGTGGTTGCATAGTAGCACACAGGATTGATTATTGATGCTTACGTAAGAAGTCACTCAGTTATACTCAATTATTGCTACAGTAATTGTTGCATCATATCTCTCATATTATTGATTCAATTCTTGTCACAGTATCATCTTCATAATATGTTATATTATTAAATCAATAATTGAGACGACAAAGTTATTCATATTATTATTTGCAATATTGACAATGTCTAGAAATTCTGTCAATGAGAGGTTTGTTCACCTAATTGCGCGCCAATAAGGAGAAATCCTTATCGGAAAGCCCCCTTTTTCCTAGGAACGATCTGGTTGTTAAATATTGTGAATTATAATATTAATGATGAATAAGTTCGTGTTGATTAAAGATGAAATTGATAGTTCCATTGTGTTGGAATTATTAGTGTTAGTGAAAATTGACATTTATTTCGATAATAATTAATGTCGGAGGTTATATTGACCAATCGGTAATTAATGCTAGGATAAATGAGCAATTAATTGCTATTGATTCACATGATTATAACTATTTGTTCACATGTGTGTATTATTGATTCACATTCATTTACTATTAGGGGAGTTTGTGCAAGATTGATAATACGGGCATGATTAAGTTAAAAATGGAGGTATAGATGGAGGTACTATACTGTAATTCATATTTTCACATGTCTAGAACTATTGATTCACATGATTTACTATTAGGGGAGATGGTGCAAGTTTGATAATACTTGCAGGACTAAATTAAAAATGAAGGAAAAGAGGAAGGTATTATACTGTAATATTTTGAGCCCCAAAACGTGTAATTATCGAAACTATATTTTTCTATAAATAGAAGTTCATTCCTTCATTATTTTTCACCAATTCACTAAAACTATAAAGAAATTATTATAGAGAGAAAGAAGAAGAGAAGTTTGCTACCTCACTATTCCAGTATCCAGTCTTCTTTTGAGGTAAGGGGTATTATTCTTTTGTATTCATGAAGAGAGTTATTTTCTTTCAATACTCGTAAGGGTTGTTATTCCATTCTTTATTATTATGTTGGAATAACTTTTTATATCTGATATCTGCATACATGGTGAAATTCTTACATTATTCCATTCTTTACAATTACATTGGAATAACTTTTATCATGCGGCTCTATCGCATGCACAGTGAATTCTGTTGTTATTCCATTCTATATTATTACGTGAAGATTATGCATGACTTTGGTTCTATTCTTTATTATTACATTTGGAATATCCATGTCATGCGGATTACGATATAACTTTGGTTCCATTCTTTATTATTACATTGGAATAACTTTTCTACATGTGGATTACTGCGTGCATGGTGAATGATGCTTCGTATTCATTCTTTATTAAATTGTGCAAATGATCATCTCACGTGGATTCTTTGCATGGCGGGTGAAAATTCATTTGCAGTTTCGTATATTCTATTATACTCGTCTGAGATATCATTTCTTTTGTACTCGTCATGGAATATCATTTTCTTTGGTATTTTTTTTATGAGTTACTATTCACGGGTTACTATTCAACCAATTACTATTCACTCTAGTATTATTCACTCGGCTATTCGGGGCACTTTTCGTGCCGGAGTACAATTCACGAGTTACTATTCATGGGTTACTATTCACCCAATTACTATTCACTCTAGAATCATTCCCTCGGGTATTCGGGACACTTTTTGTGTTGGGGTACTATTCATGGGGTACTATTCACTCAAAAAATATATTTCTTTTATGTCAAAATTATCTTTGGTACATGAATATTATTCTTGAATTTTACTCCAAAAATCAGTATCATGTTGACAATTTCGACGTTATTGATTTCTGGATAAATTAAATTATAAATCTTTAAAATTAATCCTTGAACTTGTTTTATTGAATTATTATGTCATTGTAATCATCCTCATACTTATATTGTGATGAAAGTCATCTTTGGCTTACGTGCATAGATGGACTTGGTATGATTATGACCAGGGATTACTCGGTATAATCATGACCGTAATGTGATGAATGATGTGGTGAAAGTCCTCAGTGGCCTGTAGTGCATTGATGGACAGTTTTTGGTATGATTATGACCAGGGATTATTTGGTATAGTCATGACCATTGATGATTTAATGAATATCCTTGGCCTATAGTACAGGGAAGATTCGATTGTATGGTTTATTTATTAAGCTGAGTCTCAGCGATAAAAATTGATGAAAATATTTTAAATCATAGAAGATAGTAGATATCATGCTCTACTTGACTCTTCTAATGGATTTGCTTATTTCCACTGCAGTTGTTGATCTGAAACTTGTTGTCTATTTTATTCTATCAGTTGTTATACTGTTGAAGGCTAAGGATAATTTATTCTGCATTATCTTAATCATAATATTTCTTACTAGGCTAGTTGAGCTCACCCTTTCTTTCATTGTTCTCTTCAGGAAATGAGAATATAGCTGGGACGAGTCGGGGAATAGAGTGATGGTCCAGGATAAATGGCTTTAGTAGTCCTCACTATTCTACGGAATAATGTGATAATAATTGTAATGAGGATGCCGTTGAGTGTGGATATTATCTAGGTGACAATATTCTTGTTTAAACTCTCAACTATGTTTTGTCGTATTTTACACGACTGTTGTATAATTAAGTTGTATTTGAATTTATGTACCATGTATCTGGCGACTCAAGATGGGTGATGTATACCTATTTTGGGGGCGTCACTGTTGGTATCAAAGCTTAGGGATATGATCCCTAATTTGAGATGTGAGACAAGAACTAAGAGGGAGAGACGGGGAATTCCTTCGCTAGTATGACCTACCTAAGTTTATTTGGTATTTAATTGGTCGGTCAGAGTATAGGGATACTATGTGATATGTTAATTAACCCTTGTTTTGTGACAGTGTTTGAAAATGATATCTGAAAATGTTGAGAGCAGCAATGAAGCACATGAAACCGTTGAGTCACCAACGATCAATACCCAGGGTCATGTGCAATAGGAAGACAATAATCCTCATGTAAACAATAACACCGATGAAATGATGAACGATGGGATGTTCAGAGGCTTTATGAAATTCATGCAACATCAGGCGAAGGCGGCTCCTGTCCAAAATGCAGGTGGAAACACTGACAACTCTCGTGATCCTTTGCTAAGCGATTCGGGAGCTGGGACCACCGGAGTTTTTTTTTGAGAGCCAAAACCACTTAAGGTAGAGGCGTGGATAAAGCGGATCAACAAGATATTTGATGTCTTGGGATGCTCAGGAGCAAAAGGTTCCTTTGCCACCTTTATGTTGCGTGAAGAGGCGATTCTTGGTGGAAATCAGAAACGCATTACCTAACTGGCCTTTTCAAGATGTCTTGGGAGAAGTTCCAAGAGTTGTTCAACGACAAGTACTTTCCCGAAAGTATTTGTCACATGAAGGAGGTGGAATTCATCAAGTTGGAGTAAAACAATATGACCGTGTCACAATACGAAGCTAAATTTGCGGAGTTATCCCGGTTTGCATCCCATTTGGTCGATAATGAGGAGCGAATGACACGAATGTTTCTAAGAGGTTCGAAATCTGATATACGTCAATACCTTATTTCTCATAAACTTTGTTTATATTCAGATGTTGTGAATAAGGCTCAGTTATTGGAGCGCGATAATGAGTCAGCACAACCAAAAGGCAATGACCAACAACACGATAATAATCGTACCGGTGGCAATGGCCATCGGAACAATGATAACCATCGTGGGGGAAATTATCATTCCAAGAATGGTAACCACTTCGGTGGTAATCATGGCCAAGATAATAGGAGTGGAAATTTCAAGAAGAGAAGGTTCAACAATGATGGAAAGACAGCAGCACCAACACCCATTTTCAAGGAAGGAGAACGACCACCAATTGTATGCTTCAAATGCGGAAGAGAGGGACATATCAGTCCAAACTGTGTGATGTAGTCCAAAGCATGTTACAATTATGGAAAAGAAGGTCACCTAGCCTAATTTTGTCATGTACCAAAGTCAAGTCCAGCTGGGACAGTGGCACCAAAGGCGGATACGGACAAAACAAAGTCGGTGGTTTTAGGAAGAGCATTTTTCGTGACTTCTCAAAAAGTGAGTGACCCGAACGAAGTAAGCATGGGTTAGTTAATTATAAATTCTTGCGAAGTCTATACCTTATTAGATACTGGTTCTACCCATTCTTTTATCTCTCTTGATTGCGCTCAAGGTTTAAATTTGACCCCAAAGAAGTTAGACTTTGACTTATCGGTTGAAACTCCGTTAGGAGAAACCTTTATTACCTCCACTGTTTATAAATCTTGTTGATTCAAATCAACACTTTCACGTTACCTGTCGATCTTATCTCTTTGAAAATACTTACCTTTGATGTGATTTTAGGAATCGATTGGTTATCTACTCATCATGCTTTTCGTAAGGTTATTAGCTTTTATATTCTTAACCAACCTATCATGCGAATTCAAGCAACCAAACCCTAAAGTCAATCACTGTCATACCAAGCCATAAGTAAAGAGCCCCGAGTCTTTTCTTTGGTGACTTCCAAGTCTTGGAATACACCGGCGGAATATCTGTGGGGGACGTCGTGAATAATGATGCAAGTTGATAGGTATCAATGTGACGTCTTATCCAAGTCTTGGATGAGAGTCATAGTTTTGAATGAAATTTCTATTGTTAATAAATTTTCTCGACGCGTATTCTTAAACTTCTAGCCTACCCAGGGCGTGAAATCAAATTTTTTATTGACCCCAATCTGAAAACCCATTTCTAAAACCCTTAAATATTTCTTCAACCAAAAGCGAGCGTATTATGCGCCAAAGACATTGGCTCGAGCTGTTGAAGATTACGATCATACCATTCAATATCATCGTGGAAGAGCGAACGTGGTGGCTGATGCATTGAGTAGAAAATCGTATGCGTTTACAAGTGCGATGTTGTTAACACAAAGACCCATTTCGTATAATTTACAAATGATGAAGATAGAGTTAATGACTCTAGGGACCCAGGTGGTGATATCAAATATACGAGTAGAATCGACTTTAATCGATAAAGTTAAAAGTCGTTCAAGCTACCGACCCAGAGCTGATGAATACGAAGAAGGTTCAAGAAGGCATTATTCTAGAAGCAAGAGTCGATGAAGAGAGAAAATCTCAACCGTCGATTTTATTTGTCTATTTGAAATCCTCGATCGAGTAGGAACTGTGGCCTATAGACTCGTTTTACCGCCAAGTATGTTGCGTGTTCATAACGTTTTTCACGTATCGATGTTACGTAATTATGTGGATGACCCGAACCACATTATTGAATTAGAACTAGATGAGATAGCAGAAGATTTAACGTATGATGAGATACGTGTTAAAATCTTGGATAAGAAGGATCATATTTGACACTCAAAGGTTATACCTCAAGAGTTGTAATATGGAATGAAGTCAAGGTATCCTCACCTCTTCGGCATACCAGGTACGTACGTAAATTTCGAGGGCGAAATTTCATAAGGAGAGGAGATTGTGAGACCCCAAATTTTATGAATACAGATTTAAATTTCTCAAAATATTTTTTTGAATATTATGGTGTGGATTTGATATAATGTTATAGTTGTGGGTAATATTTATAAATTTTGCAAAGCATGCAAGTTATTACATAATATTCGATTGGTCGGGGAATATTCTTTTTGTCGAGGAATATCCGTACGACGGCACAATCATTGGTGGACCCCACAACGGAAGTATTGTCGTAGTTAGAAAATGATAGAATTATCTTTTTATAAAAATAACGGCGAAAGTGTTACCGTTAAAACTGTTGAACTACCCGTAGTAAAAAAAAAGTATGATGTCTGGCGTGGTTGCATAGTAGCACGATATTGATTATTGATGCTTACGTAAGAAGTCACTCAGTTATACTCAATTATTGCTATAGTAATTGCTGTATCATATCTCTCATATTATTGATTCAATAATTATCACAGTATCATCTACATAATATGTTATATTATTAAATCAATAATTGAGATGACAAAGTTATTCATATTATTATTTGCAATATTGACAATGTATAGAAGTACTGTCAAGGAGAGGTTTGGTCACCTAATTGCGCGCCAATAAGGAGAAATCCTTATCGGAAAGCCCCCTCTTTCCTGGGAACGACCTGGTTGTTAAATATTGTGAATTATAATATTAATGATGAATAAGTTCGTGATGATTAAAGTTGAAATTGATAGTTCCATTGTGTTGGAATTATTAGTGTTAGTGAAAATCGATATTTATTTCAATAATAATTGATGTCTGGAGGTTATATTGACCAATTGGGTAATTAACCAGAAAAATGAGCAATCACATCTGTGTACTATTGATTTGCTTATTTCCACTGCAATTGTTGATATAAAACTTGTTGTCTATTGTATTCTATCAGTTGTTATACTGTTGAAGGCTAAGGATAATTTATTCTGCATTATCTTAATCATAATATTTCTTACTGGGCTAGTTGAGCTCACCCTTTCTTTCATTGTTCTCTTCAAGAAATGAGAATATAGCTGGGACGAGTCGGGGAATAGAGTGATGGTCCAGGATAAATGGCTTTAGTAGTCCTCACTATTCTACAGAATAATGTGATAATAATTGTAATGAGGACACCATTGAGTGTGGATATTGTCTAGGTGACAATATTCTTGTTTAAACTCTCACTATGTTTTGTCGTATTTTACACTTAATTTGTTGTATAATTAAGTTGTATTTGAATTTATGTACCATGTATCCATGCGACTCAAGATGGGTGATGTATACTGCTTTGGGGCGTCCACGGTTGGTATCAAAGCTTAGGATATGATCCTGGATGAGATGTGAGACAAGAACTAGGAGGGAGAGACGGAGAATTCCTTCGCTAGTATGACCTACCTAAGTTTATTTCGTATTTAATTGGTCGGTCAGAGTATAGGGATAATATGTGATATATTAATTAACCCTTGTTTTGTGACAGTGTTTGAAAATGACATCTGAAAATGTTGAGATCAGCAATGAAGCACATGAGACCATTGAGTCACCAACGATCAATACTTAGGATAATGTGCAATAGGAAGACAATAATCCTCATGTAAACAATAACACCGATGAAATGATGAACGATGCGATGTTCAGAGGCTTTATGCAATTCATGCAACATCAGGCGAAGGCGGCTCCTGTCCAAAATGCAGGTGGAAACACTGACAACTCTCGGACGGTCACCGCTAAGCAGTTCAAGGAGCTGGGACCACCAGAATTATTTGGAGAGCCAAAACCACTTAAGGCAGACACGTGGATAAAGCAGATCAACAAGATATTTGATGTCTTGGGATGCTCCGAGGAGCAAAATGTTCGCTTTGCCACCTTTATGTTGCGTGAAGAGGCAGATTACTGGTGGGAAAACGTACCCAGGTAGATTACTAGAATAACCTGTATACGCGAACTACCCTATACTTGGTGAAATTCTTTTGTTATTCCATTCTTTATTATTATGTTGGAATAACTCATCTATCGCAATCTTGCATACTTGGTGAAATTCTCTTCTATTATTCCATTCTTTATTATTATGTTGGAATAACCTGTCTATGCGAAGTACCGCATACATGGTGAAATTCTTCTGTCATTCCATTCTTTATTATTCTGTTAGAATATCCTATCTGTGCTTTACAAATGACCTGGTTCCATTATTCTGTTGGAATATCCTGTCTGTGCATTTACGCATTACCTGATTCCATTATTTATTATTTTGTTGGAATATCCTGTTTGTGCGTTTACGCATGACCTGGTTCCATTATTTATTATTCTGTTGGAATAACCTGTCTGTGCGGTCTATCGCATGCCTGGTGATTTCTTTGTTATTCCATTCTTTATTATACTCAGTTGGTTAAAGTTTTGGCTTTTATACTCCATGAAATTAGTAGAATATCCTTGATATTTGCGCTTCATCCAGTATCTTTTCATGGAAATATTCTTCTGAGCATTCTTGAGTTTTACCCCCCAAAGCAGTATCATGTTGACAATTTGGACGTTATTGGTTCCTGGATAAATTAATTCTTGAACTTGTTTTATTGAATTCTTATATCATTGTCATCATTCTCGTGTTTATATTATGTTGAAAGTCATCTGTGGCCTGTAGTGCATAGATAGGCTTGGTATGATTATGACCAGGGATTATTCGGTATAATCATGACCGTAATGTTACAAATGATGTGATAAAAGTCCTCATTGGCCCGTAGTGCATTGATGGACAGTTGTTGTCATGATCATGACCATTGATGAATACACGAATATCCTTGGCCCGTAGTGCATGGATAATTTGTGGTTGTGATACTAATGAATATCCTCGGCAGAAAAGTGTGGATGATGTGGTTTATTTATTGTCGAGTGTCGTGATAAAAGTGATGAAAAACCTTTTAAATCATAAAAGATAGTAGATTTTATTCTCTACTTGACTCTTTTAATGGATTGCTTGTTCATTGCAGCTTAAACTTGATGTCTATTGTATTTTATCAGTTTAACATTGTTGAAGGCTAATGATAATTTATTCTGCATTATCTTAGTCATAATATTTCTTACTGGGCTAGTTGAGCTCACCATTTTACTTTCATTGTTCTCTTCAGAAAATGAGATCGTAGCAGGGACTAGTCTGAGAACAGAGTGATGGTCCAGACAATAACATTAGTAGTCCTCACTATTCTATGAAATAGTGTGTTAATAAATGTATTGAGGACTTATTTTGAGTTTTAATACTGTCTAGAAGACAATATTTGTATTAAAAATCACAGCTCATGTTGTATATTTAAGATTGTATTTGTATTCTGTACCATGTATTTGGCGACTCAGAATAGGTGATGTATACCTATTTTGGGGGCGTCACAGTTGGTATCAAAGCTTAGGGATATGATCCCTGGCTATGATGTGAGACAAGACCTAGGAGGGAGAGACGGGGAATTCCTTCGCTAGTATGACCTACCTAAGTTTATTTGGTATTTAATTGGTCGGTCAGGGTATAGGGATAATATGTGATATGTTAATTAACCCATGTTTTGTGGTAGTATTTGAAAATAACATCCGAGAATGTTGAGAACATCAATGGAGCACAGGAGACCGTTGAGTCTCCACAGATCAATAATCAGGATAATGTGCATCAGAAAGGTGACAATACTCAAGCAAACAACAACACGGACCAGATGATGAATGATGGAATGTTCAGAGGCTTTATGCAATTCATGCAACATCAGGCAAGAGCAGCTCCTGTCCAAAATGCAGGTGGAAACACTGGCAACTCTCGGACGATCACCGCTAAGCAGTTCAAGGAACTAGGACCACCGGAGTTTTTTGGAGAGCCAAAACCACTTAAGGCGATGACGTGGATAAAGCAGATCAACAAGATATTTGATGTCTTGGGATGCTCCGAGGAGCAAAAGGTTCCCTTTGACACCTTCATGTTGTGGGCAGAGGCAGATTACTGGTGGGAATCTGTAAAGCGTACTCAACCTGCCGCACTGAAGATGTCTTGGGAGAAGTTCCAATAACTGTTCAACGACAAGTACTTTTCCAAAAGTATTCATCACATGAAAGAGGTAGAGTTCATCAAGTTGGAGCAGAGCAACATGACCGTGTCGCAGTATGAAGCCAAGTTTGCCGAGTTGTCCCGATTTGCGTCTCATTTGGTTGATAATGAGGAGAGAATGACGCGAATGTTTCTAAGAGGTTTGAAACCTGAGATACGTCAATATCTTATCTCTCAAAAACTGTGTTTGTATTCAGATATTGTGAATAGGGCTCAGTTATTGGAGTGCGATAATGAGTCAACCCAACCAAAAGAGAGCAGCCGGCAAAATGATAATACCAGTGATAACAGTCATCGAAGCGGTGACAATAAGCGTGGAGGGAATCAACATGCCAGAAATGGTAACCACTTCGGTGGTAATCATGGCCAAAACAATAAGAATGGACATTTTAAGAAGAGGAGATTCAACAATGATGGAAAGACGTCAGCATCAGCACCTGTCGTTAAGGAAGGAGAAAGACCACCTATCATATGCTTCAAATGTGGAGGAGGACACGTCAGTCCAAACTGCGCGATGCCATCCAAAGCATGTTACAATTGTGAAAGAGAAGGTCACCTAGCCCAATTTTTTTGTGCACCGAAGACAAGTCCAGCTGGGATGGAGGCATCAAAGGCCGTCCCAGACAAGGCAAAACTGATAGTTCAAGGGAGAGCGTTTGTCGTGACCTCCTAGAAAGCAAGAAACCCGAACAAGGTCATCACGGGTAATCTTATCATAAACTCTAGCGAAGTATATACCTTATTTGATATCGGTTCTACCCATTCTTTTATTTCTCCTACTTGCGCTCAACATTTAAATTTGACTCCAGAGAAATTGGACTTTAACTTATCTATTGAAACTCCATTGGGAGAAACCTTCATTACATCCACTGTTTATAAGTCTTGTTTGGTTCAAATCGGTACCCTCACATTACCTGTCGATCTTATTTTTTTGAAAATACTTGCATTTGATGTGATTCTAGGGATTGATTGGTTAACAAATCATCATGCAAAAATTAATTATTTTCGTAAGGTTGTTAGCTTTCATATTCCTACCCAACCTATTATGCAAATTCAAGTAACCAAACCATTAAAATCAATCACTGTCATCTCAAGCCATAAAGCTATTCGTTTATTGAAAAACGGATGTCAAGCTTTCTTAGCTCATGTCACGGATTTAAGCAAAAATACGTCAGTTTTGAATGATATCTCTATTGTTAAAAAATTTCCTGACGTATTCCCTGAAGAACTTCATGGCCTACCCCCAGAGCGTGAAATTGAATTTTGTATCGACCTTGAACCCGGTACAAAACCTATTTCCAAAACCCCATATCGAATGGCTCCTATTGAACTTCAGGAGTTAAAGACCCAACTGTAGGAATTGTTAGACATCGGTTTCATTCGTCCTATTACGTCTCCTTGGGGTGCTTCTGTTCTATTCGTGAAGAAGAAAGATGGGAGTATGCGACTTTGTATTGATTATCGGGAGTTGAATCATGTCACCATCAAAAATAGGTACCCATTGCCACGTATTGATGACTTGTTTAACCAGTTGCAAGGAGCCAAATTCTTTTCAAAGATTGATCTTCGTTCCGGATATCACCAACTGAAGATTAAAACCAATGACATTCCAAAGACGGCTTTCAGAACTCGGTACGGGCATTATGAATTCCTAGTCATGTCCTTTGGATTGACTAATGCTCCTGCTACTTTCATGGATATGATGAACCGAGTATTCAAGGAATATTTGGATCACTTTGTGGTTGTCTTTATTGATGACATCCTTATTTATTCCAAAAGCCGTGAAGATCATGAGCAACACTTGAGGATGATACTCCAAAAGCTTCGTGAAAACAAGATTTATGCCAAGTTGAAGAAATGCGAGTTCTGGCTTGAGGAAGTAGCATTCCTTGGGCACGTAGTATCGAGTCATGGAATATCTATTGACCCGACAAAGATTGAAGCTATTCAAAGATGGGAGCACCCTAAATCAGTGACCGAAGTACGTAGCTTTTTTGGCTTAGCTGGTTATTATCAGAGATTCGTAGAAGGGTTTTCTCGAATCGCTGCTCCATTAACTCAGCTGACTCGGAATGATACAAAGTTCGGTTGGAGCGAGGAATATGAGAAGAGTTTTCAAGAACTCAAGAGGAGACTCATTTCAGCACCTATTCTGACAATACCATCTGGCTCGGACGGATTTGTCATCTACAGTGATGCTTCGGGCAAAGGGTTAGGATGTTTTCTCATGCAATATGGGAAAGTCATAGTCTATGCCTCTTGACAACTCAAAGAATATGAGAGGAATTATCCTACTCATGATCTAGAGTTAGCCGCTGTTGTTTTCACAATTAAAATTTGGAGGCATTACTTGTATGGGGAGAAAGTGGAGATCTTTACGGATCATAAAAGCCTCAAATATTTCTTCAATCAAAAGGAACTCAACATGCGATAATGACGTTGGCTTGAACTGTTGAAAGATTATGATCATATCATCCAATACCATCCTGGAAAAGCGAACGTGGTAGCTAACGCATTGAGTAGAAGATCATATGTGGGTACGAGTGCGATATTGATAACGCAAAGGCCCATTTTGCGTGACTTGCAAAGGATGCAGATAGAGTTAAAGACTCCAGGGACCCATGTGACGATGGCGAATATACGAGTAGAACCGACTTTAATTGATAAAGTTAAAGCTGCTCAATTTACAGATCTGGAGCTGATGCGTATAAGGATGAAAGTGCAAGAAGGTGCTATGCCAGAAGCAAGAATCGATGAAGAAGGAATACTTCGAGTCAACTCCATACTTTGTGTTCCTAACGACCCTGATTTAAAGTATAAAATTATGATAGAGGCGCACAACACATTTTTGCAATCCATCTTGGGAGTACCAAAATGTATCGTGATCTTCGTCTTACATTTTGGTGGAGCAATATGAAGAGAGAGATAGCGATGTTTATCTCAAGGTGTCTAACTTGTCAACGAGTCAAGGCGGAGCATCAAGTAGCAAAAGGTCCATTGCAACCACTTAAAATTCCATAATGGAAGTGGGAGCACATTACCATGGATTTCGTTACTGGTCTTCCCAAAGTTTCTCAAGGCATAGATGCAATTTGGGTCATTGTTGATAGATTGACCACGTCTGCTCATTTCTTACCAATACGAGAAACTTATATACTTGAACGTCTTGCTCGTAGGTACATAAACGAGATTTTAAGACTACATGGTATGCCAGTATCAATAGTTTCTAATTGAGACCCAAGATTCACTTCACGATTTTGGGTTAGTTTGCAAAAAGCTATAGGCACGGACTTACAATTTAGTTCGGCATATCATCCTCAGACGGATGAACAATCAGAGAGGACTATTCAAACTCTTGAAGATTTATTAAGACTCTGTGTCCTTGACTTCAAGGGAAGTTGGGACAAGTTCTTACCATTGGTAGAGTTTTCCTACAACAATAGCTGCCAAGCAAGTATTGGCATGGCTCCATTCGAAGCATTGTATGGAAGAAAGTGTCATTCTCCAGTATGTTGGGATGAGGTGGGTGAAGCAACATTGTTGGGACCGGAGTTGGTACGTATGACTACGAAAAAGATTCAAACGATACGACAACGTATAAAAACCTCACAAGATCGACAAAAGAGTTATGTTGATCTTCGTCGATAGGACGTGGAATTCGATATTGGAGATCATATGTTGTTACGTGTTACTCCATGGAAAGGAGTTACGAGATTTGAAAAGAGGGGAAAGCTCAATCCTCGATTCATTGGCCCATTTTTAATCCTCGATCGAGTAGGAACTATGGCGTATAGACTCGCTTTACCGCCATGTATGTCTCGTGTTCATAACATTTTTCATATATCCAAGTTACGTAAATATGTGGAAGACCCGAACCACATTATTGAGTTAGAACCGGATGAAATAGTGGAAGATTTGACGTATGAAGAGATTCATGTTCAAATCTTGGATAAGAAGGAACATATTCTACGCTCCAAGGTTATACCTCAAGTCAAAGTTTTGTGGAGAAACCACGATGTTGAGGAAATGACCTAGGAGTTAGAATCTGAAATGAAACCAAGATATCCTTACCTTTTCGACATACCAGGTATGTACCCTAATTTCGAGGGCGAAATTTCATAAGAAGGGGAGGTTGTAAGACCCCAACTTTTTAATAAAGATGATTTTTCTATAAATATCATTTTTAAATATTATGGAATGAATTTGATATAATGTTATAGTTGTGGGTAATATTTATAAATTTTGCAAAGTACGCAAGTTGTTATATAATATTCGATTGGTCGGGGAATATTCATTTTAACAGTGGAATATTCGTATGCGACCAAGACAATCATCAGTGGACCCCACAACGGAATTATTATTTGATTGAGAAAACGACAAAAATATTTTAATGAAAAATAATGGCGGAAGTTTTACGCTTTAAAATGTTGAACTACTCGGTAGTAAAAAAACAAAGAATACGTGTGTGGTTGCATAAGAGTAGCACACTGGTATTGATTATTGATGCTTACGTGAGAAGTCACTCGCTTTTGTTCAATTATTGCTTCAAGAATTATTGCATAGTATCTCACGTTATTTGATTCAATTATTGTTTATATTTTATATATTATTAAATCAATAATTGAGATGACAGAGTTATTAATATTATTATTTGCAATATTAATGATGTCTAGAAGTTCGCCAATGAGAGGTTTGGTCACCTAATTGCATGCCCATAGGGAGAAATCCTTATTAGAAAGCCCCTTTCTCTGGAACAACACAGTCGTCGATTAATATTGTGAATTATAATAATAATGATAAATGTTGTTAGATATATTGAGGTGTCTTTTTATGAAGTCACGGAAGTTTATATATATATATATATATAAATTTTATTTTATTAGTATTATTAATGTAATAAAATGTAAAAGCTTTTTATATAAAACAAAATACTTTTATAAAGTTATTTGTTTTATTAGACAATAAATTAGAATATATTATATTCTATTATGCATAGTTTTTGCATAGTAAAATCTTTTTATATAAAAATGTAATACTTTTTATAAAGTTATTTGTTTTATTAGACAATAATTAGAATATATTATATTTTATTATGCATAGTGTTTGCATAGTAAAAAATCTTTTAATATAAAATGTAATACTTTTATAAAATTTTGTTTTATTTGATTATAAATAGAATATATTATATTTTATCAGATATAGTGCAACATAAGATCCTTTCTATTTTCCTATAAATAGGATGCTTTGTTAGAATTGAAAACCACACCGTAAGTTTAGAAAATTCTTCTATAATCTTGGCGTATTTCTTTAGAGTTTTAAGAAGCTTTGAAGTAGTAGTCTGTAAGTTTTCTTCAAGAATATCCTCGCCCTACCAGTCGGAATACTATTCTTTTACGGTAAGGGATATTATTTGTTGTACACGTAAGGGGTATTATTTCTTTCTTTCTTCTTCATGAAGAGAACTTCTGTTATTCCATTCTTTATTATTATATTGGAATAATCTGTCTATGCGAAATACATGGTGAAATTCTTCTGTTATTCAATTCTTTATTATTCTGTTGGAATAACCTGTATACGCGGACTACCCTATACTTGGTGAAATTCTTCTGTTATTCCATTCTTTATTATTATGTTGGAAGAACCCGTCTATGCGAAGTACCGCATACTTGGTGAAATTCTTCTGTTATTCCATTCTTTATTATTATGTTGAATAATATGTACATGCCAAGTCCGCATACATGGTGAAATTCTTCTATCATTCCATTCTTTATTATTCTGCTGGAACATCCTCGCTTGTGCTTTTACTTTACGACCGGTTCCATTATTTATTATTATCATTGAATATCCTTTCTACATGCGTTTACACGCGACTTTTGGTTTCCATTATTTATTATTCTTGGAATAACTCATCATCGTGTAAGGTCTATCGCATGCTGGTGATATCTTTGTTATTCCATTCTTTATTATACTCAGTTGGTTAAAGTTTTGGCTTTTATACTCCATGAAATTAGTGGAATATCCTTGATATTTGCGCTTCATCCAATATTTTTTCATGGAAATATTCTTCTGAGCATTCTTGAGTTTTTCCCCACAAAGCAGTATCATGTTGACAATTTGGACGTTATTGGTTCCTGGATAAATTAATTCTTGAACTTGTTTTATTGAATTCTTATATCATTGTCATCATTCTCGTGTTTATATTATGTTGAAAGTCATCTGTGGCCTGTAGTGCATAGATGGGCTTGGTATGATTATGATCAGGGATTATTCGGTATAATCATGACCGTAATGTTACAAATGATATGGTAAAAGTCCTCATTGGCCCGTAGTGCATTGATGGACAGTTGTTGGCATGATCATGACCATTGATGAATACACGAATATCCTCGCCCATGAAAATGGATAATTTGTGGTTGTGATACTAATGAATATCCTTGGCCATAGTGCAGGGATGATGTGGTTTATTTATTAAGCTGAGTCTCGACGATAAAAGTGATGAAAACCCTTTTTAAATCATAAAAGATAGTAGATTTTATTCTCTACTTGACTCTTTTAATGGATTGCTTGTTCAGCGCAGGTTAAACTTGATGTCTATTGTATTTTATAAGTTTAACATTGTTGAAGGCTAATGATAATTTATTCTGCATTATCTTAGTCATAATATTTCTTACTGGGCTAGTTGAGCTCACCCTTTTACTTTCATTGTTCTCTTCAAGAAATGAGAACGTAGCAGGGACTAGTCGGAGAACGGAATGACGGTCTAGACGATAACATTAGTAGTCCTCACTATTCTATGAAATAGTGTGTTAATAAATGTATTAAGGACTTATTTTGAGTTTTAATACTTTCTAGAAGACAATATTTGTATTAAAACTCACAACTCATGTTGTATATTTAAGATTGTATTTGTATTCTATACCATGTATTTGGCGACTTAGAATAGGTGATGTATACCTATTTTGGGGGCGTCACATACCATGTATCTGGCGACTCAAGATGTGTGATGTATACTTGTTTAGGGGGCGTCACATCATATCCCTAAGCTTTGATACCAACTGTGATGCCCCCAAAATAGGTATACATCACCCATCTTGAGTCGCCAGATACATGGTACATAAATTCGAATACAACTTAATTATACAACAATGTAAAAATACTGACAAAACATAGTGAGAGTTTAAACAAGAATATTGTCATCTGAGATAATATCCACACTCAATGGTGTCCTCATTACAATTATTATCACATTATTCCCTAGAATAGTGAGGACTACTAAAGCCATTTATTGTAACGCCCCCAAAATTAGGTATACACGTCACCCATCTTGGGTCGCCACTTACATGGTACATAAATTCAAATACAACTTACTAATATAACTCATGCAGGTACAATACTACGATAAAATCGTGAGTTTGAATACAAATATTGTCTACTAGATATTATACAAACTCAAAAGGAGTCCTTATTACAACTATTATCACACTATTTCACGTAATAGTGAGGACTACTAATGCTATCCTCTCGACCATTACTCCGCTTTTCGACTCGTCTCAAATATGTTCTCATTTCAAGAAGAGAACAAAGAAAAGAAAGGGTGAGCTCAACTAGCCCAAGAAGAAATATTACGACTAAGATAAATGCGTAATAATTTATCATTAGCCTTCAACAAAGGTTAAACCGATAAAATACAATAGATAAGTTTAATGGCAGCTGAATAAGCAATCCATTAAAAGAGTCAAGTAGAAAATAAAGTCTACTATCTTTTAGGTTTTAAAAGGTTTTTCATCATCATTATAGCCGAGACTCAAATTTTAATAAATAATCCACATCATCGTATCACCCCTGCACTACGGCCAAGGATATTCATCAAATTATCAATGGTCACGACTATACCGAATCACCCCTAGTCATAATCATACCAAAAACTATCCATCACTGCATTACAGGCCACTGAGGACTTTTATCACATCATTTATAACAAGCCATGATTATACCGAATGATTCCTTATCATAATCATACTAAGTTCATTTATGCACGTAAGCCAAAGATAACATAATATAACATGAGGATGATGACAATGACATAATAATTCAATAAAACAAGTTCAAGAATTATTTAATCCAGGAATTATTAACATCCAAATTGTCAACATGATACCTTTTTGTAGAGTAAAATTCAAGAATGATCGTAATAATATTTCCATGAAAAGATATCGATGAAACGAAATATCAAGGATATTCTACTAATTTCATGGAGTATAGAAGTCAAAGTTTTAACCAACCGGGGTATAATAAAGAATGGAATAACAAAAGAAATCACCATGCATGCGATAGACCGCATGTATAAAAGTTATTCCAATGTAATAATAAATAACGGAACCAGTCGTGAAATTCACAATCGACAGATGTTCCAATGTAATAATAAAGATGGAACCAGATCCTGTAAAACACACACGATAGGATATTCCAATGAATGATAAAGATTTTAACCAGTCCTGTAAAACACACGCATGTGATGTTCCAACAGAATAATAAAGATTTTAACCAGTCCGGTGTAAAACACACGCATGTGATGTTCCAACAAAATAATAAAGATTTTAACCAGTCCTGTAAAACACACGAGCATGGATGTTCCAACAGTAATAATAAAGAATGTCACCAAGTATAGGGTAAACCACGATATACAAAAGTTATTCCAATGTAATAATAAGCAATGGAATAACAACAGCTTCTCTTCATGAATAAGAAAGAATAACACCCTTACGGCACAACAAATAATATTCCCTACCTTAGAAGAACCTAATATCGGCAAGGTGAAGTAGCGTAATACTTTTCTTCTTTCTCTCTATAGTTTCTCTCTCTAGAGTTTCAAAGAATTCGTGAAAATAATGAAGCCCTAGGCCTCTATTTATAGAAGATTTCTAGCTTAGCAGCACCGCCGTGTGAAAAGGCAAGTGGCTCGTCGACGATTTAATCGGTTTGACGCTTTTGAATGTGAAACGACAAGTGGTTCGACGCACCAGTAATGTGAAACGACAAGTGGTTTGGACGCTGTAATGTGAAACGACAAGTGGTTCGACGTCGTCGTAAAGGTAATTACTATTAACAAAGGTAAATACTATCGACGAAGGTAAATACTATTCACAAGGGTAATTACTATCGATTTAAGGTAATTACTATCGACGAAGGTAAATACTATTCACAAGGGTAATTACAATCGACGAAGGTAATTACTATTGATGAAGGTAAATACTATTCACAAGGGTAATTACTATCGACGAAGGTAAATACTATTCACAAGGGTAATTACTATCGACGAAGGTAATTACTATCGACGAAAAAGTAAATACTATTCACAAGGGTAATTACTATAGCAATAATTGAGCATAAATTTGAAAGTGACTTCACGTAAGCAGATCAATAATCAATATCGTGTGCTACTATACAACAACTACGCCAGACATCGTATTTTTTACTAATGGGTAGTTTCAATGCTTTTAATTCTAAGAAACACCTCTGCCGTTATTTTTATAGAAAGATAATTTTGTCGCTTTTCTAACTACTTAAAATACTTTCGTTGTGGGTCCACTTAATGATTGAGTCGTCGTATTTAATATTCCCCACAAAAAAAGAATATATCTCCCCACCAAACGAATATTTTATAACAACTTGCATACTTTGCAAAATTTATAAATACTACCCACAACTATAATATTATCTTAAATTTACACCATAATATTAAAAATTATTTCGACAAAATTTAAATCTTTATTGATAAAAATCTGGGTCTCACAATCTCCCTCCTTATGGAATTTCACCCTCGAAATTAGGGTACTTACCGGTATGATAAAGAGAGGTGAGGATACCTTGAATACCTTTATCGTTGAAAACATTAAATTCATCTTTGCAATCCTACCAAAGATATTTATTCACAATTCATCTTTGCACTACAGCCAAAGATATACAACTCAGAAACCAATAATGCCGAGACGCAATTACAATAGTATCACGACCACGAATTATCCATGCACCAATCGCCAAGGATATTCGTGTTTTCATTTACTATCATGATTATACCGAATAATCCTCGTCATCATAATCATACCAAGTCTATCAATGCACTACTACCAAAGATGACTTTTTACCACATCCATGAATTAATATTTCATTGTTTGAGACTCATTTCAATAATTAATCCATATCATCGAATCATCCCCGCACTACGTGCCAAGGATATTCATTAAGATCATCACGACCACTAATTATCCATGCATTACTACCAAAGATAATCGTGTATTCATTAGTATCACGACCACAAATTATCCATGCACTACTACCAAAGATAATTGTGTATTCAATTACTGCTTATGATTATACCGAATAATCCCTGGTCATAATCATACCAAGTCCATCTATGCACTACAGGCCACAGATGACTTTCAACATAATATAAACATGAGGATTATGATATAAAGAATCAATCAAATGAGATAAAGGATAGATATTAAACATTTATAATATAATTTATCCAGGATTCAAGAATATTCCCATGTTATCAATCACTTAATAATCTCATAATCTAATATCATTAATATTATAATAATATTTTAATCACTTCTTAATTTATAAACAATTTATCTCAATTGTTTACGCTTTACCATATAATGCATTTAATCATTCAAAACTGCCATACTCATAAGATACCATCACCAATTATCAAATCTCTCATCAAAAAAATATGCATATATTCTATATAGGATTCTCTAGCCATAAAATCTTATTTTCAACTTTGTTACTTCACATAACATATTTAACTCATATGTTCAGAATTAAACTATTTTCATGAAAAATACCAAATCAGTCCCAAAATATTTCTTTTCTGGGATTTAGCATAATATAGTCCCATAATGAAAATATATTTTTCTCGAATTTTAAAATTCATTTACTATTTTTCAAAAATCAATTTCTAATTAATTCCTTAAGAAATTAGCTACCTCAAGTTTAACTCCAAAAATTCCCAAATTTTGACAGGACCTTACCCATGTTAACGTGAGCTTCCAGTTTAAATTTCATGGTCATCGGAGTTATAAAACTCCGGTTATAGCATTTTTCGTCGAAAAAATCTAAATATTGAAATAGTCATAACTTGCTCATTTTAAGTCAGAATGAGCTCATTTTTGGACAGGAGGTACTTTATACCATATTCCTTCATGTCCCAAAAGGCCAGAATTTTTCTCATAATTTAAGTGGCCGAAACAGCCCGTCTAAAATCATGGCAGCAGCTTTTTTCTTGCTTTTGCAGCTTTGCACTCCTTTGCTAAAATCAGTCCACACAAAAATCTACAACACCTTTTCCAGTAATTCCACTTGGATTAGTTAGGTAACTCATAGATCTAACTCTAGGACTTGACCACACTCAAAAATTCAAAATATAATAGGAGATATGGTCAATTGAATTTCATGTTACGCTTTTCACCAAAATTTGATTTTCAACTTTTGTGATTTCTAAGAAACTTTCATGTTTTCACATACTAACCAACATAACTCATCTTAAAACATACTAATACTTCATATACCCATGATTTTCATCAGTTCTATACTTTTATTATGACTTTCATCATAATCCACGTAAATGCATCCTTTTAGTTGAAGAAATATTTGAGGGTTTAAGAAATGGGTTTTTGATCTTTGAGGTCAATACAAAATTCGATTTCACGCCTAGGGTAGGCTAGGAAATCTTCAAGAATACGTCAAAAAATTATTAATGATAGAAATATCATTCAAAATCGCTACTCTTATCCAAGACTTGGATAAGACGTTACATTGATACCAACTGCGACTTCTATCCTTTAACCTAGATAAGACCTCACAATTATACCTATCAACTTGTCATCGCTCATTCACGACGTCGCCTCCGTAAAAGTCCGGCTTCGCATTCCACACAAGGAAGTCAACAACGAAAGGATCGGGCTCTTTACTTATGGCTTGATATAACAATGATTAACTTTAGGGTTTGGTTACTTTGAATTGTGATAACAAAGTTGGTTAGGAATATGAAAACTAACAACCTTACAAAAAGAATAATAAGTAGTTAATCAATCGCTTTTCAAAAATTACCTCAAAGGCAAGTATTTTCAAAGAGATAAGATCGTGAAAGTGTTTATTTGAAACAACAAGATTAATAAACAAAGGAGGTAACGAAGGTTTCTCCCAACGAAGTTTCAATAGATAAATCAAAGTCTAATTTTTCCGGAGTCAAATTTAAACATTGAACACAACTAGGTAGAATAAAAGAGTGGGTAGAACTTGTATTGAATAAAGTATAGACTTCGCAATAATTGATAATTAATTTACCCATAATAACTTCGCTCGGTTTTCTCGACAAACGCCTCGCTTAAATTACCGAAGTTTGACTTTACTATAGGGTACATTCCACCCTTAAGTGCTTCTTCACATTCCTGATCCATGATTTGAATCATTATTCTCCGATCCATATCGAATTCGGGTTGACCGCTATGCACAGGGTAATTCCTAATTCGATGTTGGGTTCTCCCAATTGTCATCCAAAAAGCAAAGTCCATTTCATCTATTTTGGCTTTATTGATCTGGACGCCTTTTTCTACACTATCAACGCGTTGTGCAGCCTCTTACCCATGCATCGCTCTATTCTCCTTCGTTCGCTTGTTTCTTCTTTCAAATTGATCTTTGATTTTTAAATTCTCGATTCCAACTTTAATATCTTACACCCCGCCAAAGCGTGATTTTGTTCGAGCATCACATATCGGGTAACCCAATTTTGAATTGTTGTATCCCTTTGTTCCACGACCGCTTGCCGCTCTTCAACCTCGTTCTTCTTCTAGCTCACGAACACGATTTTGTAATTCTAAGTTTTGATCATAAATTTCTTCTAACCAATTCTCCTCGTGTTCCTCTTCTTCTCTTCTTCTCACTCTCACCGCTACCTCTCCGCAACTAGCTCTGGTGCAACAACTAGTTCTTCATTCACTACGTGGATATCTCTAATTTGTTCCTCGTCTCGACAATCGCATTAACTCGATTAGTGATTAAAGGTGTCACAACGGGTCACATTCACTCCATTGTGAATATTTTCACCGCCATTTCCAAAACACCGCCACAACACAAGGGTTAATTAATATATCAAATATTATCCCTATACTCGACCGACCAATTAAATAACAAATAAACTTAGGTAGGTCATACTAGCGAAGGAATTCTCGCCTCTCCCCCTAGTTCTTATTTCAAGATCTTAGCCAGGATCATATCCTAAGCTCGATACTTAACCGTAACGCCCCAAAATTAGGTATACACGCCACCCATCTTGGGTCGCCACTTACATGGTACATAAATTCAAATACAACTTACTAATATAACTGCTGTGTACAATACGACATAAACCGTGAGTTTGAATACAAATATTGTCTACTAGATATTATACAAACTCAAAAGGAGTCCTTATTACAACTATTATCACACTATTTCACGTAATAGTGAGGACTACTAATGCTATCCTCTCGGACCATTACTCCGCTTTTCGACTCGTCCCAAATTTATGTTCTCATTTCCTCAAGAGAACAAAGAAAGAAAGGGTGAGCTCAACTAGCCCAAGAAGAAATATTATGACTAAGATAAATGCGTAATAATTTATCATTAGCCTTCAACAAAGGTTAAACCGATAAAATACAATAGACAATAAGTTTAATAAAGAAATGAATAAGCAATCCATTAAAAGAGTCAAGTAGAAAATAAAGTCTACTATCTTTTAGGTTTTAAAAGGTTTTTCATCATCATTATAGCCGAGACTCACTTTTAATAAATAATCCACATCATCGTATCACCCCGCACTACTACTACCCAGGATATTCATCAAATTATCAATGGTCATGACTATACCGAATCACCCCTAGTCATAATCATACCAAAAACTATCCATCATCGCATTACGCCCATCGAGGACTTTTATCACATCATTTATAACAAGCCATGATTATACCGAATGATTCCTCATCATAATCATACTAAGTTCATTTATGCACGTAAGCCAAAGATAACATAATATAACATGAGGATGATGACAATGACATAATAATTCAATAAAACAAGTTCAAGAATTATTTAATCCAGAATTATTAACATCCAAATTGTCAACATGATACTCGCTTTTGTAGAGTAAAATTCAAGAATGATCGTAATAATATTTCCATGAAAAGATATCGGATGAAACGCAAATATCAAGGATATTCTACTAATTTCATGGAGTATAGAAGTCAAAGTTTTAACCAACCGGGTATAATAAAGAATGGAATAACAAAAGAAATCACCATGCATGCGATAGATCGCATGCATGTGTTATTCCAATGTAATAATAAATAACGGAACCAGTCGTGAAATTCACAATCGGCAGTGATGTTCCAACAGTAATAATAAAGATGGAACTGCATCCGTGTAAAACACACACGAGATAGGATATTCCAACAGTATGATAAAGATTTTAACCAGTCCTGTAAAACACACGCATGTGATGTTCCAACGTAATAATAAAGATTTTAACCAGTCCTGTAAAACACATGCATGTGATGTTCCAACAAAATAATAAAGATTTAAACCAGTCCTGTAAAACACACATGCATGTGATGTTCCAATGTAATAATAGAAGAATGTCACCAAGTATAGGTAAACCACGATACAAAGTTATTCCAATGTAATAATAAGCAATGGAATAACAACAGCTTCTCTTCATGAATAAGAAAGAATAACACCCTTTACGGCACAACAAATAATATTCCCTACCTTAGAAGAACCGAATATCGGCAAGGTGAAGTAGCGTATCACTTTTCTTCTTTCTCTCTATAGTTTCTCTCTCTGAGTTTCAAAGAATTCGTGAAAATAATGAAGCCCTAGCCCTCTATTTATAGAAGATTTCTAGCTTAAACACCGCCAGTGTGAAAAGGCAAGTGGCTCGACGAATCGGTTTTTGGCCGTAATGTGAAACGACAAGTGGTTCGATCACCGTAATGTGAAACGACAAGTGGTTCGACGCTCAGAATGTGAAACGACAAGTGGTTCGACGTCTGGTAAAGGTAATTACTATTAACAAAGGTAAATACTATCGACGAAGGTAAATACTATTCACAAGGGTAATTACTATCGACGAAGGTAATTACTATCGACGAAGGTAAATACTATATTCACAAGGGTAATTACAATTGACGAAAGGTAATTACTATCGATGAAGGTAAATACTATTCACAAGGGTAATTACTATCGACGAAGGTAAATACTATTCACAAGGGTAATTACTATTATACGATAATGTGGTAATTACTATCGATTTAAAAGTAAATACTATTCACAAGGGTAATTACTATAGCAATAATTGAGCATAAATGAGTGACTTCTCACGTAAGCATCAATAATCAATATCGTATGCTACTACTATACAACTACGCCAGACATCGCATTTCTTTTACTACCGGGTAGTTCAACAGCTTTTAACGGAATACCTCCGCCGTTATTTTTATAGAAAGATAATTTTGTCGCTTTTCTAACTACGAAAAATACTTTCGTTGTGGGGTCCACTAATGATTGAGTCATCGTATTTAATATTCCCATTAAAAAGAATATTCCCCACCAAACGAATATTTTATAACAACTTGCATACTTTGCAAAATTTATAAATACTACCCACAACTATAATATTATCTTAAATTTACACCATAATATTAAAAAATTATTTCGACAAAATTTAAATCTTTATTGATAAAAATCTGGGGTCTCACATTTATCCTGGACCATCACTCCATTCCCCGACTCGTCCCAGCTATATTCTCATTTCCTGAAGAGAACAATGAAAGAAAGGGTGAGCTCAACTAGCCTAGTAAGAAATATTATGACTAAGATAATGCAGAAAATATTATCCTTAGCTTTCAACAGTATCACAACTGATAGAATACAATAGACAACAAGTTTTAGATCAACAACTGCAGTGGAAATAAGCAATCCATTAGAAGAGTCAAGTAGAGCATAAAATCTACTATCTTCTATGATTTAAAATGTTTTTCATCAACATTATCGCTGAGACTCAGCTTAAAAAATAAATAAACCACATCATCGAATCATCCCTACACCACGGCCAAGGATATTCATTAAATCATCGATGGTCATGACTATACCAAATAATCCCTGGACATAATCATACCAAAAACTGTCCATCAATGCACTACAGGCCAATGAGGACTTTTACCACATCATTCATCACATTACGGTCATGATTATATCGAATAATCCCTGGTCATAATCATACCAAGTCCATCTATGCACGTAAGCCAAAGATGACTTTCATCACAATATAAGCATGAGGATGATGACAATGACATAATAATTCAATAAAACAAGTTCAAGGATAAATTTTAAAGATTTATAATTTAATTTATCCAGGAATCAATAACGTCCAAATTGTCAGCATGATATTGCTTTGTGGAGTAAAATTCAAGAATAATATTCATGTACCAAAGATAATTTGGACAGAAAAGAAATATATTTTTTGGGTGAATAGTACCACGTGAATAGTACTCCGGCATGAAAAGTGCCCCGAATACCCAAGTGAATAATACTATAGTGAATAGTAATCGGGTGAATAGTAACCCATGAATAGTAATTTGTGAATAGTACTCCGGCACGAAAAGTGCCCCGAATACCCGAGTGAATAATACTAAAGTGAATAGTAACCGGGAGAATAGTAATCCATGAATAGTAACTCATAACAGAAAAATACCAAAGAAAATGATATTTCATGATGAGTACAAAAGAAATGATATTCCAGATTAGTATAATAGAATATACGAAACTACAAATAAATTTTCACCCGCCATGCGGTAATCCACGTAGACAGATCATTTCCACAATTTAATAAAGAATTAATACAAAGGATCATTCACCATGCATGCGATAATCCACATGTATGTTTATTCCAATGTAATAATAAAGAATGGAACCAGTCATGCGTAATCCGTGCAGCATGTGATATTCCAAATGTAATAATAAAGATAGGAATAATGAAGAATTCACCATGTATGTGATAGATCGCATGAGATAGGTTATTCCAACGAATAATAAAGAATGGAACCGGTATAGCGTAATCGCATGCATGTGATATTCCAATGTAATAATAAAGAATGGAATAACAAAGAAATTTCACCATGTATGTGGTACTTTCGCATAGATGTGGTTATTCCAACATAATAATAAAGAATGAAATAATGTAAGAATTTCATCATATATGCGATTTCATAAGATGCATGAGCAGTTATTCTAACATAATAATAAAGAATGGAATAACAGAAGCTCTCTTCATGAATACAAAAGAAATAATACCCCTAACCTTAGAAGAAACTGGATATTGGAATAGTGAAGTAGCAGACTTCTCTTCTTCTTTCTCTCTTTAATTTCTCTCTATAATAATTGCTCTATAGCTTTAGTAAATTGGTGAGAAATGAAGGAAGAATGAGCTTCTATTTATAGAAAAATATAGTTTCGATAATTGTACGTTTTGGGGCTCAAAATATTACAGTATAATACCTTCCTCTTTTTTTCATTTTTAATTTAGTCCTACAAGTATTATCAAACTTGCACCACCTCCCCTAATAGTAAATAATGTGAATCAATAGTTCAATCATGTGAATCAATAGTTATAATCATGTGAAAATATGAATTACAAAGATAAGTACTTCTATCTATATCTCCATTTTAACTTAGTCATGCAAGTATTATCAATCTTGCACCAACTCCCCTAATAGTACAAGAATGTGAATTAATAGTACACACATGTGAACAAATAGTTATAATCATGTGAATTAATAGCAATTAATTGCTCATTTATCCGATTAATTACTCGACTGGTCAATATAACTTCCAGACATCAATTAATATCGAAATAAATATCGATTTCCACTAACATTAATAATTCCAACAAAATAGAATTATCAATTTCATCTTTAATCAACACGAACTTATTCGTCATTAATATTATAACTCACAATATTTAACAACCAGATCGTTCCCAGGAAAGAGGGGGCTTTCCGATAAGAATTTCTCCTTATTGGCGTGTAATTAGATGATCAAACCTCTCCTTGATAGAACTTCTAGACATTGTAAATATTGCAATTTAATAATATAAATAACTTTGTCGTCTCAATTATTGATTTAATAATATATCATATTATGCAGATGATACTGTGACAATAATCGAATCAATAATATAAGAGATATGATGCAAAGAATTATCGTAGCAATAATTGAGTATAACCGAGTGACTTCTCACGTAAGCATCAATAATCAATACCGTGTAGCTACTTATGCAACCACGCAGTATTATTTATTTTTTTACTACCGGGTAGTTCAACAGTTTAACGATAAAACTTCCGCCGTTATTTTTATAAATAGATAATTCTGTCGTTTTCTAACTACAACAATACTTCCGTTGTGGGGTCCACCAATGATTGTGCCGTCGTACGAATATTCCCTGTTAAAACGAATATTCCTCAACCAATCGAATATTATATAACCACTTGCTTACTTTGCAAAATTTATAAATATTACCCACAACTATAACATTATATTATATCCACACCATAATATTCAAAGATATATTTCGAGAGAAATTAATCTTAATTCATAAAAGTTGGGGTCTTACAGTATATGTGTGTGTGTGTGTGTGTTTTATTATGCTCAGTGCTCTTGTTTTAAAGTCTTTTCTAGGTTTTATTTGTGTTGTTTGAAAGTATTGTTGTTTCTCTTTTGCACCTATGTACGAAGGATTTGATTTAGCAAAAAGTTTATTTTAGACAAAATATACATTTCAAGTGATATTTTGAAAAAAAAAACATAATTTTCAAATCCTTCGCCCGAATAGTAATCGAGGACCTTTGATACTTCCCTTTAACTGTATATTTCTTACATGATCTACCCACATCTCTTTATTCTGCATGAAAGCTCTTTGTGATTTTATTGGAAAATCGTTTTGGGTGATAATGCATGCAAAAAAAGCGCCAAAAAGAGGCAGGATCATCATCGGGTATGAAGGCCATCTCGATGAATCCAAACACTCACAAACATAATTTTTCACTATCACGGGATCTTAAATCCGAATTCTATGGACTAACCCCTCGAACTCGTTTTAAGATCCAATATTACATGTACAACAATTTGCAGTATTTAAACATTACATTTAAACAAAAAGTCCATTATGAGAATCTAGTTAAGATCCATTCAGTAGATCTCAACCTCAGGATTCCTAAGCTCGCATTAATATACTTATATATGTATATACAATATCCTAGACTTGATGTTAGTTGATTTCATCGGTTGAAATCCCCATATCGAGCCATTAAGACCTCCTTGCCTCTAAATATAGATCTAAGGCTCTACGGAGTGACTGGGACTGACCAAAAGCAGTAAAACATCTAGATCTACCATGGATCTAAGCCAATTTAGCATATAATTTAGAGCATCATACTTCATAAACATTCAAAGTTCTAGATTTGACCAGATCTAGGTAGATCTAGGTAAATAACTTGATTTACAACTGAATATGCACAAATTAATCTGTAGAAACTCAATGTCTACCCACTAATACACAATATATATGTAAAACAACAAATTTAACCGGTAAAAACTGTTATATATATATATATATAGATATAGTATTTCACTAGTAGAAAAAATTAAATAGATAACTCTAAAAAAATGTTATAATTGGGTCCCTAAAAACGTCATGGTTAGCTGTGTCATCTATTAGACACAAATACACAATGTTTTTAAAACGTTATAGTTTGACATATTACATATTTACACATTACACAACGTTTTTTTTCTAAAAAAAAAATATTGTGTATTTGTCAAAAACATTACAGATAGTGTATTTGTCAAAAACATTACAGATAGTGTGATTCCACAACGTTTCTGGCTTAAAAACATTATAATATATGCATGCATATACTACGTTTATATATTCTTCCTATATTTGAAAATGGCAAAAATAATGATTTGGCCACCGAAGTTGGCACGTTTTATTAAATACTTGATTGAACTTTTAATTTTTTAAATTAACTCACTGAACTAATTATTATTTTCAAATTGGGTCACTCCGTTAAAAAAAGTAGACAGCTGTTAAAAATTTATCTACGTGGCTCTGAAAAAAATATACAAAAAATAAATAAAAAATACACGTGGCAAAAAAATAAATAAGCCTTCTTTTTATATTTTAATGTTTTAAAAAAAATAAAAAAATTAACATTTTAAAGTTTTAAAAATGACAAAAACATAATAAAATAAAACAAAAACAAAAAAATCAAAACATCTTTCTTGAATCAGACACAGGAAGAAAAAGAGTGCGCCTATGGTGGGTGTGATGAAAGGGAAAGACAAGATGAGAGAGAAAACCTCCGGCACCGCAATCGACAGCTCCACCACTAGTAGTCGTGGTGGTGACAGTATCGGTAGCAGTGGAAAAAATAGTAGCAATGGTAAGAGTGATAAGAACGAAAAATTGAGTGCAGATTTGAGGGTAAGATTGATGGCTTTGGGGAAAGAGCTGGTGGTGTTACAAAGAAGGCAGAAATCTTCGATGAAGAGGCAGATGAGCAATAAGAAATTGGGGGAAGTAGAACAAGCAGCTATCTTTTGATGGCTTTGTCTTGTGGGTCTGTTTTTGGTTAGATCAAAACTCTAACCTTCCAATCAGCTAGCTCAAATGCTTTTTAGTAGTTAATTTTCTTTTTCCAATAGTATGGGTTTTTGATGATCAGGATTTTTCCCATCTAGTAAAAATTATTAGGGTTTTTTACTTTTTAGAAGGATGAAAATGGGCCCAAATCCTTGTATAAGCTGTATTTATGGTTACTACTCTACTGGGGAAGGAAGGGAGGTGTATATATATATATATATATATATATATATATATATATATATATATATTTGTGTGTGTGTGTATCAAGTATATATTGGCAATGAAGAAATTCATCATTTTTGGGTGTCATTTGTTTTCCCCATTTGTTTCCCTTTTTCTGCATCTTTGGTAGCCTGATATCGATTGGAATTGATATTATTCAAATGGTTACTGGGTTCGCATGGAGGTGGTGCAGATGTATTTGAGAAAGAAAAGAGATAGTCGTTGTCTGCATATAGAGAAGTTAAATGGGATTTACAGTCAATTCGTTAGGATTTTGAGGCACGAAGACTCTATCTTGTCCTGATTGCAATGGAGGATTCATCGAGTCGATCGAGACTCCGGCACGACCCCCACTCTCGGATTCCCAGCGGCGGCATTTTTCAGCGGCAGCGATGTGGGGATCAGTCGTAGATCTAGAATCCTCAAAAGAATCCTCATATGTATCTAAATCTGTTTTGAATGTTTTTGATTTTTTTACTTTTAATGTTGTCTTTTTTTTAAGGAAAATATGTTTGGTTTTTTAATTGATTAAGATTTGATTTATCTTGATAAATAAATTTAATTTAATGAATGAAAAACTGTTTTATTTTTATTAGTTTTTATTGTGTTTTATTATGTTTTTGTCATTTTTAAAACTTTAAAATGTTAAAAATGAGTCAAAAAATAAATTTTTTATTTTTATTTCCATGTCATTGTTGTTAATTGGTCACCTCATTTTTTATTTTTTTTCCTTTTTTTTTGCTTCCACGTATGAAAAATTTTGACAGTCGTTAACTAGATTTGACAGAATGACCTAATTTAACAATTTTAATTAGTTCAGTTAGTTAATTTGAAAAATTAAAAGTTTAATAAGGTATTTAATAAAACGTGCCAACTTCGGTGGCTAAATCATTAGTTTTGCCATTTGAAAATACATGGTGGTTTAGAAGTACCTACAATGTTGACTGCTAATGCCATGATATAGCTAAAAAAGCTCTAAATTCTCATTTAAAGCCAAAATATATCAAGCATTCTCAATTTTAAAATACATCCCAATAATACCATAAATTTACAGTTTCAAATGCACTTTGTTATATAAATACTACTATATTAAATTATAAATTTGACTACATCCACAAAATATACCAAACTACTACCGAAAATATGCTTTACAAACTAAGGAATTATCCTCCTATTTTAGGGTACAGTTTAGTTCACAAAGAAGAATATATAAATATATATATGTACTTCAAGCAACTAATAAACATTCCAATAACCCTTTTTATAGAATTTACAAACAACTGATAATTGAGAGGTAGTGAGATTTCACCAACATGCACACACGAAGGAAGTTAATGATCAAGATGAGACGATACATGCACATGTATTAGATCTGATAGGAGCTTGTACAGTTAATATCACATATATGCGAACTACAGATTTACTTGTAACAAGTCAATATACCTTTCTGCTCCACCCATAGCCTCAACCATTTCTTTACAAAGTTGTATAGGTGGTGGAAAGGGCTTTCGATCCCGGCCCAGAATAAAACCAAAATCAACATGGAAAAGGTGACCATCATCCCTGAGTAGAAGATTGTCGAGGCGCCTGCAGACCAAGAAAGTTTATGCACCTGGAAGTTAAGAACGCATCAAGCAGCCAAAAAAGTCATGTCATTCAGCACTACTGAAATTACTTATCTCCAATACCGAGCGCCAAGATCTTTCCACGCGCCTCAACCATGTAAAAGAGCATCCAATCCTACACAGTTCAACAGGTCAATACCAGAAGCTTGACGACTTGGACCATCGGGGAATAGCTCTGGCGTGAGAGTCAGTATTGACAGATACAAAGATAACAATGGAGGTTATTAGCTCTAGTGTTTTGATAAAATAAATATCAGTTACCTTCCTTTGTCCTATATCTGGTCCTCATATATATACTCCTTCCCCTGTTTTGCATGCCACCAGCCCCTCTAACACCATTCCACTGCAAGTAGCTTACCTGCTGATCCCATCACCATTTTCCACCGTCGGCCGACTGTGTCCCATCCTCATTAATGAAATGCAAGAATAACAATTAAAGTTTTATCTTTGCAATGATCACTGGTCAAAGCCCAACTAAAGCCATTATTCACCTAATGGTCTGGCCCAATGATCAGGCCCAATACATTCAAGACCCTGGCCCAATATGTCTAAAGTATTATGGCCCAACATTGTCCACTAGTCTTTTATTAAACAGAATGTTTAATAAAAGAGTATAAATGAAATTGGCCCAAGATATAAAGAAATCTAGAGGAATCTCTATGAAGCCCAATTTGAAAGCCCAAACAACATTGAGTCAAGCACAGCTGGTAAGACCAACCAAAACCGGAAGCCCACTCAAATAAAAGTCCAAATCCGGATAGTAACTCTCCAAATTCACCATCATTACCCACATTAAATGTGTCGGCCTCGTGCTCCGTGAGCAACTAAAAAGACAGCTGCTATAAAAATCATTTTCCCCCAATTTTGATAGTTTTACTGACTCATTTGAATTCTCAGTCTCTTTAAGCTCTTGCCTTCCTCTCGATTCTCCTTCTTTCTGCAAATCTCTAACAATGGCCTCCCAAGATTCTGGTAAAGATATACCCTTGTCCGTAACTCCGATCACCTCTATTTCTCCTAGCCCAAGCCCTAACAAGGTAGCTTCGGGCTCCAACCCCAAATCCACTGCTACTTCTAGCAAGAATCCACCTCCAAAATCCACTCCAAACCCTGCTGAGTTCTTCAAAAATTAAGAGCGATTCCCACACGCCAACACCCCTTCTTCACTTTCAGAGACTGATCTACGTAACGCCAGAACACGTTACTCAATCCCAGACACCCATCACATGAGATTGCCTTCTTCCTCTGAAAAGATGTACCAAAGGCCGGATGGTTGGACTGCCATTCCACTTACCATTTTGGAGAAGGGAGTCCGTTTCCCCCTTCATGCTTTTTTAGTTACCCTTCTAGGGTTCGTTGGCGTTGGATTCGCCCAATTGGTCCCGAACTCCTATATCCACATTTTGGCCTTCATCGCATTCTATCACGGGGTAGAAGTTACACCTACTCTCGACTTCTTTTTCTCTGTTTACGCAGCCAATAAGTCACGAGAAAAGGGGTTCAAGGTATTGAGCAAGCAATCACCGAAGCTCAATGAAGGATTCGAGAGACGTTCCTTGATCTCCACTCCCTTAAGTAATAAAGGATGGCACAAAGAATGGTTCTATGTCAAGGGGCCTGAAATTTCTTCTCTTTCGGACTGGACTACCATCGAACGCCTCTCTGCTGACTTTGAGGATATTCTAGAAGAATGGGTCAATGAGATGATAACCCTCATAGAAACCTTCCCGAGGAAAGAATGGAGTTTCGGACTCCTAACCATGCAGACATGGTTGTACGACCACAAATGTAAGTCCCGAACTCCCTTATTGTGCTATTTTTGAAATCTTCAGTAATAGTTATTCTGAATGATGGTTCTTCTTTCTTTACAGTATCTCTGATTAAGCCAACTTCGTCTGATCGAAGAGATCTCAAAGCTTGACTATTCGCCCAAGATTTTAAAACTATTGCTGAACCCCAACCGTCTACACCTTCAGCTTCTGAACCCCATGCCACTGAAATACAAACCACCGAACCCAATGCTACCGAAGAGCCTAACCATCCTCACTGAAAGAAGCGAGCTGCCTGAAAAGCCAAACCTATGCCCCCATCAACCTTTAGTGAATGCCTTCTCGACATGCCTCTGGACAAACGGACCCGAATCCTTCGTACCAAAAGAGGAAAATCAAGATAACTCCTCTATCCGCCGAAGAACTTCGAGTACCTACCCCTAAAGTCACTCAACCACCCGTGGTTCCAATTGAGATCAACGTTTCTGAAGACGAACCTGAGGAACAAGTTGAGCCCTCTTCTTCTCTTGTTCATAAAAGAAAACACCCTGAAGATAGCCAAACGGTTCCTCCACCTGCAAAGACAACAACTCAACCCCCACCTCCTCCTGAACAAACAAATACTCAACCTCCACCTCCTAAACAACCTATACTTTCTCCTCAAAAACCAACTTCTTTGGATTTTAGGCCCGAAGCGGTGGCCTCCCCCATTCTATGGCCAGAACTCAACGAGAACTTTCCCTTCGATCTCTATAATTCCTTTGTGCATGATACCGATGATCATCGCTTTGGGAACAGTTCCATCATGGACTTGATCGATGAGGGGATGAAGTACCAAGCCAAAGGAAGTTGTCAATAACTTATCTATTTTGGAATTATATATATTTGTCAGAATTAACTAATTAACTCTGAACATCTGCAGGCAAACGCAATCTTTGGGCGCCTCCATCCCAAATACAAAGAAGCTGAAGCTGAAGAGGGTGTCACCCAGAGAGAGAATGCCATACTAAAGTCTGCCTTTAATAAGGAGAGAAGCGACCACGGTACCGCTCTCTTCAACAATGAGTGCCTCCATAAAGATCTCACCAAAATTAAAGAAAATTTGGAGACAGTTGAGGCCACTCATTGAATCACCGTCAATATGAATGTGGACTTGATTTAGAGGAATGAAGTTCTGAAGAAGAAAATGAAGATCTAGTCCAGGCCAACTTAAGTTTGGCAAAGCAAGTTAACGACGTCCAAGCTAAAGATGAAAGACATGGCCAAACGTCGTTGAAGAAGAACTTAAAGAACTTCGGGCACTCCGAGATCTGGGTCCACCCTTAACGGAAGAACTTCGTAAGGAGGTCCAAGCAGATTACCGGAAGTTGGCTGAGCTGAACAAGGAGATCGTTCATATGTACGCCGAAGGATATGAAGTTTGCCGAAGCAAAGGCAAGGAAAAATTCATCGCGGCCAAGGTTGATCCAGTTATCCTCGATTCTTCTGAAGGTGAAGATGAAGACGATGCCTGAAAATGACCTCCTTCAACTGCTAACTTTTAGAATCTTTTGTAAAAATTTCTATCTTTTTGTAAATAGTTTATATTAATGAAATATTAACTTTATTCCTTATTACTCCTTTGTGATTATTTCTTGTCAATAATTCACAATTAATCAACTTGAAAAATGTACAAGCTCCTTTTAAACTTAACTTGAACTGTTAGTCAATGATTAAGCAAACTAAACAACAGATAAGATTAAGTAATAACATAAACTGAACTCAACACTTAAACAAAATCAGGTAATAAAGTAATGTAATACTTATTTGTTACCGAAGTGTGAGACATATCTGTAATAATCCAATTTGCCACCTTTAAGACGAATGATTCCAACCGAACCTCCGAACGCTAGTTATCCTCCATAACATTCATTTTGCCATCGAATGGCCGAATCAGCTTGTTCACCATTTTCATGGCGAGGCAAAACCAACCGAACCTCCTTACCCCTGTTACCCTCCATAACATTTTATTTCGCCATCGAATGGCCGAATCAGCCTATTCACCATTTTCATGGAGAGGCAAAACCAACCGAACCTTCTTACACCTGTTATCCTCCATAACATTTTATTTTTCCATCAAATGGCTGAATCAGCCAGTTCACCATTTTCATAGCAAGGCAAAACCAACCAAACCTTCTTACACCTGTTATCCTCCATAACATTTTATTTCGCCATCAAATGGCTGGATAAGCATATTCACCATTTTTATGGCGAGGCAAAACCAACCGAACCTCCTTACACCTGTTATCCTCTATAACATTTTATTTTGCCATCAAATGGTCGAATCAACCTGTTCAACATTTTCATGGCGAGGCAAAATCAACCGAACCTCCTTACACCTATGAACAGAATATCATTGAACAGAACACCAATTGGAGAAAAAGCTTCTTTTATTGATGATGACTAACATAATTACAATCTTCTATACATTGATACTGTCTCTACTGAAAATACTTCCTAAGCCTTCTAACATGCCAAGTATTCTTTATTTCTGACCTATCTAATGCTCTCAACTGATAGGTCCCTAGCTTCGGTACTTCATTAACTTCATAAGGACCTTCCCAGTTCGGCATTAACTTTCCCAAATTCTGAGGCATAAAAGCTTTGACTTCCCTGAGAACGAAATCTCCCACTTCAAATCTTCGAAGCTTTACCCCTTTGTTGTAGTGCTTATCTACACGGCTCTGATAAGCTGCCAACTTTATCAACGCTGCTTCTCTAACTTCTTCCAGTAAGTCCATGTTGACCTTCAGCCTTTCATCATTGTATTAGTATATCTATTTAAATTGACTAACCCGAAGACTTGTAGATTCAATCTCCACAGGGACTAAGGCATCAGTACCATAAGCCAACCTGAAAGGTGAATCTCCTTGTAGTCCTCGTGATAGTTTGATAAGCCCATAATACACTAAGAAACTCGTCCGGCCATCTTCCCTTAGCCTCATCCAATCTACGCTTGATCCCATTCAGAAACATTCTGTTAGTTACTTCAACCTGCCCATTAGACTGTGGATGAGCTATCGAAGTCCTTCTGTGTTGAATCCCTAACTCCTTTAGGAATGCTTCAAACTTTGATCCCATAAATTGGCGTTTGTTGTCCAATATTACCACCTTCGGAATTCTGAAATGCAACACTATAGATTCCTTTAAAAACTTTAAACACTCCTGCTCCGTTATCAATCTAAGTTGCTTCGCTTCTACCCATTTGGTCATATAATCAATTGCTACGATAAAAAAACTGACCTTAACTTTCACTTTCGACAAGGGACCCAGTATATCTGTGATGCCCCCAAAATAGGTCCACACGACCCATTCTGAGTCGCCAGATATCATACTATAAAAATTAAATACAAACTTCATTTATACAATGCTGAATGTCGTGCGTATAATCGACCACGCGCTTAAACTATGAGTTTTAATACAAATGTATGTAACTCTCATGGTGCCTTGACCACAACCTTAAAATGGTACCTTACATAAAAGTACAGTCCATAACTGTTTTAGAAATTAAAATCTTTGGGAAGTGCTCAAGGAAACCTTCATACATGGGAGGCCATGCGTCTAGGTTATGATAGATATCATATGTCCACAGAATTATCCTTGGTTGACCCAATAGTCCCCAAAGAAAAACAAGAAGATTGGTATCATCTTCTTTCCAATGGTGAGTCTTCCCTTGACATATAATTATCTCCGTTGTCTCCAAGTGAGAATTATATTTCAAATAAACTCCAAGATTATATAGGTAGTGCTCGTAGATATACTCAGCAAGTGGATGTGCACAACCCTGTCTTATGATAACACGAGTTTGTATGTCATTAGACATCTTATATGATAGTGGCAAAACACCCTTCTAAAGTTGGGTTCACCTCATCCTATTCGGTTCACCAAAATTAAATATCAAATGACGTATATAATACGACACACTTATCTAAAGTTCTCAATAAAATTATTTCCATACTATTTAGGGAGAACCTCAACAGCTATAGACCACTATTTTATTCTCCTGTTACCCCCGCTCGACCCAGCTATACTCTTATTACCTAAAAGGAATTGTGAAGCAATAAGGGTGAGCACAACTAGCCCAGAAAAGAATATCATAACTAAAGATAATTAAATTATCAACAGCCTTCATCAGAAATAAATAAGAGATTTAGAACATATGGTAGATGATAAAACTTCTCAACCATAGTTGCAGCAGAACGACCAATCCATTAGAAGAGTCAAATAGACCATCAGATCTATTATCTTCTCCATGTTAAAAGTCCACCAATAATGTTTTATCCCTGTAACATCAATCGACAATTCTTGTCCACAATCATATGAATAACTCATAATCATAATTGTGATTCTAAATTCCTCTTCGCACCCAGGACGAAGATAATTTTCATCACCTATCTTCACCTGAAACATCAAAAATTATGGTTATACCAAATCACAATTCCTACTTATAATCATACTAATAAATTCATCTTTGCACTACAACCAAAGATATTCATTAACAATTCATCTTTTCACTACAAGCCAAAGACATACAACTATTTTTTAGAAGAGTCAAGTAGAGCATGGTATCTACTATCTTTTACGAATTAAAAGTGTATAGTCAATATTTTATCGTTGAGACTCAGCTTAATAAATAATCCACATCATCGAATCATCCCGGCACTACGACCAAGGATATTAATGTAATCATCAATGGTCATGATTATACCGAATAATCCCTAGTTATAATCATACCAATAACTGTCCATCAATGCACTCCGAGCCAATGAGGACTTTTACCACATCATCTATAACATTACGGGTCATGATTATACTGAATGATCCCTGGTCATAATCATACCAATAAACAGTTCATCTATGCACATAAGTCAAAGATACTCATCAATCAATAGTTTATCTTTGCACGTAAGTCAAAGATATACAACTGTAAAACCAATAATCAACAGTCCATCTTTGCACGTAAGCCAAAGATATACAATCAGAAAACCAATAATCAATAAATCCATCTTTGCACGTAAGCGAAGATGACTTTCATCATAATATAAGCATGAGGATGATGACAATGATATAAGCATTAATCAAAGCGAAATCAAGGATAAATATTAAAGACTTTAAATTTATCCAAATATTATCAATCACTTAATAAACTCATACTCTATTATTATTAATATTATAATAATATTTTAATCACTTCTTAAACTTATAAACAATTTATTTTAATTGTTTACACTTTACCAAAAAATGCATTTAATCATTCAAAATGTCATACTCATATTATTTCATCACAAATGATCAAATCCTCATCAAAAATATGCATATACCTTATATAGGATTCTCAAGCCATAAAATCCTATTTTCCAATTTTGTTACTTTACATAACATATTTAATTCATTTACTCATAACTAGTTCATTTTCATGAAAATACCAAATCAAATCCCAAAAATATTTCTTTTCTCGAGATTTAGCGAATATAGTCCCATATTGAACATATATTTTTCTCTTAATTTTTAAAATTCATTTACTATTTTTCATATAGCCAAAACTGCCGAATATTTAGACATTTATCATAAATTGTACTTTTGTCCAAAAATTCCGAAATATACAGGGTATACTCATGTTATATATATGTACTCCCAATAAAAATTTCATCAATTTTGGAGTTAACCACAAGGAGTTATAAGGGTTTACGTTTAAAATAGTCTTTTCCCATAAAATTCATAACTCCAAATCTATACATCCAAAAATCGCCATTTTTGGTCAATCTATAAAATTCATCAAATTATCATTTCAAATTTTTCCAGAATTTCTGAGGGTCAGAAAAATTACGAAACTGTAAATGGATTTTCACCCGCCATGCGGTAATCCACGTAGACAGATCATTTCCACAATTTAATATGGAATGAATACAAAGGATCGTTCACCATGCATACGGTAATCAACATGACAAAAGTTATTCCAATGTAATAATAAAGAATGGAATAACGAGAAGAATTCACCATGCATGCGATAGATCGCACATACTGAGTTATTCCCAACGTAATAATAAAGAAGGAACCAAAGTCAAATGCGTAATCCGCACGTATACGATATTCCAACGTAATAATAAATAATGGAACCGAATGTCATGTGTATCCGCATGCAGACGAGATATTCCAACATAATAATAAAGAATGGAATAACAACGAATTCACCAAGCATGCGATAGAATCGCATGCATGAGTTATTCCAACGAGAATAATAAAGAATGGAACCGGATCATGCATCCGTCCGCAGACGATATATTCCAATGTAATAATAAAGAATGGAACTAGGTCACGCGTAATCGACGCACGAATGAGATATTCCAATAGAATAATAAAGAATGGAATAACAACGAAATTCACCGTGCGTGCCATAGAATCGCACAAACAAGTTATTCCAACGAATAATAAAAAATGGAGTAATGAAGAATTTCACCATGTATGCGGTACTTGATGTATAAAAGAGTTATTCCAACATAATAATAAAGAATAGAATAACAACCCTTACGAGTATTGAAAGAAAATAACTCTCTTCATGAATACGAAAGAATAATACCCTTACTATAATAATAATATCCCTTACCTCATAAGAAGACTGGATACTGGAATAGTGAAGTAGCAGACTTCGTTTCTTCTTTCTCTCTATAGCTTCTCTCTCTATAATTTCTCTATAATAATTACTCTTGTGAGACTTAGTAAATTGGTGAAAAATAATGAAGGAAGGAGCTTCTATTTATAAGAAAATATAGTTTTGATAATTGCACGTTTTGGGGCTCAAAATATTACAGTATAATACCTCCCTCTTTTCCTTTATTTTTAATTTAGTCCTGCAAGTATTATCAAACATGCACCACCTCCCCTAATAGTAAATCATGTGAATCAATAGTTCTAGACATTTGAAAATACGAATTATAGTATAGTACCTCCATCTATACCTCTATTTTTAACTTAGTCATGCAAATATTATCAATCTTGCACCAACTCCCCTAATAGTAAATGAATGTGAATCAATAGTACACACATGTGAACAAATAGTTATAATCATGTGAATCAATAGCAATTAATTGCTCATTTATCCGGTTAATTACCCGATTGGTCAATATAACCTCCAAACATCAATTATTATCAAAATAAATGTCGATTTCCACTAACACTAATAATTCCAACACAGTGGAAATATTTTTCTCAACAATTTCATTTTTGAAATTTCAAAGTTTGACTTTTTCAAAAAAAGTCAACAATTGACTTTTTTGGCCAAAAAGTCAACCCCGACAAATTTTGTGTTTATAGTCTATTTCTACTAATTTCATCGTTTCGGACTCAAATATCACGTCCGCGTCTCCAAATTCAACTCCGAACTCAAATTTGATTTTTAATAACATTCATCATTAATATTATAACTCACAATATTTAACAATCAGGTCGTTCCCAGGAAAGAGGGGGCTTTTTGATAAGGATTTCTCCTTATTGGTGCGCAATTAGGTGACCAAACCTCTCCTTAATAGAACTTCTAGATATTGTCAATATTGCAAATAATAATATTAATAACATTGTCGTCTCAATTATTGATTTAATAATATAACATACTATGTAGATGATACTGTGACAATAATTGAATCAATAATATGAGAGATATGATGCAGCAATTACTGTAGCAATAATTGAGTATAACTGAGTGACTTATCACATAAGCATCAATAATCAATATCGTGTGTTAATATGCAACCACGCGTATTACTGTACTTTTACTACCGAGTAGTTCAACAGTTTTAACGGTAACACTTTCATTTATTATTTTTATAAAAAGATAATTCTGTCATTTTCTTACTACGACAATACTTCCGTTGTGGAGTCCACCAATGATTGTGTCGTCCTACGGATATTCCCGTACAAAAAGAATATTCCCCGACCAAACGAATATTTTATAACAACTTGCATACTTTGAAAAAATTTCACATATCACCCTTAACTTTAACCTTTTATCAATTTAACCATTTACTAAATAGAATAATTATAAGAAAATTGAATACTTTCATTTCATAAAATTCGGGGTCTCACAATATCTACCTCCCAGACAACAAAAGGTATAGGAGATAAAATCGAATATAGCTCTTCTGGTGGTTGATGTAGGATCAGACTATTTAGATGGCACTTCTAATACTTCTTCACATACTCAGTAGCTTGTTTAAAGATGGTGGGCCAATAATACCCCTGCCGAAGTACTTTGTAGGCTAACTACTTTGCAACCATGTGACCGCCACAAATACCTTCATGAACTTCCCGAAGTACATAATCAACTTCAGAAGGAATTAAACATTTCAACAACGGAGATGAAAAGGCCCTTCGATAAAGATCCCCATCAATAAGCACAAAATTGGCACTCTTATACTTCACCTTTTTAGCCAACATCTGATCCGAAGGAAGTACGCCATCTGCTAGATAGGTTAAGTACGGAGTCATCCAGCAATTTGAACGCTCTATGCACATTACCACTTCATGTTGGATACTTGGTTGTTGCAAAATCTCCAAATACACCAAACCATCAAAAGTGTTTGCCTCAGTAGTAGCTAACTTTGATAATGCCTCGGCTATAGAATTGTCATTGCGATCAACCCCCTGAAACTCATAGGAAAGAAAATACTGAAGTCGATCTTTTAACTCTGCCAGATACTTAATCATTCTTGAACCTCGAGCTTCATATTCCCCTAAAATCTGCTTGACGACCAACTGAGAGTCACTACAGATGGTTAATCTCAGCACTTCAAGACTTTTGGCCAGTCGTAATCCTGCTAGCACCGTTTCATACTCTGCCTCGTTGTTCATTGCTCTGAACCCAAATTTAATAGCCTGCTGCACCTTGAATCCCTCCGAACTCGTCGAAATAATCCATGCTCCATTGATGTCCGAAGTAGAGGATCCATCTGCATACAGCGTCCAAAAACTCTAATTTTGTGTTGAAATCAGAATCATTTATCGAGACTCTTGACTTTCTCCCAAATCATCATCGACTTTAGAAAATGAACATTTGACTACGAAATCAGCCAGAGCTTTCCCTTTTAAAGCCGTTCGAGGATGATACTCTATGAAGAATTGAGACAACTCCATTTTTCATGCAGCGAGTCTCCCCGAAACCTCAGGCTTTCCCAGCACCTTCTTCAACGGCTGATCCATGTATACAATTAACAAACGACCATGGAAATATTGCCGAAGCTTTTGACTAGCTATGATCAAATCAAAGGCAAATTTCTCAAGATTTGGGTACCTTGTTTCAGCATCCCTAAGGACATGGCTTACATAATAAATCGGATACTGTTTACCCCTAACTTCACGTACCAAAATTGCTCCCGCCGCTAATGAACTGGCTGCCAAATACAAGTACAATGGTTCAGCAGGAGCTAGTTTTACCAATAAAGGTGCTGAAGATAAGTACTTCTTTATTCCTTGGAAAGCGTCTTCACACTCCAAAGTCCACTGGAACGTTTTAGCATTCTTCGACCCTTTCAACGTATTAAAGAAAGACATCTTTCTGCCAATTTTGACATAAACGTCCTCAAAGCTGCTATTTTACCCGTCAGACGTTGAACATCTTTATATGATTGAGGAAACTTCATGTCTATAATGGCCTGGATCTTTTTTGGGTTTGCTTCGATACCCCGTTTTCTAACTAGATAGCTCAAAAATTTTCCTGTACCAAGTTCGAAGGTACATTTTGTAAGACCCCAACTTTTATGAATAAAGATTATTTTCTCTCGAAATATATTTTTGAATATTATGGTGTGGATATAATATAATGTTATAGTTGTGGGTAATATTTATAAATTTTACAAAGTAAGCAAGTGGTTATATAATATTCGATTGGTCAAGAAATATTCGTTTTAACATGGAATATTCGTACGATGGCACAATCATTGGTGGGCCCCACAACGGAAGTATTGTCGTAGTTAGAAAACGACAAAACTATCTCTTTATAAAAATAACGGCGAAAGTTTTACCGTTAAACTGTTGAACTACCCGGTAGTAAAGTAATGCGATGTCTGGCGTTAGTTGCGTAAGAGTAACCTGCGGTATTAATTATTGATGCTTATGTGAGAAGTCACTCAGTTATATTCAATTATTGTTACAGTAATTACTACATCATATCTCTCATATTATTGATTCAATTATTGTCACAGTATCATCTACATAATAAGTTATATTATTAAATCAATAATTGAGACGACAAAGTTATTCATATTATTAAATTGAAATATTTATAATGTCTAGAAGTTCTGTCAAGGAGTGGTTTGGTCATCTAATTACGCGCCAATAAGGAGAAATCCTTATCGGAAAGCCCCCTCTTTCCTGGGAACGACCTGGTTGTTAAATATTGTGAGTTATAATATTAATGATGAATAAGTTCGTGTTGATTAAAAATGAAATTTATAGTTCTATTGTGTTGGAATTATTATTGTTAGTGGAAATCGATATTTATTTTGATATTAATTGATGTCTGGAAGTTTTACTGACCAGTCGGGTAATTAATCGGATAAATGTGCAATGAATTGCTATTAATTCACATGATTATAACTATTTGTTCACATATGTGTACTATTGATTCACATTCTTGTACTATTAGGGGAGTTGGTGCAAGATTGATAATATTTACATGACTAAGTTAAAAATGCGGGTATAGATGGAGGTACTATACTGTAATTCGTATTTTCACATGATTATAAATATTGATTCAGGTGATTGAACTATTGATTCACATTATTTACTATTAGGGGAGGTGGTGCAAGTTTGATAATACTTGCAGGACTAAATTAAAAATGAAGAAAAAGAGGAAGGTATTATATTGTAATATTTTGAGCCCCAAAATGTGCAATTATCGAAACTATATTTTCCTATAAATAGAAGTTCATTCTTCCTTTATTTCTCATCAATTCACTAAAGCTATAGAGCAATTATTATAGAGAGAAATTATTGAGAGAAAGAAGAAGAGAAGTCTGCTACCTCACTATTCCAGTATCTAGTCTTCTTCTAAGGTAAGAGTTATTATTCTTTCGTATTCATGAAGAGAGTTATTTTCTTTCAATACTCGTAAGAGTTGTTATTCCATTCTTTATTATTATGTTGGAATAACACATACATGAAGTACCGCATACATGGTGAAATTCTTCCATTATTCCATTCTTTATTATTCTGCTTTGAATAACTTTATGCATGCTGATTCTATCGCATGCTGGTGAATTTTGTTGTTATTCCATTCTTTATTATTTTATTGGAACATCACATGCATGCGGATTCGCATGACCCGGTTCCATTCTTTATTATTCTCGCTGGAATATCCTCGTCTGCATGCGGATTATGTATGACTTCGGTTCCATTCTTTATTATTCATTGGGAATATCCATCTCATGAGGTCTATCGCATGCACGGTGAATTTTTTGTTATTCCATTCTTTATTATTCTGTTTGAATAACTCGCTCATGTAGATTATCAGATGCATGGTGAATGATCCTTCGTATTCATTCCTTATTAAATTGTGGAAATGATCTCTCACGCGATTACCGCATGGCGAAGTAAAATCCATTTGCGAGCTTCATATATTCTATTTTACTCAGTTGGTTAAAGTTTTGGCTTCTATACTCCATGAAATTAGTAGAATATCCCGGATATTTGCGTTTCATCCAAAGATCTTTTCATAGAAATATTCTTCTCGAGCATTCTTGAATTTTACTCCTGGCGATGATCATGTTGACAATTTGGGCGTAATTGATTTCGTGAAAAATTAACTTATAAATCTTTAAAATTTATTCTTGAACTTGTTTTATTGAATTATTATGTCATTGTCATCATCCACATGCTTATATTGTGATGAAAGTCATCTTTGGTTTACGTGCATAGATGGACTTAGTATGATTATGACCGAGGATTATTCGGTATAATCATGACACTGTAATGTTATAAATGATGTGGTAAAAGTCCTCGATGGCACATGTAGTGCATTGATGGGCCGGTTTTGGTATGATTATGACCGAGGATTATTCGGTATAGTAATGACCATTGATGATTTAATGAATATCCTTGGCCGTAGTGCGGGATGACTTCGATGATGTGGTTTATTTATTAAGCTGAGTCTTAGCGATAAAAATTGATGAAAACATTTTAAATCATAGAAGATAGTTGATAACATGCTCTACTTGACTCTTCTAATGGATTGCTTATTCCGATGCAGTTAAACTTGATGTCTATTGTATTTTATCAGTTTAACATTGTTGAAGACTAATGATAATTTATTCTGCATTATCTTAGTCATAATATTTCTTATTGGGCTAGTTGAGCTCACCCTTTTGCTTTCATTGTTCTCTTCAAGAAATGGGAACGGAGTGATGGTCCGAGATGGTCTATTAGTAGTCCTTACTATTCTATAAAATAGTGTGACAATAAATGTAATGAGGACTCTATTTGAGAGTTGATATTGTCTAGAAGGCAACATTCATGTTTAAACTCTCAGCTATGTTTTGTCGTATATTACACGACTGTTGTATAATTAAGTTTGTATTTGTATTCTGTACCATGTATTTGGCGACTCAAGATGGGTGATGTATACCTATTTTAGGGGCATCACAGTTGGTATCAAAGCTTAGGGATATGATCCCTGGTTGGGATGTGAGACAAGAACTAAGAGGGGAGAGACGGGGAATTCCTTCGCTAGTATGACCTACCTAAGTTTATTTGGTATTTAATTGGTCGGTCAGAGTATAGGGATAATATGTGATATGATAATTAACCCTTGTTTTGTGGAAGTATTTGAAAATAGCATCCAAAATTGTTGAGATCATCAATGAAGCACATGACACCGTTGAGTCACCAATGATCAATACCTAGGATAATGTGCAACAGGAAGACAATAATCCTCAGGTAAACAACAACGATCAAATGATGAACGATGGGATGTTCAGAGGTTTTATGTAATTTATGCAACATCAAGAGAAGGCGGCTCCTGTCCAAAATGCAGGTGGAAACACTGATAACTCTCGGAAGGTCACCGCTAAGCAGTTCAAAGAGCTGGGACCACCGGAGTTTTTTGGAAAGCCAAAACCACTTAAGGCAGAGACGTGGATAAAGCAGATCAACAAGATATTTGATGTCTTGGGATGCTACGAGGAGCAAAAGGTTTCCTTTGCCACCTTCATGTATTCTTGACGAGGCGACATTCTTGGTGGGAATCAGAAGCGTACTCAACTCCGCCAGACCGAAGATGTCTTGGGAGAAGTTCCAAGAACTGTTCAACGACAAGTACTTTCCTAAAAGTATTCGTCACATGAAGGAGGTAGAGTTCATCAAGCTTGAGCAAAACAATATGACCGTGGCACAGTACAAAGCTAAGTTTGTCGAGTTGTCTCGGTTTACGACCCACTTGATTGATAATGAGGAGAGAATGACGCGGATGTTTCTAAGAGGTTTAAAACCCGAGATACGTCAATACCTTATCTCTCATAAACTGTGTTTGTATTCAGATGTTGTGAATAGAGCTCAGTTATTGGAGCGCGATAATAACTCAGTCCAACCAAGAGAGAGTAGCTGGCATGTCGATAATACTAGTGGTAGTAGTCATCGAAGCTGTGACAACAAACGTGGAGGGAATCAACATGCCAAAAATGGTAATCACTTCGGTGGTAATCATGGCAATGACAATAAGAGTGGACATTTCAAGAAGAGATTCAATAATGATGGAAAGACGTCAGCACCAGCACCTGTTGTTAAGGAAGGAGAACAACCACCGGTCGTATGTTACAAATGTGGAGGGGAAGGACACATAAGTCCAAACTGCACAATGTAGTCCAAAGCATGTTATAATTGTGGAAAAGAAGGTCACCTAGCCCGATTTTTTCGTGCACCAAAGTCAAGTCCAACTGGGATGGAGGCATCTAAGGGTGTCCCAGACAAGACAAAACCGGTAGTTCAAGGGAGAGCGTTTGTCGTAACCTCCTAAAAAGCGAGGAATCTGAACGAGGTGATCACGGGTAAGCTAATCATAAACTCTAGCAAAGTTTATACTTTATTTGATACTGGTTCTACCCATTCCTTTATTCTCCTACTTGCGCTCAACGTTTAAATTTAACTCCGGAGAAATTAGACTTTGACTTATCTGTTGAAACTCCGTTGGGAGAAACCTTCATTACATCCACGGTTTATAAGTCTAGTTTAATTCAAATCGGTAACCGCACATTACCTATCGATCTAATTTCTTTGAAAATACTTTCATTTGATGTGATTTTAGGGATTGATTGGTTAACTACTTATCATGCTAAAATCGATTATTTTCGTAAGGTTGTTAGCTTTCATATTCCTAACCAACCTATTATGCGAATTCAAGCAACCAAACCAATCAATCACTGTCATATCAAGCCATAAAGCTATTCGTTTATTGAAAAATGGATGTCAAGCTTTCTTAGCCCATGTCACAGATTTAAATAAAAATACGTCAGATTTGAATGATATTAATATTGTTAATAAATTTATTGACGTATTCCCTGAAGAACTTCCTGGCCTACCCCCAGAGTGTGAAATTGAATTTTGTATCGACCTTGAATCGGGTACAAAACCTATTTCTAAATCCCCATATCGAATGGCTTCTATTGAACTTCAGGAGTTAAAAACCCAACTACAGGAATTATTAGACATCGGTTTCATTCGTCCTAGTACGTCTCCTTGGGGTGGTCCTGTTCTATTCGTGAAGAAGAAAGATGGAAGTATGCGACTTTGTATTAATTATCGGGAGTTGAATCATGTCACCATAAAAAAGAGTACTGTTGCCTCGCATTGATGACTGTTTGACCAAATTGCAAGGAGCCAAATTCTTTTCAAAGATTGATCTTCATTCCGAATATCATCGGTTGAAGATTAAAACCGATGACATTCCAAAACCGCTTTAACTCCCTGATGCGGGCATTATGAATTCCTAGTCATGTCTTTTGGATTGACTAATGCTCCTGCTTTGCCTTCATGGACATGATGAACCGAGTATTCAAGGAATATTTGGATGACTTTGTGGTCGCCTTTATTGATGACATCCTCATATACTCCAAAACCCATGAAGACCATGAAAGCAACCCTTGAGGTCGATACTCCAAAAGCTTCGTGAAAACAAGCTATATGCGCCAAGTTGAAGAAATGTGAATTCGGCGAGGAAGTTGCATTCCTTGGGCACGTGATATCAAATCATGGAATATCATTGACCCGTGAAAGATTGAAGTAATTCAAAGTCGGGAGCAACCTAAGTCGATGACCAAGAAATCACGTAGCTTTCTCGGCTTAGCTGGTTATTATCGGAGATTCGTAGAAGGGTTTTCTCGAATCACTACTCAATTAACTCAGCTGACTCAAAAAGATACAAAATTCGGTTGGAGCGAGGAATGTGAAAAGAGTTTTCAAGAACTCAAGAGGAGACTCATTTTAGCACCTTTTCTGACAATACCATCTGGCTCGGAGGGATTTGTCATCTACAGTGATGCTTCAAGCAAAGGGTTAGGATGTGTTCTCATGCAACATGGGAAAGTCATAGCCTATGCCTCGCGACAACTCAAAGAATATGAGAGGAATTATCCTACTCATGATCTAGAGTTGGCAGGAGTCGTTTTTGCGCTTAAGATTTGGAGGCATTACCGATATGGAGAGAAGGTGGAGATCTATACGGATCATAAAAGCCTCAAATATTTCTTCACTCAAAAGGAACTCAACATGCGACAACGACGATGGCTTGAGTTGTTGAAAGATTATGATCATACCATCCAATACCATCCTGAAAAAGCGAACATAGTAGCTGACGCATTGAGTAGAAGATCATATGCGGCACGAAAAGTAATATTGTCAACGTAAAGTGGCGCCCCAAAATAGGTATACATCACCTATTCGAGTCGCCAAATACATGGTATGTAATACAAATACAATCTTAAATATACAACATGAGCTATGAGTTTTAATACAAATATTGTCTTCAGATAAAGTATTCAAACTCAAAATAAGTCCTCAATACATTTATTAACACACTATTTCATGTAATAGTGAGGACTACTAATGCTATCCTTCCGGACCGATCACTCCGCTTCCCGACTAATCCTCTCGCTACGTTCTCATTTCACGAAGAGAATAATGAAAGCAAAAGGGTGAGCTCAACTAGCCCAGTAAGAAATATTATGACTAAGATAATGTAGAATAAATTATCCTTAGCCTTCAATAGTGTTAAACTGATACGATATAACAAACATCAAGTTTAACTGCAGCGGAACAAGCAATCAATTAAAAGAGTCAAGTAGAGAATAAAATCTACTATCTTCTATTTTTTAAAAGGTTTTTCATCATTTTTATCGCTGAGACTCAGCTAAAAAAATAATCCACATCATCCCTTCACTACAACCAAGGATATTCATTAGTATCACAACCATAAATTATCCATGCACTATGGGCCAAGGATATTCGTGTATTCATCAATGGTCATGATCATGCCAACAACTGTCCATCAATGCACTACGGGCCAATGAGGACTTTTACCACATCATTTGTAACATTACGGTCATGATTATACCGATTAATCCCTGGTCATAATCATACCAAGTCCATCTATGCACTACAAACCACAGATGATTTTCAACATAATATAAACATGAGGATGATGACAATGATATAAGAATTCAATAAAACAAGTTCAAGAATTAATTTATCCAGGAACCAATAACGTCCAAATTGTCAACATGATACTTCTTTGTGGAGTAAAATTCAAGAATGCTCGTAAGAATATTTTCATGAAAAGATATCTTTGGATGAAGCGCAAATATCAAGGATATTCCACTAATTTCATGGAGTATAAATTAAAGCTTTAACCAACTGAGTATAAGAGAATATATAAAACCGCAAATGGATTTTCGTTTGCCGTGCGGTAATGCACTTGCATGCATCATTTCTACAATTTAATAAGAAATGAATACAAATGATCATTCACCATGCATGTGATAATCCACATGCATGAGTTATTCCAACAGAATAATAAAGAATCGGAACCAGTCATGCATACAACGCATGCATGTGATATTCCAATGTAATAATAAAGAACGAAACTGTCACGTCAATGCGTAACGCACAAAACAAGATATTCCAATGTAATAATAAATAATGGAATAATGTAAGAATTTCACCAAGTATAGGGTAGTCGCATATACAAAGTTATTCCAATGTAATAATAAAGAATGGAATAATAGAAGTTCTCTTTATGAATACAAAAGAAATAATACCCCTTACCTTAGAAGAAACTGGCTATAGGAGTAGTGAAGTAGCAGAATACCTTTCTTCTTTCTCTCTATAGTTTCTCTCTCTAGAGTTTCAAAGTGAATTCAAGAAATAATGAAGGAATGAGCTTCATTTATAGGAGAATGGACCTGAATAAGAACTAATTCATGAACGGTCCAGATTAATTTACTTTTAAACTAACTATCCATATTGATTTACTATGAAGTATTAATAAAATATTCTAATAAAACAAAATCTTTTAAATAAAATATAATATATTATATTTATAATCTAATAAAACGAATAACTTTATAAAAGTATTCTGCTTATATATAAAAGATTTTACTATCTGCAAACACTATGCGCAGTACTTATACAAAAACTATGCATAATAGAATATTATATATTCTATTTATAGTCTAATAAAACGAATAACTTTATAACTTTTATGCATGCGCTTATCGCATGCTCGTGAATTCTGTTGTTATTCCATTCTTTATTATTCATTTGGAATATCCTGTCTGCAATGCGGATTACGGCGTGACTCGGTTCCATTCTTTATTATTCTGTTGGAATAACCTATCTGCATTTGGATTACGCATTGACTGGTTCCATTCTTTATTATTCTGTTGAATATCTCGCCATGCGGATTACGCATTGACCGGTTCCATTCTTTTATTATTCTCGTGGAATATCCTCGTCATGCATGCGGATTACGCATTTAACAGTTCCATTCTTTATTATTCTCGCTTGGGAATAACTCGCATCATGCGCGATCTATCGCATGCTCGGTGAATTCTTCTCATTATTCCATTCTTTATTATTCATTTGGAATAACTCGCCATGTGGATTACCGCATGCATAGTGAATGATCCTTCTTATTCATTCCTTATTAAATTATGGAAATGATCTGCATTACATGTGGATTATCGCATGGCGGAAAAAATCCATTTGCGCTTTCATATATTCTATTTTACTCAGGTTGGTTAAAGTTTTGGCTTCTATACTCCATGAAATTAGTAGAATATCCCGGATATTTGCGTTTCATCCAAAGATCTTTTCATGGAAATATTCTTCCGAGCATTCTTGAATTTTACTCCACAAAGCAAAGATCATGTCGACAATTTGACGTAATTGATTTCGGAAAAATTAACTTATAAATCTTTAAAATTTATTCTTGAACTTGTTTTATTGAATTATTATGTCATTGTCATCATCTTCGTGCTTATATTGTGATGAAAGTCATCTTTGGCTTACGTGCATAGATGGACTTGGTATGATTATGACCAGGGATTATTCGGTATAATCATGACCTGTAATGTTATAAATGATGTGGTAAAAGTCCTCGATGGCACATAGTGCATTGATGGACAGTTTTTGGTATGATTATGACCAGGGATTATTCGGTATAGTCATGACCATTGATGATTTAATGAATATCCTTGGACCGTAGTGCAGGGATGACTCGATGATGTGGTTTATTTATTGTCGAGTCTCAGTCTCATATAAAAATTGATGAAAACATTTTAAATCATAGAAGATAGTAGATATCATACTCTACTTGACTCTTCTAATGGATTGCTTATTCCGCTGCAGTTAAACTTGATGTCTATTGTATTTTATCAGTTTAACATTGTTGAAGACTAATGATAATTTATTCTCCATTATCTTAGTCATAATATTTCTTACTGGGCTAGTTGAGCTCACCCTTTTGCTTTCATTGTTCTCTTCAGAAAATGAGAACATAGCCGGGACTAGTCGGGGAACGGAGTGATGGTCTGAGATGGTCTATTAGTAGTCCTCACTATTCTATAAAATTGTATGACAATAAATGTAATGAGGACTCTATTTGAGAGTTGATATTGTCTAGAAGGCAACATTCCTGTTTAAACTCTCAGCTATGTTTTGTCGTATATTACACGACTGTTGTATAATTAAGTTTGTATTTGTATTCTGTACCATGTATTTGGCAACTCAAGATAGGTGTTGTATACCTATTTTGGGGGCGTCACACATTTGGCTGGATTCAGCTTCAGATTGTAATGGCATACTGTTCGAAAACATTCCTCTAAATCATCCAAATGCCCCTGCACAGTCATGCTTTTGACAATCATGTCATCAACATAGACCTCCATATTCCTCCCTAGCTATCTAGTGAAGACAAAATTCATCATCCATTGGTAGATAGCCCCTGCATTTATCAATCCAAACGTCATCTTCTAATAAGCATATACCGACTGATGCGTAATGAACGTCGTCTTCGGTATATCCTCTTTACACATAGAAATTTGGTGATAACTAGAAAAGGCATCCATAAAACTGAGTAAGGCATACCCCGAAGTCGCATCGATGAGCTGATCAATGTTAGGCAAGGGATAAAAGTCCTTCGGGCAAGCTTTATTCAGGTCTGTGTAATCTATGCAGACTCGCCACTTTCCATTTTGCTTCTGCACCAGAACCACATTCGTCATCCACTCTGGATAGTCAATCTCGAATATAAAATCAGCATCCAATAGTTTGGCGATTTCTTCATCAGTAATCTTATGTCGTTATGGTGCACATATCTGCCTTTTTTGCCGAACTGGCTTCTTCGCTGGTTCTACTTGTAGCCGATGTTCTGCAACCTTTCTACTTACCCCCAGCATATCACTAGGCACCTAGGCGAAGATGTCAGCATAACATCGAAGTAGTTCTATTAGGTTCGTCCAGAGAGGTTCTGGCAGACCTAAACCTATCTTCACCGTCTTGTCCTTCTTACCAGGAATCAGTTCAAATTCCTCAGTCTCTCCTGCCGGCATAACTAATGGTTATGAACTGCTTTCAGTAAACGGCTCAATCTCAATAGCTATAGCCTACTTTTGCTTACTGATCTCTACTCCCAAAGCAATCACAGCATTCTGATAGCATCGTCTAGCCAAATCCAGATTCCCAGCCACTTCACCAACTTCACGTGCCGTTGGGAACTTGATTTTAAAGTGAGGAATCGACGTTACCGCCTGAAGAGCAGTCAAAGTGGGTCTTCCCAATATGGTGTTGTAAGCCGAGTCTACATGCACAACATAAAATTTTCACATTATTTCTACCTATTGTGGAGCTGTACCAAAGACAACTGGCTGCTCAATAGTCCCTGCCACCTTGACTGGATCATTGCTGAAGCCATATAACGGAGCCTCCTGCCCAACCTCCATCTTTCTCCCATCCAGATGCATCCTCTGATAAGCATATGCGTGTAGAATATCAACAGAAGATCCATTATCGATCATCATTCGCTTCATATCCACTGAACCCACATGTGCGGTAATCACCAGAGTTCCTTCATGGGGTTCGATGGGCTCAGAAGGGTAATCCTCATCAGTAAAGGAAATTATCGTACCTGGATACGGTCTTTCAGTCTTTGAGAGAGTACCCGCCATTGACATGACCGAATCCAGATATTCACGTCTTTTCTTTCCAAAAATCTTCCCAATTGTTCTCCTAGTAATTACACTAATGACATGCCTTGCTGGTGGATTAGCTGCGGGTTGAGCCGGTTGAACTGGTTGGATATCCTAAAAAGGCCTCACATCCCTTTGTTATTCTCCTTGAAGTTCTCTTTCGGCTACATACTGAACCAGGGTACCATTCTGGGCATTCTTTTCAATGAACTCCTTTAAAATCCAACAATCATTCGTGTCATGACCAGACGTCTGATGGTAATTGCAATATTTATGAGAATTACCCGATCCAGGTTTAAGATTGTCACGAGGTGGTGCAAAGTAGGGTTGGTCTTTGATCCGATCCAAAATAACAGCCCTATCCGTATTCAATTAAGTGTATACCTTGTTCACTTTCTGGGTTGGAACAGGCGGACGAGCTCTTCCCGACCGCCAGCTATTGTTGTATTTCTTAGTTTCCCTCTAAACGATCATTATTCCCACCGTTCTTCTTCTGATCGCCTTTAGCTTTATCTTTATCTTTCAGCCTATCTAAAGAAGGATGCTTCAAGCTATTCATAGCTTCTTCCACCATAATATAACCTTCTGCTTTATCAAAGGCTTCAACTAAACTCTTTGGGTGGTGAAACATCAGCTTTTTCACCAGCTTTTCTGACTTCACCAAGTCTAAACCATTCTGAAACAGCCCAACCGCCTGAAGATCATTGAGATCTGTCACTTGGCCATCCTCTTCTCTGAATCTCTTCACATACTGGCCCAAAGACTCATTCGAATATTGTCGAACTTGAGCTAATGAACCAGTAGGCTTTCCTCTTCTCTTGTTGCTTCCAAAACGGGCATGGAATTTGTTACATAAGTCTGCCCAAGATGAGATTGAATCTGAAGGCAAAGTTCTCATCCACTGCCTCGCATCCTTCCTTAGTATCGTTACAAAAGTCTGACACTTGGTTGCATCCAAGAAATTATAGTAATCCATCAGGCTATCAAATGTCTGGCTATGGTCATATGGATCACCTGAACCATCGTAACTCTCCATGTAAAGAAGCTTCTTAGTAGAGTCAGCCTTCTCTTTAAGAATTTCCGAGGAAAAAGGAGACGCCTTTTTTCTCGAAGTGTCTTTTACTTGTTGAACTTTGGCTAGCTGTTTCCGAAGCTCCTTTAATTCTTTGACCAAGAATTCTACTCCTTCCAGTTGTGAAGATACTTCTTTCTTTGGAGAGCTCTCTTTCTTTTGAGTAGACTGGCCTTTAACATCTGAACTTGCAGCTCTAGACGGACTTCTCTGATGATGAGTATCCACAGGGCGGTATGCCCTCGTCAGATTCTCAGGAGTGTGACTTCTGGATCTATTTTTTTGTCTGCTTCTACCATGATCCCGAGAACCGATAGGGTGAGGTACCCTCTTCGGTCCCTCGGGAGTATGGCTTCTTGACCTTCTTCTGTCTCGAGGGCGACCTCGAGATAAATCACCAGAGTGCACAGGCTCTTTTCCTCTTCTTAGTCGCCTTTCCATGGATCTGTTATGCTCTTCGGATTGAGTATAACTTGATGCTTCATCCTTCATTTCTGCCATCCGAACCATCTGTTCAACAATTTCTTCCCTTTGTTTCAGAAGAACCTCTAAGGCTTTGTCAGCTTCTTCGGCCATCTTGGCCAACTTGGATGCTCTATCGGTCTGACCACCTCGGTATTGGGTTCTAGGCGGTGTGCCTTCTACCCTTCTCCGAACATGATCAGGTCCTTTATCAACAGTATAAAATAACCTTCTCCTGGTATCACCATGAGCCTTTGCTTGAGAGCCTTCTGAAACATCTTTAGATGCGGTACTATCATGAATACTTTTTGAAGGACCCAACCGATCCTTGACAGAGATTCATTGCACAGACGAACTTATAGCCATTGGTTGTCTTTCGATAGTAGATGTCTTACTCTTCACCATAATTTTAGACGTAAAACAGATAATCAGTGTGATTGAAACTCAAGAAACACTAGAAAAATAGCCCTCCTTCTAGCGCCAATGTTAACGCCAAGATCATTCCACGCGCCTCAACTACCTAAAAGCGCGTCCAATCCTGCACAGTTCAACAGGTCAATACCAGAAGCTTGACGGCATGGACCGTCGGGGGATAACTCCGGCGTGAGAGTCAGTACAGGCAGATACAAGGATAACAATGGAGGTTATTAGCTCTAGTATTTTGATAAAAGAAATATCAGTTACCTTCCTTTGTCCTGTATCCGGTCCTCATATACTCCTTCCTCTGTTTTGCGTGCCACCGACCCCTCTGACATCATCCCACTGCAGGTAGCTGACGTGTTGATCCCATCACCATTTTCCACCGCCGGCCGACTATGTCCCATCCTCATTAATGAAATGCAAGAATAACAGTCAAAGTTTTATCTTTGCAATGATCATTGGTCAAAGCCCAACTAAAGCCATTATTTACCTAATGGTCTGGCCCAATGATCCGACCCAATACTTTCAAGACCCTGACCCAACATGTCTAAAATATTATGGTCCAACACCGAGTATATAAGTGATGACTTAGTAGCCATCACAGGTTTTTATGAATTGATAATGTAACATTGTATTAAACTAACCGATCAAGAAGATAGTATGTCACTCTAATCTAACTAAATCATATTTGACAAGGACAAAATTTTAAAAATAGTAAGTTTTCAGATTATGCATCTTTTTTTTTTAGTGCATTAATAATTTAACACTAGCTACCACAAAATGAATCATAAGTCTTAGCTTTAGCTATGAGTAGCCATTAAACATAACAATCCAGTAACAAAAATGCAGCAGTTATCTTTATACAAAGGATTAAAATACAAGTATAATAGTACAAGTATTGTCAGGATTACATTTTGTAATACTTTATGAAGAGAGATTAATCATTTAAATTTGGTGTGACAATGATGTTTTGCAACATGTGAAGCTGCAAGATGCAAGTGTAAACAGCGAATACACTATATACGAAGAAAACACTTTAATGAGAGCAGATTCTCTGTCTCTATTTTTTTCTGCCCCCTTGTGTCCCCCCACTTAAATCTTGACACCTAATCATTTATTTAATTTTTGAATTCATTGGTGTTAAGTAAGAGACTAGGTGTCAAAATTTAAGTAAGGGGACACAAGGGAACAGGGAAAATGGGGACAAAGGATCTGCTCTCCACTTTAATAGGATATAATACCTGTTCTAAAGACTTGGAAAAGTGTAATATTAAGATGAGCCTTTATAGGATTAATACATGTGCTAAAGACTTGGACGGTATGAATTCCAGCATGCCGTCATCATGTCCAGTAGCTAATACTTTGTATGGGAACGAGAGAATCATGTAAGGGTTGATTTTAACCAGCTACTGCTAGCTTGTCCTGCAGCTCCCCTAGTTTTCCTTCTAAAAAATAACAAACTAGTTTTAGCATCCACTATTATTACAATTATTGTTGTTGTTATAACATGGTAAAGGGAATATATTCTTCTTCTTCACTCTGTTTCTTGATTCGTGTTTATCTGATTTTCTTGTCACCCACAAACTCCTCAATGACAAACACCCAATTTTCCCTCCTCTACACTTCCACATATTATAATTGTTAACGCTAAGATCTTCTGCCACATCCCAATCACGTAAGACGTTCTGATCCTGCATAATAAATACGATCAACACCAAAAGCTTGACGGCTTCAACCGTCGGGGGATAGCTCAGGCGTGAGAGTCAGTACAGGCGATCACAAGGTTAACAATGGAGGATAAAATATCTAGTGTATTGAGAGAGATAAAAATCAGTTACCTGTTCTTGTACGTTATCCTTGTTATCATATACTCTCCAAATTTTGGTTCTCGTACCACTCACCACCGAATCGACATGTACCTTTATCTCCGATGATCTCAATCGACCGAGCGCAACTCCCACTATCTATCACATCGTTCCCATCATCGGCCGACTAAGAATCCCATCCATATTAATGCATGGCAGAGATCACAGTCAACCATCATCCTTTTTCATCATTAACGGTCAAAGATGGAGATATTTAAATATCTGATGGGTCAACCCACTGACCCAACCCAATAATGTAAGGACTCAACAAAGATAACATAATGACTAGGCCCACTAACTCGGCCCAAACCATTCGGCCAAATATGTGAAATATCATGGCCCAACATTGCCCCCTAGTTTTTTATTAAACAAACTGTTTAATAGAAAACTGTAAACGGTCCATGATGGTAAAATGATAGGATCGATAATAAATAGGGCCCAAGGAATAAAGTGCCAAGGTCCACTTAGTGAAATCCAAATAATCAAAGCCAGAAACTACTGAAAGCCCAAACTGAGAGCCCAAGAGGTAAAATCGGAGAATAACTCATCAAATTCACTATCATTGCTAGCATTAAAGACGCCGCCTTCGAGATTCATGAACAACTGTCGATATAAAAAGTAATTTCCCCAAATTTGACAGTTTTACCTGCCAATTTGAAATTCAGACGACTTCTCGAGCTCTCGATTTCCCTCTTTCGAACTTTCTTCTTCTCTGCAAATCTCCATCAATGGCTTCCAAAGATTTTGATCATGGAAATCCCATTCTAGTGACTCCTATTACCACCATTCCACCTAACCCAAACCCTGACAAAGCGGCCTCAAGCTCAAACCCTAAAGCTGCAACTCCTAGAAAGAAGGCACCTCCAAAACCCCTCCCTATTCCCTCCGAATTCTTCAGGAATAAGGAGCGCTACTCTCATGCCAATACCCCTTCTGACATAACAGAGATTGAGTTACAAAGGATCCAGACTCGATATCAGATCCCTGACACTCGTCAGGTGAGAGTTCCAAGGTCTGACGAGAAAATGTATCAACGGCTAGAAGGTTGGACGGCCGTCCCGGTAACTCTGCTTGAAAAGGGGGTTCGATTCCCTCTTCACATCTTCCTTATTACCGTTTTAGGGTTTATCGGGGTTGGGTTCGCCCAATTAGTGCCGAATTCATACATACACATTCTTGCTTTCATCGCCTTCTGCCACGAGGTAGGCGTTGAACCCACTCTCAATTTTTTCTTCACTGTATACAAGATCGGTCAATCCCGAGAGAAGGGGTTCAAGGCCATAAGCAAATAATCACCGAAGGCGGGTGAAAAATTTGATAGACGTTCCTTGGTTTCCACTCCTTCCAGCAACAAAGGATGGCACAAAGGATGGTTCTTCATCAAGGGACCAGAGATTGCCTCTTTGCCGAACTGGGCTACTGATAAAAAAGTTTCTGCAGACTTTGGAGATATCCCAGAAGAACGCGTGGCTGAAATGATAGAGCTTTTTGACAATTTCCCGAAGGAGGAGTGGAACTATGGGCTCCTTTCCAAGCAAGTGTGGTTGTACAACCACAAATATAAGTATTGAACTGTATTCTACTTGATTTCTTGGAATTTTGGATAATATCGATTCTGATGTGTGATTTTCTGCCTTTTGCAATATCTTTGATTAAGCCAACATCTTCGGATGTAAGAGGTTTGGAAGATTTCTTATCTGGAAAATCTGACAAAGATGCCGAACTGCCTCTGTTGGAAGCTCCACCTGAAGAAAACCCAATCACTGAAACATCTACTGTTGAGCCCCAAACCAACGAACCAGAAGCTGATGATCTTCAACCACTCGAAGAACCCCTTCAACCCCGCCAAAAAAAGAGAGCCACCCAAAAACCCAGGTCCATTCCCACAGAAATAGATCCTGAACCGACCCCTGGTCCTGAACCTACCATCAACCCAGCACCTGCCAGGGGAAGTCTACTCGACATGCCCCTTGACAAACGGACTCGAGTCCTTCGTGTCAAGAAGCTGAAAACCAAGATCACCCCCCTGACCACCGATGAACTCCGAGTGCCTCCTCCCTCAACCGATCTCCCCCCAACAATTCCAGTGGAAATTCAGGTTTCTGACGATGACGAGCCCATTCCTTCATTATCCCAGAAGAGTAAGCGACCATCTGACAGTCATCCGAGTTCAGCATCCGCCCCCTCACCACCACACAATCCCACCCCAATTCGATCCCCATCTCCCAAAAATATATATACGGATCCATCACCAACCCATAATCAACACATGCCATCTCTTTCAAGACCTTCATCCTATGAGTTCCAGAACGAGGCCATGGCATCACCGACCTTATGGCCGCAGTTCAATGCCAATTTCCCATTCCAACTGTTTAACGCTTTTGTTCGGGATACTGATTATCACCGATTTGGCAACAGCTCAATCAGGGATCTGATTGCCGAAGGCATGAGCTATCAAGCAAAGGTAGACAACTTTCCCAATTTCAATATTTCTCTTCATGCTTAGATATTTGAAATTGATTGAATAATTTTGAACATATGCAGTGAATCTTCGTCTTTGCTTACGTCCAAAATATATAAATAGAAAAGTCGCAGAAGAGGTCGCGAAGAAAAGAGAATGCAATATTGCAGTCGGCCTTGTCGAAGGCGAGGCATGAATGTGATATTGCCCTCTTCAACAACGAAGGTCTTCGGAAAGACTTAGCTCAAACCAAGGAAGAACTGAAAAAGTCCAACGAAGAGCTGAAGACAACCAAGACCAATCACCAAGAAATCGTTAACATGAACGTGGACTTGGTGCAAAGGAACGAGATAAGAATGAAGAAAAATGAAGAGTCAAGGCCACCAATAAGAGCCCCACGGTGGTTGAGAAACTTGAGGTCAAGGAGGCACGTCATCTGAAGAGGCGTCAAAAGTTTGAAGAAGAACTTCGGGAACTCCGGGCTCTTCGGGATTTGGGTTCACCCTTAACCGAAGAGCTTCGCAAGCAAATTCAGGAAGAGTACCGTAAATCAGATGAGCTGAATAGTGAGATCGTCAAGATGTACTCTGAAGGCTACGAGATCTGCCAAAGCTGAGGCAAGGCTAAACTGGTCGCGGCCAAGGTAGATCCAGCTCTTCTGGATTCTTCAGATGGCGAGGATAATGCCTGAAGCAATTTATCACTTCTTCCTAGACTTCGGTTTTTTGTAAAAATTTTCTATCTTTTTATGTAAACAGTTCAATATTAATGAAATGTCAACTTTATTTGTCATGACTTCTGTGTTAATACTTTCTTGTCAATAATCCAGTATCAATCAAGTTGAAAAATGTACAAGCTTCTTTTAACTTAACTTAAACTGTTAATCAAGTAAGGCATATAAAAGTTAAGTTAAAAAATGACATAAACCGAACTTAATGAACCGAACTCAACACTTGAACAAAATAAAGTAATGCATACTTATCGTTATCGAAGTGTGAGACAAATTAGGTATAAGGTCAATCCAGCTGATCTTCCTTGCACCATCGGGATCTTGTTTACCACGTAGGGTATAACAAGTATATAAGGACATTTGTTTACCACACGGGGTAAAACAAATTTATAAGGACCATGGAATTTGTTTTCATGTTTACCACATGGGGTTCTAACAAATCCATAAGGACACACCTGCCGATAAGGCTACCATCAAATGGTCAGCGAGTCCACCTAAAACTCCTTACACCGATGAAGTTTGCTTACCACACGAGGTTCTAGCAAATTCATAAGGACACACCTACCGATAAGGCTACCATCGAATGGTCAGCGAGTCCACCCGAACCTCTTTACACTGATGAAGTTTTCTTACCACATAGGGTTCTAGCAAATTCATAAGGACACACCTGCCGATAAGGCTACCATCGAATGGTCAACCAGTCCACCCAAACCTCCTTACACCGATGAAGTTTGCTTACCACATGGGGTTCTAGCAAAATCATAAGGACACACCTGCCGATAAGGCTACCACCGAATGGTCAACGAGTCCACCCGAACCTCCTTACTCCGGTGAAGTTTGGATCAATAAAAAGAAGATCAATTGAGGAAAAATGAATCTTTTATTGATGATAATCCAAACATTTACAGACTTCCGGGAGATTGACTCGATCTTTACTGAAAATATTTCTGAAGTCTACCAGCATGCCAAGTGTTCTTGATCTTTGACCCGTCCAATGCCCTCAACCGATAATTTCCTGGCTTCGAAACTTCAACAACTTCATACGGTCCTTCCCAGTTCGACATCAGCTTTCCCAAGTTCTGAGGCGTAGATGCTTTGACTTCCCTGAGGACGAAATCCCCCACTTCAAATCTACGAAGTTTTACCCCCTTATTGTAATGCTTAGCCATTCTACGCTGATAGGCTACCAATCTGATCAAAGTTGTTTCCCTAACTTCTTCGAGCAAATCAAGATTGATCTTCAACCCTTCATCATTATAGATCTCCTTAAACTGACTGACCCGAAGACTTGGAGATCCAATTTCAACTAGGACTAAGGCATCAGTACCATAGGCCAATCTGAAAGGTGAATCCCCCGTTGTAGTCCTCGATGTAGTCCGGTAAGCCCATAATACGCTGAGCAGCTCCTCTGGCCATCTTCCTTTAGCTTCATCCAGTCTGCGCTTGATCCCATTCAGCAGCGTTCTGTTGGTCACCTCGACCTGTCCGTTCGACTGTAGATGAGCTACCAAAGTCTTTTTGTACTGAACCCCTAACTCCTTCAAAAATGCTTCAAACTTCGATCCCATGAACTAACGTCCGTTGTCCGATATCACCACCTTAGGAATTCCAAAATGAAACACTACTGACTCATTCATGAACTTCAGACATTCCTGTTCCGTTATCAACCTAAGTGGCTTCGCTTCTACCCATTTGGTCATATAATCGATGGCAACTATAACAAACCGACCGGCCTTTAGCTTTCTAAGAATGGACCCAGATATATCTACCCCTGAGCAAAGAAAGGGTATAGGAGATAAGATCGAGTATAGCTCTTACGGTGGTATTTCGATCTGGATCGATCGTTGAAATGGCACTTCTCACACTTCTTCACATATTCCGTAGCTTCCTTGATGATTGTAGGCCAATAGTACCCCTAACAAAGTACTTTGTAGGCTAATGACTTAGCAGCCATATGGTCGCCACAAATGCCCTCGTGAACTTCTCGAAGAGCATATTCAGCTTCGGACGGGACTAGACACTTCAACAATGGTGACGAAAAAGCCCTTCGATAAAGATCCCCATCAATAAGAACAAAATTTGCACTCTTTTATTAACTTTCTTGGCCAACATCTATCCGAAGAAAGGATGCCATCTGCCATATAATCTAGATACGGGGTCATCCAACAGTTAGAACGTTCAATGCACATCACCACCTCATGCTGGATACTAGGCTGTTGCAGAATCTCCAAGTAAACTGACCCATCAAAGTTGTTAGCATCCGTAGTGGCCAGCTTCGACAATGCATCGGCAATAGAATTCTCATTATGCTCTACACCCTGAAACTCATAGGAGATGAAATACTGAAGCCGATCTTTCAATTTTGCCAAGTACTTGATCATTCTGGAACCTCGAGCTTCATATTCCCCTGAGACCTGCTTGACGACTAGCTGAGAATCACTATAGATGATCAATTTCTGAACTTCTAGACTCTTCGCCAGTCGAACTCCTGCCAACACTGCTTCGTACTCTGCCTCGTTATTCGTTGCCCTGAACCCAAATCTGACTGCTTGCTACACCTTGAATCCCTCCAGACTCATCAAGATAATCCTTGCTCCAATCGACATCCGGCGTAGAGACCCATCTCGCATCTGGCAAATCCACGAAACTATGATCGTCTAAAGAACTGCAAATCGCTTTCGATCGGACTCTTCACTTCCAGCAACTCTGATCTCGCTTCGTGAATGAACACTCCACCATGAAATCAACCAAAGCTTGACCTTTGATAGTAGTTCGGGGATGATATTCTAAAATTGAGACAATTCCATCGTCCATGCGGTCAATCTCCCCAATACTTCAGGTTTGCTCATTACTTTCTTCAAAGGTTGATCCGTCTAAACCACCAAGAGCCGACCTTGAAAATACTGCCTAAGCTTTCGACTAGCTATCATCAAAGCAAAGTCAAATTTCTCAATATTCAGGTACCTGGTTTCAACATCCCTTAGGACATGACTGACATAATAAACTGGATGATTCTTTCCCCCCACTTCTCGAACCAACATTGCTCCTACCGCCAACAAACTAGCTGCCAGATACAAGTATAGTGGCTCAACAGGAACTGGCTTCACCAACAAAGGTGCCGAAGACAAATACGTCTTTATTCCGTGGAGAGCGTCTTCACACTCCGAAGTCCACTGGAACGTCTTTGCATTCTTCGGTCCTTTCAACGTGTCAAAGAACGACAAACATCTTTCTGTCGATTTGGACATGAATCTCCTTAAAGATGAAATCCTCCCAGTCAGATGTTGAACATCTTTAAATGACTGAGGAGTCTTCATGTTTAGAATAGCCTGGATCTTCTCTGGATTGGCTTCAATACCCCTCTGACTGACCTGATAACCCAGGAACTTCCCTGCACCAAGTCCGAAGGTGCACTTGGTAGGATTGAGTCTCAAGTTGTGATGACGAACCGTCTGAAAGTATTCCTCTAGATCATCTAGGTGATTCTGAACGATCATGCTCTTCACTATCATGTCATCCACATATACCTCCATATTCCTCCCCAACTGCTTCTGGAAGACGAAGTTCATCATTCTCTGATAGGTGGCCCCAGCATTTATCAAGCCAAATGTCATCTTCTTGTAGGCATACACCAAACGGTGCATGATGAATGCTGTCTTCGGAATGTCCTCTTGGCACATAGAGATCTGGTGATAACCTGAAAAAGCATCCATAAAGCTTAGTAGTGCATACCCCGAAGTCGCATCAATGAGCTGATCAATGTGAGGTAGAAGATAGAAGTCCTTCGGGCATGCTTTGTTCAGGTCCGTATAGTCAATGTACACTTGCCACTTCCCGTTCTGCTTCTGGACCAGCACCACGTTATCCATCCACTCCGGATAATCTATCTCAAAGATGAAATCAGCAGCTATCAGCTTTGTGATCTCTTCATCAATGATCCGTTGACTTTCTGGTGCGAAGATCCGCCTCTTCTGCCGAACTGGCTTCTTTGATGGATCCACTTCCAGCCTATGCTCTGCTATCTTTCGGCTGACTCCGGGTATATCTTTGGGTTCCCAAGCGAAGATATCCACATAACAGCGAAGAAGTTCCATAAGGTTTGTCCGGAGAGGTTCCGGCAGACCCGAACATATCTTCACTGTTTTGTCCTTCTTACCGAGAATCAGCTCGATCTCCTCCATTTCTCCTGCTGGCATGACTAATGGCTCCGAACTGCTTGCGGTAAATGGCTCGAATTCTATCGCCATGGTCTGCTTCTGCTTGCTAACCCTAACTCCCGAGGCAATTACGACATTCCGATAGCATCGTCTGGCCAGATCCAAGTTCCCTGCTACCTCTCCAACTCCATGTGTCGTTGGGAACTTGATCTTAAATTGAGGAATGGAAGTCACAGCTTGTAGAGCTATCAGAGTAGGTCTACCCAGTATGGCGTTGTAGGCCGAATCTATATGTACAACATAAAATTTACATGTTATCTCTACCTACCGAGGAGCTATGCCGAAGATTACTGGTAGTTTAATAGTGCCTGCGACTTTGACCGGATCGTTACTAAAACCATATAAGGGGGCCTCCTGCCCAACCTCCATCTTTCGCTCATTAAGATGCATCCTCTGATAAGCATGGGCATATAGAATGTCAACAGAGGAGCCATTGTCTATCATCATCTGCTTCATATCCACCGAACCCACTTGTGCAGTTATCACCAGTGCTCCTTCATGGGGTTCGATGGGCTCCGAAGGATAATCTTCATCAATTAAGGATATGATCGTCCTTGAAACGGCCTCATTTGGTCTTGGAGAACACTGCAGCGCATCGACATGGCCCGAGTTCGATACCCTCCTCTCTTCCCTACCAATTTACTGCCAGTCCACCGTGAATTACATCAATACGCGTGCCTTGGCGGCTGATTTGGAGCAGGTTGCACAGGTGGAACCGGTTGAACCACTTGAACAGTACGATCATCATTCTGCTATTTTTGCTGATGTTCCCTTCCAGCCACATACTGAACCAACACACCCCTCTGAACCTTCCTCTCCACAAAGTCCTTCAGACTACAACATTCATTTGTATCGTGACCTGTGGCTTGATGATAGCCACAAAACTTTTGAGTGTTGCCCTGTCCGGGATTAATATTTTCACGAGGAGGTTCATAGTACGGCTGATTCCTGATCTGATCCAATATTACCGACCTATCCGTATTCAGTTTGGTGTATACCTTTTTCACCTTCTGGGTAGGAGCAGGTGGGTGATTACTTCTTTGTCGCCAATTGTTGTTGTACTTCTTCAAACTGCCCTCTGGCCGATCATTACTTCCTCCCCCCTTCCTTTGATCGCCTTCAGCTTTGTTATCTGCCTCTTTCATTCTGTCCGAAGAAGGACGCTTCAGGCTATTCATAGCCTCCTCCACCACAATATAGCCCTCAGCTTTATCAAAAGCTTCGGCCAGACTCTTCGAATGGTGAAACATTAGCTTCTTCACCAGCTTCTCTGATTTCACCAGATCTAAACCGTTCTGAAAAAACCTGACAGCTTGAAGATCATTAAGGTCTGACACCTGGCCAACTGCTTCCCTGAATCGCTTCACATACTGACCCAGGGACTCATTCGAAAACTGTCGAACTTGGGCCAACAAACCTGTAGGCTTTCCCCTCCTTCTGTTGCTCCCAAAACGAGCATGAAATTTATCGCACAGCCCAGACCATGACGAGACTGAATCCATAGGCAAAGTCCCCAACCACTGTCTAGCATCCTTCCTCAACGTTGTTACAAACGTATGACACTTAGCAGCATCAGTGAAATCGTAGTAATCCATCAGCCTGTCAAACGTCTGGCTATGGTCATAAGGATCCCCTGACCCATCATAACTCTCCATGTGGGGCAACTTCTTGGTGGTATCTGCCTTCTCCTTAAGAATATCCGAGGAAAAAGGAGACGTCTTCTTTCCCAAAGTATCTTTCACCTGTTGAACCTCGGCCAACTGCCTCCAAAGCTCCTTTAACTCTTTAACCAAAAAGTCTACACCTTCCGGCTGTGAGGAGACTTCTTTCTCCGGAGATATCCTCTTCTTCTGAGTAGATCGACCTCTTCCATCAGAACCCACTACTCTCGATGGACTTTTAGATCTACTTCGGCGTGTGGCCCTGTCATCATGGTGAGAATACTCAAGCCGATGCACCTTCTTTGTAGTCTCTGGAATGTGTTCTCTAGACCTACTTCTTCGCCTACTGTCACCGTGATCCCAAGAACCAATATGATAAAGTACTTTCTTTGATATATCAGGAGTTTTGCTTCTTGATCTCCTTTTATCCTGAGATCGACCTCGAGATACATGACTAGAGTGCACCGGTTCCTTCCCTTCTCTTTGTTGTACATCCCTGGGCTTGCTACGTCTTTCAGACTACACATGACTGGACGCCTCGTCCTTCAACTCTGCTATCCGAAGCATTTGTTCGGCTATATCCTCCCTTTGCTTCAGAAGAACTTCCAAAGCTTTATCTGCTTCGTCTGCCATCTTCGCCAACTTGGCCGCTTTATCATCCCGACCACTTCGGTGATGGGTTATAGGCGGTGTACCTTCTACTCGGCTTCGGCCATGATCACACTCCTTGTCAGCAGCAAAGACCAACCTCCTTCTGGCTTCACCATGGGCTCTCGAACGAGAACCCCCTGAATCATGCTTGGAAGCCGCACTGTCATGAGCACTCTTTGAGGGACCCAGACGATCCCTAACAGAAATACGTTGTATGGAAGAGCTTACAGCCATCGGCTATCCCTCCGGTGTCACAGTTCTACTCCTCACCATCTTCCAACGTAGAACAACTGAAAGCTTATGATTGAAAACTCAAAAGCACTAGAACACACCCATCCTTCTAGCGCCAATGTTAACGCCAAGATCTTCTGCCACGTCTCAATCACGTAAGACGTTCTGATCCTGCACAATAAACACGATCAACACCAAAAACTTGACGGCTTCAACCGTCGGGGGATAGCTCAGGCATGAGAGTCAGTACAGGCGATCACAAGGTTAAAATATCTAGTGTATTGAGAGAGATAAAAATCAGTTACTTGTTCTTGTATGTTATCCTTGTTATCATATACTCTTCAACCCGGTTTACCGTGCCACCCACCACCGACTGACACAGCCCCCTATCTCTGATGATCTCAGTTGACTGAGTGCAGCTCACCCACTATCTACCGTCACTGTTCCCATCGCCGGCCGACTAAGAATCTTATCCACATTAATGCATGGCAGAGATCACAGTCAACTATCATCTTTTTTCATCATTATCGGTCAAAGATGGAGATATTTAAATATCTGATGGGTCAACTCACTGACCCAACCCAATAATGTAAGGACTCAACAAAGATAACATAATGACTAGGCCCACTAACTCGGCTCAAACCATTCGGCCTAGTATGTGAAATATCATGGCCCAACAATAATTATAATTATTATTATGCACCTGCTTTTCTCCTGCTTCAGTCTTCCTAATCTCTTCTTCCTCCTCTCTTTCAGTTTCTTCTTTCCCATCATCTGTTTCTTTCATTTCACCCTGCAGAACACAAACAAAATTTTTTTGTAGATAAATTCAATCACCTCCCTCTTGGTTCTTTATCAACTTAATCTTTTTCTTTCTTTTTTTTACCATGTTTCTCTCTTATCACATGTCTTATTTTCACATGTCAAGTGACTACAGAAATAAACTCACTATTTTTACCATGTCTTATTGGGGGGAATTTTTGCTGAATTGTTTTCTCACTATTTCAAAATTCATAAATACAAAAAAAAGGCATTACTCTATTTCAAGAAAACTGTGGGGAATTTTTGTTTTTTCTTCAGCTTATCCTAAAAAAAGCTGTTTATAAACTCCAAAAAAAAATTCAAAATGCACATGAATTTCTCAGCGTGAGCAGAACAGCTGTTGTTTTGTATTTCTATCAGTTTGCTTTACCGGGCAGACAAATAGATAGATGTTCAAGAGAAGACAGACAGAGAACCAAAAGATATCTCCCGCATGAGAAATCCACATGTATGTATGTGGTCGGATTAACGACATTTCTCGGGGACCATTTATGACTCCCAACAGGCCACACTCTGACCTGGAAAGATGGGGGAAAAAAGAGGCTGTCTTTCCCCTTTTGGTCATGAAAATAAAAGTAAAATTCTTTTTTAAAAAGAAAAAGTAGGCTGGTTTTCGAATTTAGGCAATCAATTTAAACAAATCACTGCAGAAACATTTGATGGTGAAGCTATGCTATATTTTCATAATTCAAACTAGTCATAGATTAACTAAACTTGTAAGTCAAGTTACATGGGTTAAGTACTACTTGAGTAGTTGAGAATCGAGTTATTCTAAGTTTTATAATGCGTGCCAATTATTAAGAAAACTCGAAAGGAAGGAAAATATTAGAAAATTGTCGAGTAAATAGACAGATAGCTTTTCTTCTTCTTCTTCCTCGGATTTTAATTTTGGAGTAGAAATTGGTGAATTTCCTGTTGCATTTGACTTGGGGGGTAACTGAGGAGTGGAGGAAGCAGAAGAGGTAGAAGTAAGGTCCTGCAGTTTGCTTTGAACTCCCATATCTCTAGTCAACAACGTTTGCTACTTTCTTCTCTGAAATATTGAAAGGGAAAGAGAAAGAACTATATATAAGAATACATTCATTTAATTTAACTTAACTAATACAAGAAAGAAATTATCAAGTGTTATATATATAATAGGTAGGACCGATCGACCACCTTTGATGATATTGTGGAATTGAGCTTCATCATCATCATCATAGGTGGAGAAACAAGCTGGAGGTTTTGTTTGGATGAATCGAGAGTGAGAAGGGTAAATAAGAGGTACAGACATTGTAATTCTGCTTGTTAAGTTTCTAAATGATCTTCCACCAAGTGTTTTTGCAGACAAACGCTCTATCGGAACTTCCCTTGAAAGTGGGTTGCATATGTATTTCTCATCCTCATTCCACTTGGAGTTTAGAGCAAATCCCTCTGGTGATAAAACACTCCCATGTATTAACTGATCTTGCCTGCAATGTTTCATTTCTAATCAAAATTCATCACATAAACCCAAGTCCAACAACAAAAAACAAGCAAGTAAATTCACATGAAACTACTGCACAAATTGAGCTTACCTCTTAGTGTACTGGAAAATGAGTATGTAGATGGGTCGATTTCTTTCGGGAAACAATTAGCAATATATAATGTGAGAACATAATATACGTATATATATATATATGTTGTAATACCCGGTAAAATAAATAAATAAACAAATATTGAATAATAAAAAAAAATTATTTTGTTTAAAACATATTAATTGGACTTTTGTCTTTTCTTTGAGTCAATCTAATCATTTAATTTATGTGGGCTAAAATATTAATAAATGATAGATAAATTAAATTGGTAAAATTGAGTTTTTAAACTAAGTGGGTCTAAATTATAATTGTGTAATTTTAAAATCCTATTAAAATTTGGAGAGTTAATAATATATTATATTAATTAATAAAATCTGTTTTAAGTGAATAAATAACTAAACATAATCTTATTTTTATTATACAACCTGAGAAAGAGGAGGAGTCAAGCCGTCCCTTATTGTATTTGTGAGAGAAGTTGCGTACGAAATAATCAAAAAAAGGAGCATCAGCCATCAGGTTTTTTTTTTTTCGTTTCTTTTAGTTCACAGTTAAAATTTTGAAATAGTATATATGATTGATTTGACCGGATGTTAAGTTTATTAGATTACCATGTTATAACAGAAGGCATTAGACTATATATAGATATATACGGTCCGGATCTTAAGCTCACCCTTTATCTAACATACCTTGCTCACCCCCCTTTGACGATGGACCGGGCGACGATTCGGTCCGTCGCTATATATAGAACCATCGTCTTAGCTTTTAACGACGAATAACATATAGTGACAAACAACATATAACGACGGATCGAACCTATAGCAACGGACCGAATCGTCACCCGGTCCGTCGCCAAAGGAGGGTGAGCAAGTATGTTAAATAAGGGGTGAGCTTAAGATCCGGACCGTAAATATATATTATATATATACTGAACCTGCTAGGGAAAAAAAAAGAAGAAAAAGTTAACGTGGAAATTGAAAAGTTGCTGCAAGACAATAATTATGTTATTATATATATATATATATATATATATATATATATATATATATATTGTAATAAGTTTTGGCCATGAAATGTATAAACGGAATTAATATATATAATTGAAGTTATGTATATTAATTTGAATTAATTAATTTTTTCGACATAGTTATAAAAAATTTTAATAATAAAATTTGATTGTATTATATTATTAATGATTGGATTATAATAAAATCTTATTAAATTAATTAGATTGAACAGAGAGAGTCTAAACGAGTTTTTGGAATATACTTTGAGTATTACATTGCTTAATCCAGGTACGGATTCCGTACTCTTCCAGCGACTCTTTTATTTTTAATTTGTTCGTTTCGTTATTTGTTTCGAAATTTAGTATTGCTTCTCATAATTATCCTTTGTCAATTTATTGTGATAGTTTTGTTTTGGCGTTATATTAGAACTCATGTTTGTACTCGTTAGACTAGTATATCATGTCTAAATTTTATTTTTGATATTTATAGTGATGTACATGTTAGTATATTTTTGAAGACTTGTGTTGATGATTCGTTCGATTTAACATATACACGTTAGAACCCATTTGTATTGATATTTTGTCGCATGTGTTGTGACATGATATTTTGTTAGAATACCATAGGGTATACCTGATAAGTAGGTTTTATATCTACTTATCCGGTATCTATTACTTGAATTAGTTGCTTAAACTAGGGCTGTAAATGGTAACCGAAAAATTCGTATTCGTCCGCATCCGTATTCGAAAAAAAGCGGATATTATTCAGATTCGAAAAAACGGATATATCCGTATTTTGGTTTAAAGGTATCTCAGAATAAACGGATACGAATACGGATATAGGCGTATTCGTATTCGATTAACATCCGTCCGTAAATATATCCGGCGGATACGGATATCCGGATTCCGATATCTGGAATCCGTATCCGAATAACTTGTATATATATATATACACACACACACTTAATATTTACATTAATTAAGTTATTAATTAATGTAAATTATTAATTAATAATTTACCTATATAAGTTGTTAATAATTTAATATATACATATATATATATATATTAATATATATATATATATATATATATGTATTTATTAATAACTTATATTCATTGATTAATCACTTACATTCATTTATATAAGTTATTAATATATACGTGTGTGTATATATTAATAAATCATAACTTAGATTCATTAATTAATCACTTTAACTTATATTCATTAATTAATAACTTATATATACATTTATATATATAAGTTATTATATATATACACACATATATATTAATAACTTGCATTAATTAATTAATAACTTACATATATATATATATATAGTAACTTACATTTACATATATATATATATATATAAGTTATTATATATATATATAATATACACACATATATATTAATAACTTACATTCATTAATTAATCACTTACATTCATTTATATAAGCTATTAATATATATTTATATATATATATATACACGTTTAAGGACAACGATTAGAGGCGGGAGCAATGGACAATATAATTTTATTGTTAAAATGTGTTAAGTCCGAATTAATTTAAAATTAATCTAGAAGGAGAGTTAAAAAATTAATTCACGTTTATGAATTTTTGGGTGGAGAGAGTATTTATCACTTTCATTTGCCTAATTATTTAGAAACTAGAAGTCCAAATATGTAAAATAAGTTCAATGTCAATTTTGAATCAAGTTAGATTAACTAGTTGTCACACATACATTACAACTCGTACTTCCATAAATATAATGAAATCAAATAATTTCTTATAACCATGTAATTTATTTATTGAGGATAAATAATAAATAAATCTCCCATAAATATTACTATTCATTTATTAAATATTAATTTATTTCTCTTTTTATTATTTAATAAAATTTGAAAGAATAATATTGAGATTTTAATTTCAATTTGATCCATCAAACAAAGTATCGGTTACATTATTGAATCTTTTTATTTTCACCCAAAACGTCAATTAGCATGTTCCTCCCTTTATGATTAGGATGTTTAATTAATATGTATGGTTTAAATATTAAATTGTGTTTAATTAATATGTATGATTTAAAATTTAATTTTTTTTTTTCGTAAATATTTTGAATGAATTTTATATTAGGTTACTGATAAACGAATTCGGATATTCGGATATCCGAATAATTTGTCTATTCGGATAAAATAAATGAGAATGCGGATATTATCCAGTATTCAATATTTTTCCTAATAATTTGATCACGGATAATATTTTTAAAATCCATGGATCAATTTGGATACGGATACGGATAGCTTAATTAGTTTTCCGGATACGGATACGGATACGGATATACCTGTATCCGTATCCGTTTAATACCGTTTACACCCCTAGCTTAAACATATGTTTCTTAGTTACTTTTCGTACATTTTATGTTATTTTGTAGGCTATGACATAACATTGGCATGAAGAAGCAAAGAAAAGCAATTCGGACATCTTTTGGACTAAAATATGCAAGCAAATACAAGAAGGGGAGATTGCAGGGCTTTTAACACCAAGTTGGATGCATGTTCTTGGCTTGGAACTTGGATTATCCTGTAGATCTTCTTCTTAGCTTTCCGGAACATCTTGAATCATCCCAATCGGAGTTCGGATGCAAGAGTTATGGCCTTTTTATCAACGAAGATCAAAGCTAAGAGTTCTCATGCTTGCAATTTACACAGCATCTACTTCAAGCTCTATTTCAATCTTTTTCCGGTCAGAAATTTTCAATTCTCGAAGAATGAAAGTTGTAGAGCTCGTCGATAGCTTCGATTTGATAGGTGGAAGGTCCCGTAACTCCTCCCGGATCTAAAGTTATGGCCATTTTACCAAAGGACACTATAGCAGAAAAGTGACCCCCGTCGGGGCGGGCTTTCCCTTCACAAAATGCCCGCCGGGGCGGGCATACCAGCTGTAAAACAGTAAGGACCCCCATCGGGGCGGGCCCTTATAGCCTTATAACCTCCGCCGGGGCGGGGGTACGCGCAAACAAGTCGTTTTTTGTCTGAATTTGAGTCCAAGAAGGATTGGTTTGATCCGATTGACTCAAGGACTTCCAAGAGGACTTAAAGACATGTAAAGAGGCATATAAAAGGAGGAGAATCACATATATTAGAGAGGGAGAGAGGATTCCATTAAATTAGATTAGAGTAGAATAAGAAAACACTAGTTTTTTTGAGATTTGGAGATTGAAGCGACTTGGAGATTATTGAAGATTCAAAGTAGGAGCAAGGAGAGAGCATCAAATCTATAGACAATAGATTCTATCTTCTCATTTTCTTTTATTCTTATCTTTTAATGTGTATTCAAGTGTGGATTCTTAGTTTTAATTCAATGAACTAATTTTTTGTTTGAGATTACAATGGATCTTATTGTGTAGCTTATTTTAATATGATTCACTATCAATTATTATGTTCTATTTTGAGGATTGTCTATTGTGATTTGGACTTAATTGTTTAATTGATTGGCCATCAATTACCTTGATAATCTATATGAACTCGAGAGATGAAGTTTAGCTTTAGATCTAATCATAATAGCATGTGTTTGTGATTTCTGCATAGATGAAATTCATGATTCGTGTTTAGGATAGAAATATGCCTTTACGCCATATGTAATCTTATAGAGAACTTGTGCTTTAAATCCTTTTTAATTGTAATTCACATAGAGATATAGTGGATTAGTTAATTAGGGTGTCTTGCTTAATTCTATCATCTATGGATTTAAGTGAGTATGGATATTTTGCATCGAGAGGTGGTTTTATCTACTTTAGTGTTCTTGATTAACAATTCAGGATAGAGAATAATTGATAAGAAGTGTGTTAACTTAAATGAAGCAATAAGTGAAGTTGTGATTTTAAATCTCCGTAATCTTAATTTAACTAGTGGAATTTAATAGTAGTTTAATTATATAATTTGAAATTCATTCGTTTAAATAAGATTAAATTGGTTATAGGTTAGAACTTGGTAATTCTTGTTAACTAATTCCCCGTGGGAACGATACTCTACTTTCACTGTATTACTTGTTGACCACGTATACTTGCATGTTATGAGCGTATATAGAATTTACCCAACAAGTTTTTGGCGCCGTTGTCGGGGAATTAGTTTAATATATCTTTGCCAATATTAGCTTCAATCAAATTAGTCTTAATTTAAATATTTTTTTTCTTTCTTTATTTTTTTTTTCTTTTATTATCTTCTTATTTTTCTCTCGTTTCAGGTACCATGGATGGATGCAATTATCAAAGGCCATATTCGAATATGACTCCACCAAGGGACACATGAATTGATGGACTTAATGCATTTTCTGTATTATCAGCGCATCTTGAGACACTTTCGAGGAGGTTGGATGTAGTTGCAGCCCAACGTAATCGAAGGATAGCAATTACGTGCAATTATTGTGCTGGCAATCACCCGAGTAATCAATGCACCATCAGTCTTGGGCCGGTACAGTATGGTGGTTACTACCTCAACCAGTATGCATATGATAATTATCATCAAGTTTGGGGGTATCACCCGGATTCGTCATGGAGAAATACTTATGAAGACCAATACTACGCTCCAAATCCAACATACACACCGGAATTTTCATGTAAACCTCCATTGCCACAAGAAAAAGTCAAATTTAGAGGAATTACTGTTAAAGCTCATAGCAAACCAAGAGGAGAGGATGATGAATCAAGAAATATTGAGCCACAATTTTCAGAACCAAATGGAACAACTCATCACCACTTCAACCCATGGTCCTCAATACATTGATTCCAAAACTGAGACAGATAATTTAAGGTTGGAGGAATTATTGTCCAAGTTCGTAGCATCAAATGAGGAGAGGAGGATTAATCAAGAGCGATCAATTCAGAATCAAGAGATAGCAATTCAAAATCTGCAGAACAAGATGGATCAAATGCTCAAAGCCTTGAACAACTGTCCTCAAAACAATTGGTGTTATGACGAGGATTCCGAGATTGATGAAGTGCCCGAGCCAAATCTACAACCGGATGAGCCACGAGATGTTGAAAAAGAGGAGACAAGTGGGGATAATGACAACAAAGTCCGTGAAGAACTAACTATGAGTACTAACGAGGATGAGCCGATGTTATTAGTGCCCCAAGTTCCTTCTCCGCCAAAGATCAAGGATCCAGTTAGATTTGCAAAACTGTGCTCGCTTGGTAGTCATGTCGTCGGTGAAGCTATTTATGACATAAGAGTGAGTACAATTTTAAATCCATGGTGGGACGAGAAAGAGAAGATAGACGAAGAGCCCATTGTATGTGACAAGCTGCCATGCCCCAAAGTGATCACATACACAATGGAGAAAACACCTGTGGGACGTTCTTGATTGAGATCATACCAAATCAGAGCATGCTAGGTGACTTTAATGCATTGGCCATCACAAATGGGAACCTACCAAAAGCTATATTATTTTTGATGGATGGAGGGTTCCTCAATTATCGAAGAGGAATTGGATAGCGTTGACCAAATAAAGTCAGGCTGAAAGACTGTAATTCAAGAGCTAACTGGGAGGCAATCCAGGAATTTTTATATTTATATGCTTTACTAGTTTATTTAGTAGATAGGAATTAATTTGCTTATTAAGTTCTCTTACCAATCCAAGTGCTATTCTAATCCATGTTGTCTCTCTTAATTGTAGGTATTAGAGGTTCAATGGACATGCAAATGATTATGAAAAGGTTATTCAAGTCCAATTCAAGTGTGGTGCCCAATTTGTTCCATGTGCCTTAACTTATTCTCCAAACTTAACAGACAAAGAGGAGAATTGCTATATTTTCAAGGAAGTCTTCTACTTTACTTTTTTCTATTTCAGCCATTGAGGACAATGTCTAGTTTAAGTTTGGGGGCATTTTAGTGTCGTATTGCATGTAGTTAATTATTTACATTGTAGTTAGTATAGTTACATTTAATTTTTGCATTCAATTTTTTTAAAATTAAAAAAATTGAAAAATTAAAAAATTTCAAAAATAGTTAGTTTACTATGTTTATATAGCATTTAGTACATCTTTCATGAGTCCATTTGTTTGATATTTACAGTTTGTTTTGGCCAATGATGAGATTGGAATTGGGTAGACAAGTATAGTACTGACTATTAGAGCTTTGATGTGATTTCTTGTTAGGAATTGAGTCTTTTTCTGTTTGAAACTTGTATAATAAGGATAGCACAGTAAAAACAACTTGTTGATTGATTGAGTTTAAATTGATACATAATGGGACTCTAAAGGATGATGCTAGTTTGAATGAAAGAATGACAAGAATAAGTAGTGATGATTGGGGTATATAAGCTATATAAAAAAAAGAGAAAAAAAAGTATGAATAAACACCATGGCGTGCTTGTCTAGTTTTGTGGCCTTTGTTACTTGAGTAAGTAAGCCCGAGGGGATTGTCTTTACACCTAGCGCCCTAAGGTCTTAATGGTCTGGGAGTCGTTGGTCAAAAGCTCGTTAAGATAGCATTGAAAAGCCTAAGGGAATAAGACATTACATAACTATATGTATATAAACCAAAAAAAAAATTTGAATAAAATGGAAAATAAGAGCAAAAAGCCCCCGTAGATGAAAAATAAAGCATAAGTATCCCATGTTGACCCTCGATATTGGTAATTGTTTGATTTTAGTTGGATCTAGCTTGTTTTTGGATTTCTTGAGTTTACACTGTATGATGCCTTCGAAGAGACTTGTTATGTGTTAAATTTGATTTTATATCAGTTAACATTGTTGTGGAGCACACACGCGCTATATTAGTGATAACAGTCTAAGATTTGAAGATTGATTGGGAAATTATTGATTTGTTTTGATATGATGTATTATCATGTTTACTTGATTTCTCTAAGGCCGGCTGATTAGACTTGTTTCTGTCATTACTGTTGGATTCGTAAGCATGTAGATTAGTTGCATTGCATAGCATTGTTGTTTTGTGTTTTTGCTTGAGGACAAGTAAAGGTAAGTTTGGGGGTATTTGATAAGTAGGTTTTATACCTACTTATCTCGTAACTATTACTTGAATTAGTTGCTTAAACCTATGTTTATTAGTTACTTTTCATACATTTTATGTTATTTTGTAGGCTATGACATAACATTGGCATAAGAAGCAAGGAAAAGCAATTCAGACATCTTTTGGACTAAAATATGCAAGCAAATACAAAAAGGGGAGATTACAGGGCTTTTAACACCAAGTTGGATGCATGTTCTTGGCTTGGAACTTGGATTATACTATAGAGCTTCTTCTTAGATTTCCAGAATATCTTGAATCATCCCAATAGGAGTTCGGATGCGAGAGTTATGGCTTTTTTATCAACGAAGATCAAAGCTAAGAGTTCTCATTCTTGCAATTTACACAGCATCTACTTCAATCTCGATTTCGATCTTGTTCCGGCCATAATTTCTCAATTCTCAAAGAATGAAAGTTGTAGATCTTGTCGATAGCTTCGATTTGATAGGTGGCAGGCCCCATAACTCCTCTCAGATCAAACGTTATGGCCGTTTTACCAGAGGACACTACAACAGAAAAGTGACCCCAGTAAAATGCTTTTTCCTTCGATAAAATGCCCACCAAGGGGTATACCACAGGTCTTAAATAAGAAGGACCCCACGGGCGGGCCTTTTTAGTTTTATAACCCTTCACCGTAGGCGGGAGTACACGTAAAAAAGTCGTTTTTTGTCCGAATTTGAGTCCAAGAAGGATTGGTTCGATCCGATTGACTCAAGGACTTCCAAGAGGACTTAAAGACATGTAAAGAGGCATATAAAAGGAGGAGAATCACATAGATAAGAGAGGGAGAGAAGATTCTATTAGATTAGAGTAGAGTAGAATAGGAGAAAACACTAGTTTTTATGAGATTTGGAGATTGAAGCAATTTGGAGACCATTGAAGATTCAAAGTAGGAGCAAGGAGAGAGCATCAAATCTACAGAAAATAGATTCTATCTTCTCATCTTCTTTTATTCTTATCTTTTAATGTGTATTCAAGTGTGGATTCTTAGTTTTAATTCAATGAACTAATTCTTTGTTTGAGATTACAATGGATCTTATTGTGTAGTTTATTTTAATATGATTTACTATCAATTATTATGTTCTATTGTGAGGATTGTCTATTGTGATTTGGACTTAATTGTTTAATTGATTGGCCATCAATTACCGTGATAATCTATATGAACTCGAGAGATGATGTTTAGATTTAGATCTAATCATAATAGCATGTGTTTGTGATTTTCTACATAGATGGAATTCATGATTCGTGTTTAGGATAGAGATATGCCTTTACGCCATATGTAATCTTATAGAGAACTTGTGCTTTAAATCTTTTTTAATTGTAATTCACATAGAGATGTAGTTGATTAGTTAATTAGGGTGTCTTGCTTAATTCTATCATCTGTGGATTTAAGTGAGTATGGGTATTATGCATCGAGAGGTGGTTTTATCTACTTTAGTGTTCTTGATTAACAATTCAGGATAGAAAATAATTGATGAGAAGTGTTACCTTAAATAAAGCAATAAGTGAAGTTGTGATTTTAAATCTCCGTAATCTTAATTTAACTAGTGGAATTTAATAGTAGTTTAATTATATAATTTGAAATTCATTCGTTTAAATAAGATTAAATTGGTTATAGGTTAGTACTTGGTAATTCTTGCTAACTAATTCCTCGTGGGAACGATACTCTACTTTCACTGTATTACTTGTTGACCACGTATACTTGCGTGTTGTGAGTGTATATAGAATTTACCCAACAATATCTAAGCTATTACCACCTGTGGGGGTACCACAAGCATGTCTTCTTGGCACCGAGGCATGACACCTTCCGTGGCGGTGTGATCAGTCCACGACGTCTCCATTTTATGCGCCGGTGGGAGTTGGTCATTTGGTGTTTTGTTGTGGGAGGCGTATGGATCGACCCTAGTTTTTCTATTCTGTTCTGTTTTGCGGATTGCTGATGTTTGTGCCAAACACACCTTTCGATTTTACATGCATTGGACTCGCGGTCCAATGTCTGTGACTTGCCTGTGTGGCATTATTTGATTTACCTGTGTGGCATTATTTGACTTGCCTGTGTGGCAAGGTATATTTCTGTCCTATTTTGAGCTCAGTATAAAATAACACCCGGCCATTTGATTCAGCCTATTATTTTATTGTGTTAGTTTCGTTTCAGTTCGTTTCATTTCGTTTCATTTCATTTAATTGAGTTATAAGTTATTTCGGTTCATTAATTGTATTCTATATCCGTACTGGGCATTTGGCTCATGCTGTGTTTTTCTTCCGGCAGGTAAATCAGAGGGATCAAGGGCAAGTGTGACGAGAGCTCCCTTTTATCCAAATGATTTAGATATATTATGTTTAGGTTATGATACATTAGTTTGTTCAGAATTGTAATAATTATTTTAGATTGTGGTTTGAGACAGTTGATATTTATTGTGGTTGACTTGTGGTATTTATCAGATATTAAGACTATTCTATTGTGGCTTTGAGCCTTGCCATTAAATTCATCTGTTTTGTTATGTTTTGAATAACCTCTCTTTCAACTTCGGAAAGGGGGTGTTACAGAGTTGATATTAGAGTCAGGTTCTTTCTTGTAGAAAACCTATTTAGGTTTGACCTGTGAGTTATGGGTAGACTTCTGGGTTAGGTTTTTGTTCTGTTTGATTTTCTGTTCAACTATCATATCCGCTATATTCGAATTTGTCTCTAATCTGCTTTGTTTATATTCGTGATCTCTTCCTTAGATGACTCGTAGATCCGCTAAAGTTGTTGGGAGACGAGGTAACAATAGGGGAAGAGGTGAGGGTCAGCCCAATGAGCAACCTAATGATCAGATTAATGCTCAATTGGCTACCTTGGTGAATCAGGCGGTGAATCAGGCTTTACCTCAGTTGGTGGCATAGGTTGTACAGGCAATGTAACAACCGCCATCAGAAATTCTTGAACAAGAGAATCCGAGAAATAAAGGTCAGCATAAAAATGTTGAGGAAGAGAATACAGATGGTCGTGATCAGCAGGTGGTTCCGATGTATGTATGGTTGGAAAGGTTTCAAAAGCAGAAACCACAGTCATTCAGTTCAGCTCCGAATCCAATTGAGGCGGAGAATTGGATTGCGCACTTAGAGAAGATCTTTGATGTGTTGGGGTGCTCGGATAATCAGAGAGTATTGCTTGCAGTTTACAAGCTAGAAGGAGATGCACAAAGGTGGTAGAAAGCGATGAAAACAACAAAGGGTGATGGTTATGTTGAGACACTTGGTTGGGCGGAATTTTGTGAGGTCTTTTATCAACAGTACTTCCCAGCTGCTGATAAAGAGGCCTATGCTAGAGAATATCTGTCTATTCGGCAGAAAGATGATGAGTCCATCACGGATTTCATGACGAGATTCACCAGGTTGGCAGGATTTGCGAGAACCTCAGCAGGGACTGCAGCAGAACAAGCAGAGAAATTCAAGTAGAGGATCCATTATAGGTATCGGCAGCATCTTATTAACAAGTTTGCAAACGTGTCAGCAGTGGCTAATGCAGCCAAGAATATTGAGATGGAGCGATAGGACTTTCGATCTTCTAAACCGGAGGGGAGTCGAAAGAGGGACAGAGATGACCAACAGGGTCAAGCATCGGGTCAACATGGGAAGAATCAGGGTGGTCAGTGGAACAGGAATCGTGGTGGTCAACAGGGGCAGTGGCGTGGCCAAAATCAGAATAGGGGTTATCAGCAGTTGCCTCAACAAGGGAAGAATTGTCAGCTTCAGCTACCTTGGCATGGTCAGAATCGTCAGCAGTGGTAGAATCGTCAACAGGGGCGCAGAATCAGGGTCGTTATCCGGGACCAGCTGGTGGAGGTAACCCGAATCTTATTCCGATAGCTCCTTGTGCTATTTGTGGGGCTAATCATCCGGGGAGACAGTGTCATAGAGTCACAGGTGCGTGCTTCTTGTGCGGACAGATGGGTCATATGGGTAGAGATTGTTCCGGGCCACGTGGTAAAGGTGGAGGGGGTGATAATGGTGGTAATGGAGGTCAGCGTCAGGGTGGTTGAGTTTTTTCTTTGACGTATAAACAGGAGGCAAGGGCACCAGGTACTATTTCTGGTACTCTTTTAGTTGGCAATCGTGAGGCGTCTATTTTATTTGATACGGGTTCTACTCATTCCGTTGTTGCTCAGTCTTTTGTTCGGCACCTGAGTGTGCCATCTCAGTCCTTAAGTTCTGTTATGTCTATTACTACCCCGATGGGGACTTCGGTTGTTATTTCTGATTTGTATTGAGGGTGTCCGATTAGTTTTGGGGATAAAATTCGTATGGCTAATCTTCTTCCAATGAGTATGTATGATTTTGATGTCATTCTTGGGATGGACTGGTTGGATAAACATAAGGCCACTATCGATTGTCAGGCGAAGAAGGTTATATTTGGAAATGTGAAGTCTCCAGAGTTCGTGTTTCAGGATTCACGACCAAGTAAGGTTGTGAAGTTGATTTCAGCTTTGAAGGCTGGGAAGTTGGTGGCAAAGGGTTGTGAGGGGTATTTGGCGTTTGTGAAGGATACCTTTAAGGGTGAGTCCCGTATTGAGGATGTTCCAATTGTTCGTAACTTTTCAGATGTGTTTCCTGAGGAGTTATCAGGGTTGCCACCGCAGCGGGAAGTGGAGTTTGCTATTGAGCTTGTTTCTGGTGTGGAGCCTATCTCTAAGGCGCCATATCGAATGACACCATTGGAGTTGCAGGAGTTGAAGGAGCAATTGCAGGAACTGTTGGATCGTGGTGTGATTCGCCCGAGTGTTTTGCCGTGGGGTGCTCCAATCTTGTTTGTGAAGAAGAAGGATGGGTATATGAGGCTGTGCATAGACTACAGGGAGTTGAAAAAGATTACCATTCAGGAATCGGTATCCATTGTCGAGGATTGATGACTTGTTTGACCAACTTCAAGGGGCAAAGTATTTTTCGAAGATAGACTTTGTAAGACCCCGAATTTTATGAAATGAAAGTATTCAATTTTCTTATAATTATTATTTCATTTAGTAAATAATTAAATTGATAAAAGGATTAAAGTTAAGGGTGATATGTGAAAATTTTACAAAGTAAAGCAAGTTGTTATAAAATATTCGTTTGGTCGGGGAATATTCTTTTTGTCGGGGAATATTCATACGATGACACAATCATTGGTGGACCCCACAACAGAATTATTGTCGGAGTTAGAAAATGACAAAATTATCTTTTTATAAAAATAACGGCGAAATTTTTACCGTTAACTGTTGAAATACCAAGTAATAAAAGTACAGTAATACTCGTGGTTGCATAGTAGCACATGATATTGTTTATTGATGCTTACGTAAGAAGTCACTCAGTTATACTCAATTATTGATACAGTAATTGCTGCATAGTATTTCACGTTATTAATTCAATTATTGTCACAATATCGTATGCACAATATTTTATATTATTAAATCAACAATTGAGACGATAAAGTTATTCATATTATTATTTATATTATTGACGATGTCTAGAAAGTTCTATCGAAGAAAGGGGTTTGGTCACCTAATTGCGCGCCAATAAGGAGAAGTCCTTATCGGAAAGCCCCCTCTTTCCTGAGAATAATCTGGTTGTCAATATTGTGAGTTATAATATTAATGATGAATAATTGTTGAAAGATTAAGAAAATGTGTTGATTGAAGATAAAATAATTTGTAGTAAATATTTATTCAATCTTTGATATAAATAAGAAGTCTGTTATGAGATGTTTGTTATAAATTTGGTTTATTTTATAAGGCCCATATGTCATCATCTAAGAGTCACTTTCGCCTATAGTACTTGCCTTTACCAGACGTCAAACCACTTGTCGTTTCATATTACAGGCGTCGAACCACTTGTCGTTTCATATTACAGGTGTTGAACCACTTGTCGTTTCACATTACAGGCGTCGAACCACTTGTCGTTTCACATTACAGGCGTCAAACCACTTGTTATTTCACATTACAGGCGTCAAACCACTTTTCTTTTCACAACACCAGTCGTCAAGCCACTTGCCTCTTCCCATTGTAAGGGCTAAGCTGGAAATCTTCTATAAATAGAAGCTTATTTCTTCTTTCATTCTCACTAATTCACTACGACTCATAAGAGAATTCTATAGAGAGAATCAGATAGAAAGAAAAAGAGTATTCTGTTACTACACTATTGTAGTATCCAATCTCCTACTAAGGTAAGGGGTATTATTTCTTTCGTATTCATGAAGAGAGTTATTTCTTTCAATACTCGTAAGGGTTGTTATTCCATTATTTATTATTCTATTGGAATAACCTGTCTACGTGGACTACCGCATGCATGGTGAAATCCTTTTGTTATTCCATTCTTCAAGATTCGTGGGAATAACTCATTTCACGCGACTACCGTATTATGCAGTGAATAACCCTTCGTATTCAATTGTTATTAAATTATGGAAATGATCTGTCTACGCGGAGTACCGCATGACAGTTGAAAATCCATTTGCAGTTTCGTATATTATTCATTTCAGATTCCTAACTCTAAACTTACTATGGTAAGTATTGCTTTTATAATTCCTGAAATGATCGAAAATTCTTTGATATTTGTGTTTCATCCAGTATCTTTTCATGAAAATATTATTCTGAGCATTCTTGATAAATTTTAACTTTTTCATGCCGGAGTACTATTCACGGGGTACTATTCACGAAGTACTATTCACGGGGTACTATTCACTCGGGTACTATTCACCCGGGATACTATTCATGATAAAAATTAATTTCTTTTCGGTCCAAATCATTTTTGATACAATATTATTCTTGAATTCTACTCCACAAAGCAGTATCATGTTGACAATTTGGACATTATGGAATTCTGGATAAATTGAATTATAAATTTTTAAAATTTATCCTTTGCTTTCTTTTAATTGAATTCTTATATCATTGTCATCATCCTCATGCTTATATTATGATGAAAGTCATCTTTGGCTTACGTGTGTATAGATGGACTGTTGATTGGTATGATTAAGACCAGGAATCATTCGGTATAATCATGACCTGTAATGTTACAAATGATGTGGCAAAAGTCTTCATTGGCCCGTAATGCATTGATGGACAGTTGTTGAGATGAAATGACCATTGGTGATAATAATGAATATCCTTGACCCGTAGTGCATGGATAATTCAGTGATGTGGATTATTTATTACGCTGAGTCTCAGCCATAAAATTGGTGATAACTTTAAATCATAGAAGAAAGTAGATATCATGCTCTACTTGACTCTTCTAATGAATTGCTTGTTCCGCTGTAGTTAAACTTGATGTCTATTATATTTTATCAGTTTAACACTTTTGAAGGCTAACGATAATTTGTTCTGCATTATCTTAGTCATAATATTTCTTACTGGGCTAGTTGAGCTCACCCCTTGCTTTCATTGTTCTCTTCAGGAAATGAGAATATAGTTGGGACTAGTCGGGGAACGGAGTGACGGTCCAGATGTTTGCATTAGTAGTCCTCACTATTCTGTGAACTAGTGTGATAATAAATGTATTGAGGACTTATTTTGAGTTTGAATACTGTCTAGAAGACAATATTTGTATTAAAACTCACAGCTCATGCTGTATATTTAAGTTTGTATTTGTATTTTGTACCATGTATTTGGCGACTCAGAATGGGTGATGTATACCTATTTTGGTGCGTCGCGGACTTGAGGTCAGGCTATCATCAGTTGAGGTTGAGGGATGAGGATATCCCTAAGACAGCTTTTCGTACTCGATATGGGCATTACGAGTTTCTGGTGATGCCATTCGGTTTGACTAACGCTCCGGCGGTGTTTTATGGATTTGATGAATCGGGTGTTCAGGGAGTACTTGGACCAATTAGTTATTGTCTTTATTGATGACATTCTGGTTTACTCCAAGTCTAAGGAAGAACATAAGGAGCATGTTCGCACAGTGTTGAGGATTTTGTAGAAAGAGAAACTGTATGCTAAATTCTCTAAATGCGAGTTTTGGTTGGAGCAGGTCGCATTTTTGGGACATGTTTCTGTTGAAGGCATTAAGGTGGATCCTGCGAAAGTTGAAGCTATCACTAAATGGCCGAGACCTACTACGGTGATAGAGATTAGGAGTTTCTTGGGTTTGGCAGGATATTATAGGCGGTTTGTGGAAGGGTTTTCCCTGCTTGCCTTACCATTGACTCGGTTGATGAGAAAGGGCGCGAAGTTTGTGTGGAATGAGGAGCACGAGAAAAGTTTTGAGGAGTTAAAGAAACGACTTGTGTCAGCTCCTATACTTGCATTGCCGTCGGGAACAGGGGGTTACCAGATTTATAGTGATGCTTCTAAGAACGGTTTGGAGTGTGTTTTAATGCAACACGGTAAGGTGATTGCTTATGCTTAAACCTTACGAGGTGAATTACCCCACACATGATTTGGAGTTGGCAGCGGTGATCTTTGCCCTAAAGATTTGGAGGCATTATTTGTATGGAGAGACTTGTGATATCTTCACCGATCACAAAAGTCTTAAATACATTTTTACTCAAAAGGACCTCAATATGAGGCAGAGGTGTTGGTTGGAGCTTCTAAAAGACTATGATGCTAGAATTCAGTATCACCCGGGAAAGGCAAATGTGGTTGCAGATGCTCTTAGCCGAAAGAGTTCAGGGAGTGTAGCAGCCCTTATTACACAACCTCAACTTATTTCGGATATGGAACGACTTGAGTTGGAGTTCTATGTAGAAGGTTCAGATGGACATTTGGCTAGTATGAGAATGGAGCCCTCTCTTATCTCGCGAGTCAAAGAAGCTCAAAAAAAAGATGGGGAGTTGTGGAGTATGACGCAGAATCTAGAGGGCAAGCAGCCCTAGTTTCGTATTGATGACCATGATGTGATTTGGTTGGGTGAGCGGTTGTGTGTACCGTCAGATCTAATTATTCGGGAGGCTGTGTTGGCTGAGGCTCATAGTTCACTATTTTCTATTCATCCAGGTTCTACGAAGATGTATAGGGATTTGAAGAAGAATTTTTGGTGGAATGGGATGAAACGAGATGTGGCTGAATATGTTAGGAAGTGCCTCACTTGTCAACAAGTGAAGATAGAACATCAACGAGCTAGTGGGTTGTTGCAACAGTTAGACATTCCAGTGTGGAAGTGGGAGGATATCACAATGGACTTTGTGACTGGTTTGCCAAAGACTTTCAAGAAGAATGATGTCATTTGGGTAGTGGTGGACCGGCTGACTAAATCGGTACACTTTTTGGCTATCCATGAGGGTTACTCGGTGGATAGGTTGACACATATCTTTCAGCAGGAGATTGTTAGACTTCATGGTACTCCGGTGTCTATTGTTTCAGATCGGGACCGACGGTTTACTTCACGGTTTTGGAAAAGGTTTCAACGAGCTTGGGGTACTCGGCTCAACTTCAGTACTTCTTTTCATTCGCAAACTGATGGGCAATCCGAAAGGACTATTCAGACGTAGGAGGACTTTAGAATTTGAACCTGGTGAACATGTGTTTCTAAAAGTTTCTCCTTGGAAGGGCATTCGGCGATTTAGGTTGAAAGGGAAGCTTAGTCCGCGATATATTGGCCCATTTGAGATTTTGAAGAGGGTTGGTGAAGTTGCGTATCGGTTAGCTTTGCCTCCACAGCTAGCTCATGTGCATAATGTGTTTCATGTGTCGGTGTTGAGTTATCATTATCATCCGTTGCACGTGGTGCAATATCCATTCGATAAGATTTGGGAGGATCTTACTTGTGAGGAGCAAGCTGAGGCGATTTTGGATCGTTAAGAAAGAATTATGAGGAAGACTATTCCGTTTGTTGACGTTTTGTGGAGGAATCATTCGGAGCGGGAAGCCACTTGAAAAATGGAGGAGTCTATTCAAGCGGAGTATCCGCATCTTTTTGATAATTAGGTACTTTTCATTCTTTTGATTCCGGGGACGGAATCCTTTTTAAGGGGCAGGTGATGTAATACCCGGTAAAATAAATAAATAAACAAATATTGAATAAAAAAAAAATTATTTTGTTTAAAACATATTAATTGGACTTTGTCTTTTCTTTGGGTCAATCTAATCATTTAATTTATGTGGGCTAAAATATTAATAAATGATAGATAAATTAAATTGGTAAAATTGAGTGTTTAAACTAAGTGGGTCTAAATTATAATTGTGTAATTTTAAAATCCTATTAAAATTTGGAGAGTTAATAAATATATTATATTAATTAATAAAATTTGTTTTAAGTGAATAAATAACTAAACCTAATCTTATTTTTATTATACAACCTGAGAAAGAGGAGGAGCCAAGCCGCCCCTTATTGTATTTGTGAAAGAAGTTGCGTACGAAATAATCAGAAAAAGGAGCATCAGCCATCATGTTTTTTTTTTTTCGTTTCTTTTAGTTCACAGTTAAAATTTTTAAATAGTATATATGATTGATTTGACCGGATGTTAAGTTTATTAGATTACCATGTTATAGCAGAAGGCATTAGACTATATATAGATATATATTATATCTATATTGAACCTGCTGGGAAAAAAAAGAAGAAAAAGTTAACGTGAGGAAATTGAAAAGTTGTCATGAAGACAATAATTATGTTATTATATATATATATATATATATATATATAACTTAATCATCCTATGATCTTTGTAGGTTGATGCATATGTCTAATCCTCATATATATATATATATATATATATATATATATATATATATATATATATATATATAGTCCTGGATCTTAAGCTCACCCTTATCTAGCTCACCTTGCTCACCCCCCCTTTAGCGGCAATGATTCGACGATTTTGGTTTGTCGCTATATGTAACCATCGTCTTAGCTTTTAGCGACGGACAACATATAGCGACAGATAACATATAGCGACGGTTCTACATATAGCGACGGACCGAATCGTCGCCCGGTCCGTCACTAAAGGGGGTGAGCAAGGTGAGCTAGATAAAGGGTGAGCTTAAGATCTGGACCGTATATATATATATATATATATATTATTGTAATAAGTTTTGGCCATGAAATGTATAAAAATAATTAATATATATAATTGAAGTTATGTATATTAATTTGAATTAATTAATTTTGTCGACATAGTTATAAAAAATTTTAATAATAAAATTTAATTGTATTATGTTATTAATGATTGGATTATAATAAAATCTTATTAAATTAATTAGATTAAACGGAGAGAGTCTAAACGAGTTTTTGGAATATACTTTGGGTATTACATTACTTAATCCAGGTACGAATTCCGTACTCTTTCAGCGAGACTCTTTTATTTTTAATTTGTTCGTTTCGTTATTCGTTTCGAAATTTATTATTGCTTCTCATAATTATTCTTTGTCAATTTATTGTGATAGTTTTGTTTTGGCGTTGTATTAGAACTCATATTTGTACTCGTTAGAATAGTGTATCATGTCTAAATTTTATTTTGATATTTATAGTGATGTACATGTTAGTATATTTTTGGAGACTTGTGTTGATGATTCGTTCGATTTAACATGTACATGTTAGAACCCCTTTGTATTGATATTTTGTCGCATGTGTTGTGACATGATATTTTGTTAGAATACCGTAGGGTATACCTGAGCTATAACCACCTGTGGGGGTACCACAGACATGTCCTCTTAGCACCGAGGCATGACACCTTCCGTGGCGGTGTGATCAGTCCACGGCGTCTCCGTTTTGTGCTCCGGTGGGAGTTGGTCATTTGGTGTTTTATTGTGGGATGCGTATGTGTCGACCCTAGTTTTTCTGTTCAGTTCTGTTCTACGAATTGGTGATGTTTTTTCCAAACACAACTTTCAATTTTACATGCATTGGATTCGCGGTCCAATGTCTGTGACTTGCCTGTGTGGCATTATTTGACTTGCCTGTGTGGCAAGGTATATTTTTGTCCTGTTTTGAGTTCGGTATGAAATAACACTCGGCCATTTGATTCAGCCTATTGTTTTGTTGTGTTAGTTTTGTTCGTTTCATTTCAGTTCGTTTCGTTTCATTTCATTTAATTGAGTTAGTTATTTCGGTTCATTAATTATATTCTATATCCGTACTGGGCATTTGGCTCATGCTGTGTTTTTCTTCTGGCAGGTAATCAGGGGGATCAAGGGCAAGTGGGACGAGAGCTCCCTTTTATCCAAATGATTTAGATATATTATGTTTAGTTTGTGATACATTAGTTTGTTCGGAATTGTAATAATTATTTTAGATTGTGGTTTGAGACAATTGATATTTATTATGGTTGACTTGTGGTATTTACATATATTAAGACTATTCTGTTGTGGCTTTGAGCCTTGCTATTAAATTCATCCGTTTTGTTATGTTTTGAGTAACCTCTCTTTCTACTTCGGAAAGGGGGTGTTACATATGCATTAAAACCAAATTGAGGAAGGTGAATCAAACATACCTCGACTCTTAAGTTGTAGCCAGGGGAAGAAGCAATGCTAGGGAAGTTTATATTTGATCTGAAAGACCTTGAATCTTCTCTAAAACTTGTAATATAAGATGATGAGGACCTTCTTGATTTTGTGTTTTCGCGGCTAATCATTTGAGGCTTAAGAGTCCATTCTCTTAGGTTGAACTCTGCAGGCTCATCTCGCTGTCACGAATTTAGAGGAGGAGATTGCGGGAAATCATGAGATAGTATCAGCTTCATGCGAAAAACACCATTTTCATAAGGAGTCCCAACTGTAAGGTCAGAGATCTTCACATTCAAAATCGAAATTTAAGTAATCCCTTTATTCCAAAATTAGAGATGTGTTTTTGACATTATAAGTCAATTTTTGAAATCTTTAGTTTCGAAAACTTACAAACTAAAACTTGCTACTAATTACCATAATAGTTGCTTTTAAAACCTAAATGAATTCATACCAATTATGAATATTAGGATTTTTGCAAATGGACTTAAAATGTAAAAATGTATCTTAGCTTTGGAATGGAGGGAGTATATTTATCTTTTTTGAGCAACACTCGTCAAGAAATACACAAGGGAGTGAATGGTTTCCTTGCCATTGAATCTGGATTCTGGAGTAAACAATTTTAATATACACAGTTGAGCACTAGGACTGAGCAAGGAACCAAATTGAAACCAAAACTGCACCAAAAACCGTACAAATCGCACCAATTAAAACCGCACCAATGGTTCCGGCGTATGTAGCGTTTTAGGTGAGTTGAAAAATCAAATTTACAGTTTCGGTTTGGTTACTAGTCAAAACCGCATGCATAAAACTGAAACCGCAACAAATAATCATCATGTTTTCTCAAATTTGTTACAAGTATATATAATTTCTCTACTATAAAATATTCTCCTCATTTTATTTTCGAAGACATTTATTGCAGGGTTGAATGAAGAATAAATAGTATCAATTATGTTTGCAAATCAAGAGTGACTTGATATTTCCTAAATCAAATGTGATAACATAGTATTAATTAACCATATAATTGTTAATGTCGGGATCTATTTTGCTAAATTAGCTCCATAATTGTGTTCACTGCATACTACGTTTGCGTGAATGATTTTGCTAACTATTTTACGGATTTGTTATTTCAGTTGATTTTGAAACCGAAATCGCACCAAATGAAACCTAACCGCACGGTTCAAAACCGCACCACACCAATCACAAATGATTTCATGTGCGGTTTTGAATTTTTTAAATCGCACCTAAACAGTTTCGTGTGCGGTTTGAACAAACCGAACCATGCTCACCCCTATTGAGCACTGCATCTAGCAGGACAGAAGGACAAAAACATTCCTTATATTTATTATCACCCAATCCAAGCTATTGACTTTTATGGACTCTTATAATCAACACGACTAGCTCAACATAAAAATTATGAGTGTTAACATTAACATTGAACAACAAACCATACTTGTAAGTGCATGTAACAAGGGAACAAATGAAAAAAATAAGAGTATAAGACCTACTAGGCCCTGCTAAGGTTCAGATAACTGAGCATAAAGGTAAATTGTAGAATTAGGGAGGCAGATTCATTTGTACCAAACAAATGAAGATTCTTAATCAACCTACAACAATCAATTGAGTAAACACAATGTCACATAACTAAATGTTATAATCTCTTGTCCTTTTTTTAGTTTCTTTTTCCCTTTTTCCCCCCAATTTAGATATAGTGAACTGAGATGATATAGGATATCAGTGAGCAAGAAGAGCTCCACCCAGTAATTCTACTGCCGTTGAGGTAAATCTTAGTATGCTTTCTTGTATAGTAAAGGAATCAGAGCAAACAAAATTCTTATCATTTATACATGTATATATCATAGCAAAGATTCCAATAAAAACAGGAATTCATCGGTTTAGAAGCCACAAATCTTGGTCCAACCAATTTAAACAAGAGCAAATCCCAAATGAGATAGCAAAACAAAAGGCTTAATCAGTACTAGAAAGGCGACATTTTGACTAACCTGAATCGACGAGAATACAGCCTCCCTTCCCGTTACTTTCGTAGACGAAAGATACTGCATGAGCTCTTGCGTTCAGAATTTCAAGGCTTGAATTTACTAGCTGTTCAGCAAATGCAGAATATCATCTTCATTAGTAAATGGCCTTGAATCTGCAATGACTTCAGCGTGAAGCCTGTGAAGGAGAAGGAGAGTCCCAAGCTGGCACTCGAAGCTCGGCTAAGGGCTGCACCGCTGCTCAAATCATCAAGATCTGAAATGAAATGAAAATAAACAAGATCTGAGATGAAATTGATGGACCTGGAGGGCTTGAGAGGGCTAGGGCTTCGATTGAGAGGTATGATAACGTATGAAATCACACTAGGTATGATAAGGCCCACCATTTAACCAAATTATGGTTAAAAAAGTGAGTCTTATGTGTTGAAATATCAAAAATTATTGTGTAAATATCCATTCCTTAACCTTTTTTGCCCATTGAATTTGAACTGTGTCCTATTTTATTTTAGTACGTTTGTTTTAAAACTTTAAACGGAACATGAGATATGCTGACTTAAGTTTATAACGTTTAATACAAGATTAAATAACTAATTATATAAGTTACAACATTATTGATTTACTACTCAAACTTTCACAACCTTCTATCAGTTTTGTATAACAACATTTATCTATTTTTTGAAAAATTTAACTTTTATTAATTCAAACTTTTGAAAGAAATTACGAAGGTAAAAATAAAATTTGATTTGAACTCAACTCAACCCATTGTAAAGTTTGTGAGCAACTCGTCTTAGACGATCCTAAGCTCGTTTATAGTTTAATTAACTCGATTTTTTTTACTTGAATTTTAGTTCAACAAGTCAAAACTTAACTTGATCTTTTATGTTTATTTTTCTTGCAATTTTTTAAAAACATGTGAAAATCAATTATATGGGTATTTTGGGCTACTGACGTTTAGAAAGGTAGTGTTTGAAGATCCAAACGTACCATAGTGTTGAATTTGGACCCCAAACGCGACGTTTGTGAGTTAAATAAATTGCGTTTAAAATAAATTGTTTGTAAGCGAACAAGATTCTCAAATGCGTTTTGTGCGTTTGGAATCTCTAAACGTACCAAACACTCCAAACATGGTATACGAACAAAAACTATATAGAGTTTGTTCGGCTATCAGCGTCCGTAACATTTGGACCTTGAAACGCACCGCACTAATTTTGGTGTGTTACCTTTGAGGTTCAAATGTTATGTTTATGAGTTAAATAAATCATGTTTAAAATAAATTATTACTGGATGAACAAGATTTTTATGTGCGTTTGAAATTCTAAACATACACAAACTCCAGCTGTTCCAAAATATAAATTCAATGTTGAATATTTAGAGTTAAATTGAGATATTTATACATTCAAAATTTGACTTTTTTTTAAAAAAAATCTTATGATTTACAAAAAAAATTAGATAGATTATAATTTTATACTTATATTATGTAAAATTAAATAACTTAATAAATATATAAATTTAAAAATATTTCAAATTAAATTCAAAAATTAAATTTATCATATGGTATTTTAGAATGGATGAAGTATTTATTTACCAATTAATATATATATATATATATATATATATATATATATATATAGAGAAATCAGATATCTTTTTATCTTACTACACCACTCACACCCCTTTAATGATTTTAATTCGACGAATAATTTTTTGATCATACAATCATTATCTATACATACTTTAGCGACGGACAACATATAAGCGTCATTAAAAGTATAGACGACGGTTGTATGATCGAACCGTCGTCGAAATCCGTCATAAAGGAGACTGAAAGAGTGAGTGAATAAGAAGAAGAAATGATGACTGATCCTGATCAGATATATATATATATATATATATATATATATATATTAAAGGAAAAATATATATATATACAATGTGGAGTATGACGTTGACGATTTTTTTTTTTAAGTTTATAAGACGGTGGTGAGAGCCGTTAACTATCGCTATAATTTAAAAAATCGTTGTTATAGACGACTGTGTCCTAGTTACTGTAAATATAAATACATGTAGCTGTAGAATTAAAGAAAATTCCAGAAGGGTCTCCATTAAAGTTAGTATACCCCATACCCAGTCCAAGAGGAGAGAGAAAAAATCAACAGGAAAAAAAAGAAGAGGGAGAAAGTACAAGTTTTTTTTAGAGAGAGAAGGTGAATAAATTTCTGGAGAGAGAAATGAAAGGAGGGAGAAAGAAGACCAGCGGCGGTAGCAGTAGTTCAGACACCGGCGTTCAACAACACCACCTCCTTGGTCCGCCGTACGCAGACGGACTGTACGGAGAAGCTATTGATGCGGAGGAGCTGCAGCAGGAGGAATTCGAAAAAGAAGGGGAGGGCAAGGAGAGGGAAAATGAAGAGGGAGAGGAGGAAAAGGGTTATGATCAATTTGGACATCTGGAAATCGAAGAGGGAGAGGGAAATTTAGAGAGGGAAGCTGATTTTGCGCCCCCAAAACTTGCTGAGGGTTTTTATGAGATTGAAGCTGTACGCAGAAAAAGGGTTCGCAAGGTCTTTCCTGTTCTCTCTCTATCTATATCTATATAAATGTATATTCAGTTTGTTTTTATTATGTTATACTTGTTTACATATTTTGTACATTTCCTTTTCCCCCCTGATTTTGTGGGTTTTTGTCATGTGGATTTGCATAACAAATGCTGCTTCTAAAAGGGACAAGTCCAGTATCTCATCAAATGGTACGTTCCCTGATTTTAGCATTTGCCTAACTTTTTTGGTTATCTTATTTGTGTGCTAGTTGCATTTTCCGAACCGGAAACTTTTATTTGCAAGTTTTTTTATGTGGGTTTACTTGCGTATAGGGAGTAGCATTCTTTTGGTGTTAACTTGAAGGAGAATCCTTGCGTAATTTAACTTGTATTGATAAAATTATGTGGAGTATTTGTAGAATGGTTTGATTCTGATCCTAGGCTGTATATGTTTTTTGTTAAAGGCGAGGCTGGCCAGAGACCGCTAATACTTGGGAACCCTTTGAGAATCTTATGTCGTGTTCTGATGTTATTGATGCATTTGAAGAGAGGTTTTTACTTCTACTCATGTTTTTATTCGAGTTTATGGTTGATTGGTTAGTTGTCTCAAGTTGTTTCTTACTTACCTTCTTAATCACTAGCTTTTCATTTATTTAAAATATGAAGCTTGCGATCTGGAAAACATAGGTCATCACGCAAACGTAAGCGCAAGTCTGCGGGGCCTGCTCCTCAAGCTAAGAAGAAGCCACAATTTTCTTCTGCTGCAGCTACTTATAATGTACCAGCTGGGAAGGGAAAGTTTATTGAGGATACTTTTGTCATTCCTTATCTTGATGATGAGAGTCATAAGAATAGTAGTGAGACTAATATGGGGGGCATTAACTATGTTGAAGCAGCTGAGAAAGAACATGAAAGTGAATCTGTTATGCTACCTCCACAAGTTGAAGAAGGGAAAGAGCAAAATGAAAAGGATGTAAACCTCAGTGAATCTAAAGGTACACTAGTCACCAACGAGGGCAATGCGGAAAAGTTGGCCGTAGATATCCAAGAGTCGGAGATGTCGGAAGTATTTTGCCTTGTGAATGGGCAGTTGAATGTTGATGGAGAGGAACCAGTTCATGCTGGTCGCCGCATTGGAGCTAGAAGAAGGAAGGCTGCTTCTGTGAAGAGGTTTAAGCAAGAACAAACTCTGTGTGTAACAAATTATGCTGCACAAGATGTAACGACAAGAAACACTCGCTCGTGTGGTATAACTGGACAGCAATGGGATCAAAGTACTGCTTACAAGGGTAATGATCTGAGTTTCAAGAATAAGTATGATAATATCAAAAGCATGTTTGCCATCACCGAGATCATCAAGCCTATAAGCTTTGCATCTTCCGAATCAGATAACTTGCACGACATCTCAGTAACCTTTTTGGCCATGAGGTTTGTGATACAACACCCAACTTCTGAAAATTTGTTTTCAGAAATTAACTTTATCAGATTTTTCCTACCGACGTTAATATATAGAAGTTAACCGAGTGTCTTAGGTACAATATCATTTTATTGAAATCCTTAGGATAACTGCTACTTACATGATCCTACCTGCTTATTAATATCTTATATTTGTCTTTTTAATAATTAGACATGGGTCATCCTTCTCCGGTCTTTCTTCAATTTCTTAGTTACTGCAGATCAAATGAAAAAAAATTAAACTAGCATATTATTTTTCTTGTTGATTTCATACTATATAGGATGTGCGTGCAACATAAGTCTAAAGTATTAGTTCAGGCCTACCTGAGCATTTTATAGCTGTTTTTCAGTTTAATTTAATGGTAAAGGGTTCCTCATAGTTTTATCTGTTGAATCAATGTCAACCTGGAGTAGAACCTTATCAAATTTTGTTTTAAGTTGTGAATCACTTCTCTCTCTCTCTCTCTGTGTCCAAAATGAAAATAAGGGGAGTGAGTGTTTACGCTGTTATTATGATATGACACAATTATGCTTAACAGGTTTGTCATTGCTTTTAACTTAATCTTGTTATATTATTTTTTTTAGAAGGTTGTGCTTGGTTCGATGGTAAGTGTTTTTTTATTGAATTATTTATGGTTCCACTTGGTACTACCTTTTCTTTGTGGTACCTTCTGCATTTTCCCCTTCCACTCTATTGTGAGCTTTATCAGGTCCCCCACGCCCACCAATAAAAAAGAAACCCTAACAAATATACACGATCAGGAGTAGAGAAAGTGGGAGGACAGGAGGGGGAGGGAGAGATAATTTTCAAAGGATGTCTATAAATATGGGTTTTTTTTTCTTTTCAGGAACTTTTCCTCTGTATCAAGTGAATTATAGTGTTGTTCGTTGGAAGATATACATTATATTCCTTCAAAACATTTAGAAGGAGTAGGGGAGGGAGAGGGGGAGAGAGAGATCACTTTTTAAGATGTTTTTTCCACAGAAATTGCTCCTTTATATCATGCGAGTCATTGTATTGTTTGTTGGAATATATATTTTATACTGGATAAGTTAGGAAACTGGAAAATAGTAAGAACGCAAGTGAAATGAATGAAAGATAATATTGATATGATTTAATGTTTCATTGGAAGGAAAAACAAGTATTAAATATCGATATTAGGCATATCCAAAAAATAAATTAGTTAGTGTTGTTTAGAAGCATCTCTAATTCCACAATTTGATTTCTTACTCTTTTATGCTAAACTTTAGCCGTGTTAATTCGTAGTAAACAAAGACATTCTTCCTAGGATTGGGACAGGTTGTATTTATGATAAGACACTGGACATAATATAGGAACAACGGATGGTTGTAATTCTAGAAATTGCTTGATCACTAGTTGTGTTGGCAATAAATGGTTGGGATCGCCATCAGCATGACTATATTTTAATTTTATTATTATTATTATTTTTATATAAGTAGTCTATCAGCTTGAGTAGTTTAGTGCTTGACTAAACTAAGTGATCTGCTATTATGGTTTAGGATCTCTTGCTATTTTGGAGAACTTTCTATGTGATTGACCTATATGTTTTTGTTTGTCTAAATGCTGCTGATTTCGTCCTCTTAAGCATTTTGAAACAACAATTGTACACTTGTCATGTTGAACTTCATCTAACTAATAGTTAGTGAGTGTGTGTATCTATATGCATTATTGATTGTTGACATGCCAATTTGCCATCATCACTCTACAGTTGTTATCAACTCTTTTAATAGCCATTTATGGATAAAGGTGAACAGCATTTAAACTTTGTTTGTAATGTTGACTTTTCTTTAAATGATCGTACTCTCAAAATATGATATTGTCTAAAAGTTATATCAAGACCCCGATTTAAATTTTTCTTGTGGCATTAGTGTATATCCTACATCCATAGGCCGTCAAACCCTACCCATTCATATCAATTTAAAAAATTGCTGCTGTTATTTGGGATGATTGAGGGGTCATGCCTCATTTGGTTAAAGGATTATTATGCTGCTGGAGTGGTGCTACAGTGGTGGTGGGGGTGGGGGGTGGGGGGGGCTAGGGCTATAGGGACACACATGTTGTCTTGGCTTGTAGTTGGTTTGGGAGGGAATTTCTTAGGATATCTGGATATGTTTTGAGGACAAGGAGTTCTTGGTTTTAATGTTCATTCATTAAAGTCAGTTATTTTTGTGTTCCTTTTCTTTTGTTGGCTCCAGAACGAGTATGACAAGGGCTTAATTCCTTTCCTGGGGTCTTACGTGACTTTGCATTATGATAGCTTTTGTTTCTAAGTGAGTAAGTGGGAAGTTGTCTGCCTGGGTGTTCTTTTGGTGGTAGAACTTTGGTATAGTCTCTATTTTATTTTTGGCTGAATTTTTAAAAAGAACTTTGGGTTTCTGTTTCTATCTAGTAAATTTGGATTCCATGTCTTTTTCATGTTTCTTTCTTGTAAATTTACCTGTCATAAAGTAAAATTCCTGTAATAGATTGAACATACTAAACTATTGTTGCAGATGTAGTTCGGTGCTTTAATGTTTTGATATATTCTCCGTTTTGAAAATGTGTTTTATGTATTTGTTTATTTCTATTTTGTATAACTTCATTTTAATAAAATAAAATTTTCCATCCTTGCCTTCATCAGCAATCACATGCATTGATAAAAATTCAATGCAGGGAATATTTGTAATTTCTTGAGAAGAGTGTACTCATATTCTTAGGTGAAATGTGGTTCACACTTGGGTGGTATGGAGCAGGAAGTGTAGCTTAAGAACAGAAGTTCTCTTTCTAGTAACAAGACCTTTTAGTTCAGATATGAGTTTAGGTAGGGTTGAAGTTGGTTGGTCATGTCAACTTGCTTCAATTCTTTGATGGACAATATACATTTAATTTGATTAGGCTCTGTTTACAGTATAATTAGCTAATGTATTGAGCGGCATCTATTCTATTCCTCTGTACTGTTTATCTGGAACTTAGTTAATACTTTAGCTCTTGTATTGAAAGATGATTAGACACTTATTTGGCTGTCACTTTAGGGGAAGCTTTATGTGGTTTAATTGAATATTTATATGTTGTCATTGGCTTTACAGGTCTGATGGAAAAGAGGTGATGGTGGATAATAAATATCTCAAGGCGAAATATCCACTTCTGGTAATTATCTCTAATTCTCTATCATATTATCACTTCATGTTTTTATTCTTCCTCGTCAATGTTGCTGTGACTTCCAATTTATTGTGTATTGTTGTTAATATTAGTGTAAGTGACATTTCTTATACTATTATGCCAGTTGATCAACTTCTATGAACGACATTTGAAGTATACTCCTGCTGCATAAGGGCCGGACAGATCTGGGAGGTAGAAAATGTAGATGGATCAGTATAATGTCTTTCTCGATATAATGTTGTAATTTTGTAGCTGGAGGCTTTAGTGCAGTTTAACCAATGCAATCTTATTTAGGGCAGATAGCAAATATGGAAAAGCTGGAGTTCCTTTTAACAGCATATCTTGTATACTTTCTGGTAAATTCAAGCATCTTTTGTGGATATTATTTAGATTGAATCATGGGATGCTTATTAATGCTGTTACACAATTTTACCTATCACTATCTGAGTTTTTAGTGTACATGCGTGTATCTTTTTTTTGCAAGTCTGACTTTGAAATTACTGTGCCCCTTGAGGAAAATGAAATGGACTGTATCGCGGAAACATCTCCAGAATTAGCTTTCCATTGTTTGCACTACAATTTGAAAACTTTTATTTTAACTACAATATTTTACTTGCTGATGCCAAGGTCTTTGATCATCAAGTCTTCTATTTTCTTAGTTAAACTATTCCTACGTTGGCTGTATTCCTGTTTCACAGGAACCTATTCTCCAAGTACAGACATGTAGCAAAGCTCCTCTTGTGAAATTTCTATAGGATTTGCCCATGGAGCAGTTTCACTTTCTCTTTCATGATATTGACATGATCTTTTTTTTAACATTTTCGGTTATCATTTTTATAATCAGTATGGATTATTATCTCATCTTGAAGTTATCGGAAAAAGTATCCATGTCACATTTAGTAGTATTTTATTATCATACTCCTAAACATGTTTGTAAGCATCTTAAATTTATTATTAAGGTTAATATATTACCAAGTTCGTTTTGGTTGGTCTAAAAGGCATCTGCTATGGTATATATAAACAAATAGAAAGGGGAAGATCAGTTTAGGTAAGCGACATTTTTGTGAATCTACTACTCATGTATCAATATAAAATACATGCATGTGTGTATCTGAATTTCAGCATCCAACAGTTGATCATCTGCAACTACTACCCGCCTTGTATATCATTCTCCTCTTCAGATTTCACCAAAGTAGCGTAAACTCAAATGAGAAACAGAGGGCCGTCGCCGCTGGTTCCATCTCTGATGGTGGGAGTTCTTAGTTTGATAATCTTTGGGCCGAGCTTACTGTACTTATCTGAATATATAATACCGCTATTTCAAGGAGGAGACGAGGAAGGAGGCCTTGTTGCTTCTTTTGCAATTTTGATTCTTCCAATTATATTGTTAGTGCTAATACACTTGCTCACTATATGTTTTCCTGTTCGGAACAATCGTGCTGGAAATCTGCAGATTGGGAGCTCTGGTTATGATGATGGGTTTGGGTTGGGATCTTTGCTTCTAGTTGTTCTCTTCTTTATTCTGTATAATGTGATGTGAGCCATTCTTCTTGTTCTACAATATGCATGTGGTGTGGTGTAAACTATGTGGGGGAGACTTTTGTCTTGTACAAATGATGATGTAGGTTTCTTTTTTGCTTCATAGTTTGTGTTTGCATGTTAAATACAAGATTTTGGCAAAAGGAAGTCCACAGCACTCGATGGAGGCCAAGGGAATAGCTCTAAAAAAGAGCTGTTTCTATAAAGGTTTGTCAACTAATATTCCACCAAATCATAAATGGTTACCCCTTCATTCTCTTCTTTTTCTTTTCTTTCTTGTAATGAATATCTGCAGAAGTCCCTTTCCACATTTCACACTTCAATCATGAGCATTTGGGGTTTGAAAAATCATATGATAAAAGGATCATACTTCAATCATATATCACAAAGCACACTCAAACAACAAGTGAATTGAATGTAAAGACTTACCATGATAAATTATTTATTTGTTTAAATTTTATTTATTCTTGTTTTATGGGTTGGGAATCTACTTTGATAAACCATGAATATAACACACAATTTTTTTAAATTAAAGTGTACAAGGACTTAATTGCCAATTTAGGATGAAACCCTTTGAGTCCTTCACTATATATTCCACCCTTGGAAGCAATATATTGGATGTATGATGACTCTTGAAGAGAGCCGTTATAGCACGGACAGGAAGGTCGATTGTCGTGGATCCCAATCAAAAGGGGCCCAAATATATATATATATATATATATATATATATATATATATATATATATATATATATAGTCATATCAAGAAATTTCTCTCTTATCTAGTAATAATCCTTAAATCACATACCTATATAAAGCTATCTTATTTTTGGCTCGAATTCAAAATTCGTACTTTCTAACAAAACAAATCCTCATACCCAAATCGTGGTTTTCTCTCTCCAAACAAATTGGCATCTACCAAAACAAAACCCATTTCAGATCCAAATGGTGGTTTTCTCTCCAAACAAATCGGCATCTACCGAAACAAAACTAAGAATCCCCCTATTTTAGATTCAAGCAAATTCGAGTACCCCTATTTCAGATTCAACCAACCTAGCTCGAAAAATCCGAGTCACTCAAAATTTTGCGTTCCTATTACTAACCATGCAGGAGGGCAAAATCGTCTTTCATCTTCCAGAGACAACCCCGGAAAATCAAATCAACCCCGGAGACAACCCCAGGAGATTAAGTCAAGTCTCGATGACAACCCCGGGAGATTAAATCAAACGCTAAAGACAACCCCGGGAGATCAAATCCAAACCCCGAAGACAACCCCAGGAAATCAAATCAACCCTGGAGACAACCTCGGGAAATCAAATCAACCCTGGAGACAAACTTGGGAGATCAAGTTAAACCGGCAACAACCCCGGGAGATCAAGTCAAAGCACCATGAACAACCCCCGGGAGATCAAGTCAAGCCCCGGAGACAACCCCGGGAGACATCAAACCAACCTCAGAGACAACCTTGAGGACTGTTAAAAGTCAACAACTAGCAAATCTCGGAGACAACCCTAAGAAAAGATGGCTACAACTACATCAAGCCCGGAACCAACCCGGGAGGGGAAAAAATAGTAATTTTGCCAACTCAACATCAATTCAACCCAAATCAATGGAAAAGAAGTAACGCCGAACCATAACATCAATCCCGAGTGAAAACAACACAAGACAACTCAACGGATGGAGTGCGAAGACTCGAAAATCTGGTAATGGACCCATCTTCCCAGATTTCAGAAAAATATCAAATCCCATGTCATTGTGTAGCTCTCGCCAAGGTCTTTTCCAGAAAGGTATAACACGCCTCCATCGGATTCCCAGATTAAAAGTTATGAAGGATCGAGCGGACAGCCCGTTGGCCCGAGTGCACGTACTTCGAGACAAAAGGACCTACCGAGCTCGGGCCCACCCGGGCAGCCGCAGGCAGACTCGCGGCTACTTTGGTTTATAAATAGATCCCCCATCAGCCAAAAAAAAAAAGAGAGAGAAAACTCTGTCCATTTCAGCTCTTAACCCCTCCTATAATGTTCTAAACTTCAATATTCTTCTTTCTAAACACTTGTATACATATATTCTACGACATATGAAATTTTAACTAGTGAAAACCGATTTTTCAAGCTCCAAAAGCAGTCTAAATCCTTCTTTACAGAATATATTTATAGATTCTCGTCGATTAGTTATGTCCGGATCGTCGATCCGTGGCTTTTTCTCTCTTTAATATATATATATATATACACACACACACACACACACACACACACACACACATATAGCTCAGCTTTCTATAGCGAACTGGAGGGAGTGAACTAAGATGAACCCATTTATATGACGATTTTTTTTTCTGTCGTTATAGCCGGTTTGTTCTAGTTCGTTGCTTCATTCATTGAGAAGTTTAATCAGATATATATATATATATATATATATATATTAATTTTTTACTGCGTTTAAATATCTGTTTTAACTGCTCATTCAATGTAAATCCATAATATGTAAATTTGTGGACTAGATTTATCTAAATCTAGCCATATCTAACTTTTAACTGGTTCAAAAGTTATAAAACTAGAATCGTTGAGCTAGAATGACTAAGATTTATTTAAATCTAGTTTTCCTTATAGTTTTTGTAAATATTATGCAACCATGTGAGCCTAGGAGCCCAGGGATCTAAGATCCAGCTGACGGATCTAGATCTGATTCCCATGATGGACCCTTTTTAGCTGTACAACTAGCTTGTAAATTATATTTGCGGTGTTTGGACATCCTTAGATAGCTTTCATGCTCATAAGGTGCCTGACACTTATATGTATATTATTTTGTCGATGATGCTTCATATCTCGAGAATAAAATCAAATCAAGCCGGATACAGAATAAAATGGAAGTATTAAAGGCCTCAATTACTATGTGAGCATAAGGTTTTGAAAACCTGTTTTCAAAACATCATTTCTGCACATATTGCTTAAAATTGAACTTTTATGCAAATCAAACCCTTTGTATATAGGTGCAAATGAGGCATAACACTACTTCTAAATAAATTCACTTAGGCCCAATTAAAACACACACATACACACACTTTAGATTAATTAAGGAATTGAAAAGACGCGGTAACCGTGTTTTTACAGAAGTTGGGGGGTGGCTAACACCCTCCCCCCGCTTAATCAAGCCCCCAAACTCTATGAATCTCAGTTTCCAAGGCCTGTTAAACAGAGCCTAACAATTGGGCTTTTGTGTAAACCTTTTCAAATTCGGTTGAGTTGGTACAACCATTTCAAAACTACCAACTGGAGACTCTGAATTTTCAAATCGTCGGCATTTTATGTCAAACCCTTTTCAAACTCGCCCTTTCAAACAAAACTCAACATATAGAGAACATAAAGGGTAAAAAAAGGAATTCCAAGAAAAGAGGAAATTTTTCCTGACGCCGACAGGTGGTGACTCTGTTATGGACAGTAGAGGGCTTAAGTCGCATTTCAAACTTTTCAAAAAAAAAAAAAAACCTTCTGATCTGCTTGTGTGTGAATGTTGTATTTACATTGAATGGATGTGAATGAATACTTTATTTATCACACTTTAGTGCCTTGCAAAATCTCTGCATGTTGTATTAATGCTTCACACAAATATCATCATTTCATACGATAAGACACGATGTATGTGAATGTCCTCTACCAGGAGGCAAACCCGTCGGTGTTTGATTACTGGACTCAATGGAGAATAATCCTGCGAGGCTCAGGAAAGGCACCACTCAGATCTGCTCCAATTAAAAGATCAAATTAACTTTCTATCTAGTAAATTGCGATGATCTGGGAACCTTCATGCCGAAAAGCTGTGAGAGTAGCCTAAGATAGGTCAGTCTCTGATAAACCAAACGCGAAGGGGAGTCTCTTCATGCCTTTCCCCAATTCCATGTAAATTCTAATTCAATGTAAATTACAATTCCATATAAATAAAAGAAAATGTAAATATACATTCCATTCCCTATAAAAAACTGTCATGCTATCCTGTCATCAAAATAACTGACATCTATTTTGTAGGAAAAAATTAAAAAACCCCTAAAACAGACACATTGCATAGCATCCAAACTATTAATGTTTATCCAAACTAAACAACATAGTTTTTTTGTAGGGAAACAATTTGTCCCGTTACCCATTTAAAGTCCAAAAAGGTACTAAGCCCACCTTCAGACATGGCTACAAGTGCCCAACCTGAATCTACTCCTGTTTCTCAAGAGGAGTTCGAGGGACTAAGAAATCAGATATCAAATTAGCTATCTTCTTGAAAGAACAAAACAAAAGGACTCAGGGTCAACAAATACCCACTCAAACAGAATCCTTTGCACAGGGAGGAATCCAGGATATTGACAAGAAAGAAAAGCAAGTACAGATACCTGAGCCTCAAACTGAAAAATCCAACAAAACCCCTGAAATCACCAATTTAAAAGAAGATCAAGAAACGGGTGATAATCAAAAGAAGGTCCAACAAATGGAAGAAACCATCCGGTCAATCAAAGGGACTGAAGCATATGGAAGCGTGACTTATTCAGACCTTTGCATCTTTCCTGGGGTTTATTATCCAGACAGGTTCAAAACTCCTAATTTTGAAAAATATGACGAATTGGGAGATCCTTACACTTATTTAAAAGTGTTCGTTGGAGAACTCAGATCGTATGCCGAGGATGAAAAACTGATAATGTAGTTATTTCAGAAAAGTCTGACTGGAAAGGGCAGAGCATGGTATGCCAGATTGGATAATTCCAAAATCTATAGCTGGGAAGAACTAGCCCATGCTTTTCTAAACCACTACAGTTTCCAATCACAAATGGCTCCAAATAGATATCAAATTACCAGAGTTAAAAAACAGAAAACTGAGTCATTTAGAGAGTATGCCCAAAGATGGAGATGTCTGGCTGCTCAAGTAATCTCATCAATGACATAAATTGAGATGGTAATGACCTTCATTGACATACAAGAAGCTTCATTTTATGAGAGGGTCCTAGCAGGCATAAGAAAACCATTCTCAGAAATGATTAAACACGGAGAAATGGCTGAGATGGGGTTAAAGTCTGGTAAGATTAAAGACATCACTGCTTTAGAAGTTGTGGCTGAGCATATTTAAGCGGGAAATTATGTGAATAACCCAGGAGGGTTCATAAAAAGAAAGAAGAGGATGTATCCTTGGTGTTGCAAGGACAGACTCAGAAAGACAATTAAAACTTGTCCATCTAAAGGAAAATTTATTCTCCTTTTCAAGTATCTGCACAATCCTCAAATCCTCCATTGCAAAAAGTTGGAGAGGTCAGATGTCAAAGATTTTCACACCCTTAGGGGACTCATTGGAAAATATATTCAAGCTTTTGACAACACAGAAGAAAAGTGTCCAGCTCCTTCCTCCAGCCAAACCAAGTGGAAAGAATTTTGATACAAACAAGAAATATGCTTATCATTCTGGAGCTCCGGGGCATGACACCCAAGATTGCTGGTCTCTTAAACACAAAATCTAGGATCTGATAGAAAGTGGTGAGATCGTTGTAATAAAACCAAAATATCCACATGTACAAGATAACCCTCTCCTTCAACACAAGGAAGAGAATGTCAATATAATCAGCAGAGGGAGTGGAGAAAGTTCTAATTACCTCAAATATGTAGGTGATTCTCCCAAAACCAACAAAGATAATTCTGATAAGTGGGATTATTCGATATTCCAGTTTATGATAGAACAAGAAATAAAATCTATCAAACAACGGGTTGATCAACTGGCAGAACTGGTGATACATCAACACCAAGTAATTCAACAACTGATCAGTCAGGGGAATACAAGTCTCCTCTCCCTTATCACCAGGAATCAATAGCAAGTCCAAGAGAATGAAACCTTGGAAGAAAAACTTGCAAGGAAAGCAAGATCCCAGGCTCGTCGGGACTATGCAGACCAAAGAAAGTTTACTCCTTTGGGTAAACCAATAGAAGAATTTTTACAGATGTTGATCAATGAAGGGAAGATCACAACAATGATACCCCCAATCAATCCACGTTCCAAGAGATTTGATGCTACCAGGATCTGTTAATACCACTCTAACACTCGGGGTCATAGCACTGAAAGCTACTGGACACTTCGTCATCTAATCCAGAATTTGATTGACAGCGGTGACCTGCAAATGGCAAATAATGATACTGTGTTGCCTGAAGAAGAGAAGATATTTCCTCTAGGAACATATAGATGGAGGAAAGTTATAGCAATCATATCCTCTAAAAGAGATTAGTCTGCAACACCTTTTGCAATCCAAAGAATAAAGGTCAAAGGAGTAAAGAACCCTTTGAAGGTGGCTGCACCAGAACCATTAGTGTTGTCATTCAGGCCACAGTATCCCATTATCAACCTAAAAAGATTCCCATGGAACTATGGGGAGGATGAGGTATCAACTTCAAATCAAACTTCTGCTATATTAAAGGAAAACCCGTTGTATCTACCTCAACGAGTAATGAAGCTAGTAATCAAATCCAAGGGGAAAGTGCCCAAGTAGAAAGTTGAAGAATTCCTCTGCAAAGTGGGGCATAATGAAGCCAAAGTGGTGCAAAGCTTGAAACAAGCACCTCAACAAATATCCATCATGGACTTGGTGTTGTTCTCTGAAGATCATCGCAAGGTCTTAATGAAAGTACTGGAAGAGGCTCACCCGCCAAAGACGGTGGACACTGAAAAGTTTCATCATTTGGTAGATCATATTTTCAACAGTAATGTGATATCTTTCACTGATGATGACATACCACCCGAAGGGACGGGTCATTGCACATAGCAGTGATGTCTTCAGGATATGTGGTCGGAGGTGTGTTGATAGATGGAGGATCTTCCTTGAACATCTGTCCCTATGCCACGTTGAAAAGGGTGAAGATCAATCACAATTGAATCCGAAGCAGCCATATAGTCATAAGAGCCTTTGATGGATCTTGACGAAATGCTGTAGGAGAAATTGAACTGCCAGTGGAGATCGATCCACATACCTTTTAAATATCCTTTTAAGTGCTAAACATCACTACATGATATAATTTGTTGTTCGGAGGCCATGGATCCATATGGCATGAGCAGTTCCGCCTACCCTTCATCAACAGGTCAAATACATCATCAACCATAATTTGGTCACTGTCAATGCGGAACCAGAATATCCTTTCCATATGAAAAGAAATATACCTCTAATCAGTATCAATGAAGGAATTGAGCCTGTCAGTTTTCAAGCCCTTGAGGTAATCAACACTCTATATCAACCTATCGAGGCCCCAGCTTTGAAACCCAGAGTTTCCACCGAAGTAAAAGACCCCAAATTTTTTAAATAAAAAGGAATTTCCTTTATTTATTATTTTGAAATAGTAAGGGTTGATTTGATTAATGTGGATAGTTATGGGTTAAATACGCAAATATTTCAAAATAAGCAAGTGGTTATAAAATATTCATTATCGCTTGGGAATATTCGTTTGGTCGTGGAATATTCAGATCGCTTGAATATTCGTACGACTACAAGCCAGCCATGTGTGGGGGCCCATAACTAAAAGCGATTGATGAAGAAAACGACAAATATAAGTTGTTTTTAAATAACTACAGAGTTGTTACTCTAAGTATCATCGCTGAATACCCTTATGGTTAAAACACACTAATACGCTTGTTGAACAAGAGAGATACCAGATTGCACCAATTATTGATTCTTACGTAAGAAGGCACTACTCAATAATGGTTACGTAATTACCGCTCAAAGATTTTATCGAGTTAATAATTGTCATATTGATATTTTATATTGTCATTGTTTCAATAATCACACATTACACAAGATTTTTTCATTATCGGCTAATAATTCATATTATCCTAATAATATTATTAGATAACATTATTGGCAATGTCTAGAAAGTTCGCCTAAGGAGAGGTTTGGTCACCTAATCATACGCCAAGAAGAAGAAATTTTATCGAAAGCCCCTTTCCTGAACCGCCTCGTCACAATATCAGGATTCTCAGAATATTATTTGTGAATAATTAATTATTGATTTATATGATGAGGAAAATATTGATTTTATGTGGATATAGATGGAGAAAATTTTTAAAATGACAATTGTTGAAAATTAATATTTTATCTTTTTCCGATAAAATAATTCATTTAAATATATTATTTTAATAATATATTAACTATGATATTTTTACAACGAATGTGGGATATATGAGTATACGAGGAGGAAGAGTATTTTTTTGTTGCAATAAATGTTTAAAACATGTTAAACATGTCTGCGGACCCCATTTATCGATCGAAATTTGATTATAAATGTAAAATCGCCTGCTTGTGGATTTCTTCAATTTCTATTTGGAATTTGGAAAACTTTTCTTCTGCAAAGTTGTAGAGAATTGAATTTCCTATAAAAACTCAAGAGATTCGAATTTTCTGATGAAAGGGCTATTTATTATGAATTATTGAAGTTCAAGTTCAAATAATTGATTTTTGGGAGTTTTAAAATATTTTTTGTAAGAAAAAACGTTTTTTGTTTTTTTGTGGTCATATCATATTATAAATGATGATCTGAAATCAGATTTCTAAGGTGGGCTTGAATTTAATAATATATATATATTATTTTATTAAATTTTCTCGCTTTTGTGTTCTAAGCATTTTCCTATAAATAGGTGCTTAGGTTAGAATTGAAAATCACACCGTAAACTCAAGTTTTCTCTCTATATTATCGAGTTTATTCTTGTGAGTATTTTGAGTATACTTTGAGTATTGCTAGACGGCAAGTTCCTTCAAAGACTATACCCCTAGATTCTAGCTAGAAGTACCGATCTTCGAGGTAAGTGGATATTATTTTTTTTTTTAATGATATTATTTCTTCAATATCATTATAATCAAATGTCGATCCAAGTTTTTATCAAATTTGGAACTTTTTCATGCTGGGTTACTATTCATGGGTTACTATTCATGAGTTACTATTCACGAAGTTACTATTCATGAGTTACTATTCACGAGTTACTATTCACGAGTACTATTCATGGTAAGCGTGAAGATGTTTTTGTGGAATTTCTATCTTTTGGTGTCTGAGTTACTATTCACGATATTTGACACTATTCACGATACTATTCACGATACTACTATTATTCAATCAAAAAATAAAATTTCTTCTTTTCGTCTAAAACATCTATTCCGGATACTAACTCGATCAGATCCATGTTTTGATCATTCTCAATTTTACACCACTATGATTATTTTTGAGGTATTTTTGGACGGATAAAACCAAGTACTAATCCTTAATCCTTAATCCTTAATCCTTGTCATTTTGTTTCACCGATTCGCTTTCTTTAAAAAATATTTTCATCATCCTCGCCTTTAAATGATGATATTAAATATGATATTATGGAATATCTTTGGCCCAGTAGTAAAAGATGAATGATTTCTTAAGAATATCTTTGGCCCAGTAGTGCAAAGATGAATGATTTCTCAAGAATATCTTTGGCCCAGAGTAAAGATGAATGAAAGAATGTTTAAATGTGTTTAAATGAATACTAATCGATGAATATCTTCGGCCAGAGTGCAAAGATGAATATTTGATTCCGTATGTATATCGATTGATGTTACAGGATAAAAGATAGACGATGAACTTTTAAATTCATACATGTAAGATAGTAGTTTGCATTCTCTACTTAACTCTTCTAATGAATTATTATTTCACCATGCGAATATTGATTTAAAATTTGTTGTCTATCAGATTCTATTATATTTTTCCTCGTGAAGACTAACGATAATTTGTCAGTATATTATCTTAGTCATAATATTCTTTATCGAGCTAGTTGAGCTCACCCTTTTCCTTTTTTGTTCCATTTTTCTCGTGAGGCGAGAATATAAATGAGTAGTACGTAGCCTGGGGTATGGAAATGAAGGTTTTAGAAAGGATTGTTTAGTAGTCCTCACCATTTTTGTAAAATAATGTATCAATAAATGTGATGAGGATTTATTTGAGTATAGATATTGTCTAGAAGATAATATTTGTATTCAAACTCACGCTTTTACCGTTGTAATAATAAAGTTGTAGTATGTTTCATATCATGTATTGACAACTCGTATGTGATGTATACCTATTTTGGGGGCGCCACAACTTGGTATCGTAGCTTAGGATATGATCTCCAAGTGAGATCTGGGAATAGAACTAGAGGGAGAGACGAGTAAATCCTTCGCTAAAGTGTCCTACCTAAGCTTATTTGTTAGTTGGTCAAGATATAGGATATTATGTGATATATTGATTTCCTTAATTAACCCTTGTTTTATGACAAAGATTTGAGAATGTCGATCGAGAATATTAACAATGGAAATGAGACCGTGGAGATGCCTCAGACTCACCAACGAGGAGAACGTGCAACAGTCGGGCAATGTTCCTCCCGTGAACAACACCATCGAAAGCGATGATGAACGAGGGATGTTTAGAAGTTTTTGCAGCTCATGCAAAATCGCATTTAGGGAAACTCGTGTTCAAAATACAGAGAGGAAATGATAGCAATTCACGTCACAAACAAGCAAGCTTCAAAGAGTCGGGGACCACCGTAATTTAAGGGAAAGCCGATCCGATCACGGCGGAAACACGGGTCAAACAAATTACCAAGATATTCGATGTCTTCGGGATGCACGGAGGAACAGAAGGTTCCATTCGCCACCTTTATGTTCCGCGGCGAGGCGCGACTCATCGGTGGGAGTCTCAGGAAGCGCACTCCATCCAAATTAAGACTCAAAGATGTCTTGGGAGACGCTTTCAGAAAGCTATTTAATGACAAATACTTTCCCGAAAGTGTTCATTATACGAAGGAAGTGGAGTTCATCGATTGAACAAAACAACACGACGGTGTCTCAAAGACGAGGCAAAGTTTGCAGAGTTATCCAGTTCAGACCTCATTTGGTGGAGAATGAGGAACGATGACGCGATGTTTCTTAGAGGTTTGAAACCCTAAGATACGCCAAGATCTCATTTCTCATAAATTTTCTCTATTCAGATGTTGTAAATGTGGCTCAATTATTAGAGCGAGATAACGAGTACTACCAACCGAGGGACCACAACCAGATCGTACGTAGATAGCAAATAATGTAATAATGATAACTCATGAGAAAGAAACAGACGGACAAAAATGGTAACCACTCCGTGGTAATCATGGCCATGAAAATAAAGAAGCGAGTCAGAGGAGATTTTAAAAAGAGGAGATTTAACAACGACTATGTGAAGATGACAAAGGCTTAAGAAAGAATCGGTTCTAAGGGAGGAGAACGACCACCCCCATATATGCTACAAATGCGAAAAGAGGGACATATCACCAAACCGCCCACAACAGCTCAAGGTATGCTATAATTGTGGAAAGGAAGGACATATCGCCGAGATCAGACAAGAATAAAACCTAGTTCAATGGGGATTTGACTCTCAAAAGATCGTCCCCGTAAAAGTCAAAGTCAACGATTCCGGAAGAGCGCTTGTCAGGATCGGTCATAATGCGAGGAACCCAAACGAGGTGATCACGGTAAGCTATTTATAAATTCTCAAGTTTTATACCTTACTTGATACCGGCATACCCATTCATTTATCTCTCCCGCATGTGCTCAACGCTTAAACTCGACCGAGAAATTAGACTTTCACCTATCTCGTGGAAACTCCGCTAGAGAAACTTTCATCACATCCACCGCTTATAAATCTTGTTTGATTCAAGTTGGCACCATTACCTTACCCGCTTGACCTTATCTCTTTAAAGATACTTGCTTTTGATGTGATTTTAGGGATTGATCGTTAACTACTCATCATGCCAAAATTGATTGTTTTCGTAAGGTCATTAGTTTTCATATTCCTAACCAACCTCGTTGTATTTAATTCAAGCAACTAAACCATTAAAATCGATCACCGCTATATCTAATCATAAAGCTATTCGCTTATTAAAAAACTGATGTCAAGCTTTCTTAGCCCATGTTATGGATTTGAATAAAGACACGCCAAATTTGAATAATATTCCCGTTGTTATCGACTTTCCCGACGATTTCAAGAACTTCCTTGCCTACTACCCCCGTAACGTGAAGTTGAATTCTTTATTGATCTTGAACCCGCACAAAGCCCATTTCTAAAACCCCATATCGAATGGCTCCTATTGAACTTCAGAGTTAAAGGTCCAACTACGTGAATTGTTGGACATCGGCTTTCATCTGGCCCCCAAGACATCTCCTCGGGGTGCTCCTGCTTTATTTGTAAAGAAGAAAGACGGAGTATGCGACTTTGTATCGACTATCTGAATCGAACCATGTCACCATCAAGAATAGGTATCCTCACCTCGTATTGATGACTTGTTTGACCAAATGTAAGGGGCACAATTCTTTTCAAAAATCGATCTTCGCTCGATATCATCACCAAGATTAGAATCGAGGATATTCCAAAGACCGCCTTCGTAACTCCTAGATGGGCATTATGAATTCTTAGTCATGTCTTTCTGACTAACTAATGCTCCCGCGGCTTTCATGGATATGATGAACCGAGTATTCAAGGAATATTTGGATCAATTCGTTGTCAGTCTTTATCGATGACATCCTCATATATTCCAAAAGCCGTGAAGATCATGAGCACCATTTGAAGTCGGTACTCCAAAGGCTTCGTGAAACCAACTATATGCCAAATTGAAGAAATGCGAGTTCGCTTGAGGAAGTAGCATTCCTTGGGCACGCGGTGTCGAAACATGGAGTATCTCGCTGATCCGCCAAGATCAAGCAATACAAAGTCGGAGCAACCAAGCTCTGCGATCAAGTACGTAGCTTTTGGGCTTAGCCGGTTATTATCTGAGATTCGTGGAAGGGTTTTCTAATCGCTACTCCATTAACTCAAATTAACTCTAAGGATACAAAATTCGCTTGGAGCGAAGAATGCGAGAAAAGTTTCCAAGAGCTTAAGAGGAGACTTATTTCTAAGACTGTTCTAACAATACCATCCGTCTCGATGGATTTGTTATCTACAAATATGCTTCGTGCAAAGGGTTAGGATGTGTTCTCATGCAACGTGGGAAAGTCATAGCATGCCTCATGACAACTTAAAGAGTATGAGAGGAATTATCCTACTCATGATCTAGAGTCAGTCAAAAGAATAAGCTGCTACTAAAAATATGGAGGCACTATCTATACGGGGAGAAAGTGGAGATATATTCGCACCATAAAAGCCTTAAATATTTCTTCACTCAAAAGAACTCAACACGCGGCAAATGACGCTGGCTCGAGCTATCGAAAGACTACGACCACACTATTCAATACCATCCCGGTAAAAGTTTAACGTGGTAGCCGACGATCGAGTAGAAGATCATATGCGAACGAAAAGGCGATGATGTCAAGTATACGACAGAGCCAACTTTAATAGAAAAAGTTAAGGTCGCTCAAGCCACCGAATCTTGAGCCGATGCGTATGAAGAAGAAAAAGTAAGAAGGAGCTATTCCTAAGCGAGAATCGATGAAGAAGGAATACTTCGAGTCCACTCTAGACTTTGTGTTCCTAACGACTGATTTGAAGTACAAGATTACGATGGAGGCACACAATACGCCATTTGCAATCCATCCTCGAAGTACTAAAATGTATCGTGATCTTCTACATACATTTTGGTGGAACAATATGAAGAGAGAGATTGCAAAGTTTATCTCGATGTGTTTAACTTGCTAACGTAGTAAAGGCGAGCATCTTGTACCTAAGGGTCCGCAGAACCACTTGAGATTCCTAATGGAAGTGGGAACACATTACTATGGATTTCACACGGTCTTCCTACGGCTTTCTCAAGGCATCAATGCTATTTGGGTTATTGTTGATAGATTAACCAAGTCCGCTTTCATTTCTTGCCGATACGGAGACTTATTCCTCGAACGCCTTGCTAGTATGTACGTGAATGAGATTGTGAGGTCAGCATGGCATGCCCAGTATCCATAGTTTCGATCGTGACCCAAGATTCACTTCAAGATTTTGGGTTAGCTTGCAAAAAGCTATGGGCACGGATTTGCGATTTAGTTCTAAGATACCATCCCCAAACCACCGGACAATCGTAGAGGACTATTCAAACTCTCAAGATCTATTAAGACTCGTGTCCTAGACTTCAAGGGTAGTTGGGATAAGTATTTACCATCAGTGGAATTCTCCTACAACAACAAAGCTTATCGTGCAAGTATAGTGTGGCTCCATTCAAGCATTATATGGACGAAAATGTCGCTTCTCCAATATGTTGGGATGAGGTGGGTGAAGCAACATTGTTGGGACCCGAAAGTTAAGTACGTATGACTCACCGAAAAGATCCAAATGATTCGACAACGATACAAACCAAGACAAGATCGACAAAAGAGTTATGCGGATCTTCATCGAAAGGACGGGAATTTAATGTAGGGGATCATGATTGTCATGAAGTCGCTCCATGGAAGGGAGTTACAAGATTTGGGAAGAGAGGAAAGCTCAATCCACGATTTATCGGGTCCATTTCAAATTCTCGACCGAGTAGGAAATGTAGCCTATAGACTCATAAGCATTCCGAGAGTATGTCTCGTGTTCATAATGTGTTTCATATATCCGCATTTCAGAATATGTGAAAGACCCAACCACGCTATCGAAGTTAGAACCGACGAGATAGTCAAGACTTAACGTATGAGGAGGTACCACCAAGATCTTGATAGAAGGAGCATGTCCCACGCCAAGAAAGGTCATACCACAAGTTAAAGTTTTGTGGAGGAATCATGCTATAGAGGAAATGACCGAATTGAAACTAAATGAAAGCGAGGTATCCTCACCTTTTCAAACACTGTGTACGTACGCCAATTTCGAGGACGAAATTTCATAAGGAGGGAGGTCAAGACCCCAAATTTTTTAAATAAAAAGGAATTTCCTTTATTTATTATTTTGAAATAGTAAGGGTTGATTTGATTAATGTGGATAGTTATGGGTTAAATACGCAAATATTTCAAAATAAGCAAGTGGTTATAAAATATTCATTATCGCTTGAAATATTCGTTTGTCGTGGAATATTCGTGATCGCTTGAATATTCGTATTTACGCCAAAAAAATGTGTGGGGGCCCCATAACTAAAAAGCGATTGATGAAGAAAACGACAAATATAAGTTGTTTTTAAATAACTACAGAAGTTGTTACAAGTATCATCGCTTGAATACCCTATGGTTAAAACACACTAATACGCTGCTTGTCGAACAAGAAGACACCAGATTGCACCAATTATTGATTCTTACGTAAGAAGGCACTACTCAATAATGGTTACAGTAATTACCGCTCAAAGATTTTTTATCGAAAGTTAATAATTGTCATATTGATATTTTATATCATTGTTGTTTCAATAATCACATTACACAATTTTTTCATTATCGGCTAATAATTCATATTATCCTAATAATATTATTAGATAACATTATTGGCAATGTCTAGAAAGTTCTGCCTTAAGGAGAGGTTTGGTCACCTAATCATGCTACCAAGAAGAAGAAATTTTATCGAAAGCCCCTCTTCCTGAACCGCCTGTCATCAATATCAGATTCTGTAATATTATTTGTGAATAATTAATTATTGATTTATATGATGAGGAAAATATTGATTTTATGTGGATATAGATGGAGAAAATTTTAAAATGACAATTGTTGAAAATTAATATTTTATCTTTTCTCGATAAAATAATTCATTTAAATATATTATTTTAATAATATATTAACTATGATATTTTTACAACGAATGTGGGATATATGAGTATACGAGGAGGAAGAGTATTTTTGTTGCAATAAATGTTTAAAACATGTTAAACATGCTTGCGGACCCCATTTATCGATCGAAATTTGATTATAAATTGTAAAAATCGCCTGCTTGTGATTTCTTGGCCAATTTCTATTTGGAATTTGGAAAACTTTCTTCTGCAGTTGTAGAGAATTGAATTTCCTATAAAAACTCAAGAGATTCGAATTTTCTGATGAAAGGGCTATTTATTATGAATTATTGAAGTTCAAGTTCAAATAATTGATTTTTGGAGTTTTAGTTTTAATTATTTTTTTATGAAAAACGTTTTTTTTGTAATTTTTGGCTCATATGTGTTATAAATGATCTGAAATCAGATTTCTAAGGTGGGCTTGAATATTTTAAGAAATATATTATTATTTTATTAAATTTTCTCGCTTTCGTGTTCTAAAGCATTTTCCTATAAATAGGTGCTTAGGTTAGAATTGAAAATCACACCGTAAACTCAAGTTTTCTCTCTATATTATCGAGCGATTCTTGTGAGTATTTTGAGTATACTTTGAGTATTGCTAGACGGTGCAAGTTCCTTCAAAGACTATACCCTATTCTAGCTTAGAAGTACCGATCTTCGAGGTAAGTGATATTATTTTTTTTTCAGAATGATATTATTTCTTCAATATCATTATAATCAAATGTCGATCCAAGTTTTATCAAATTTGAACTTTTTCATGCCTGGGTTACTATTCATGGGTTACTATTTCATGAGTTACTATTCACGAGTTACTATTCATGAGTTACTATTCATTCACGAGTTTACTATTCACGAGTACTATTCATGAAGCGTGAAGATGTTTTTGTGGAATTTCTATCTTTTGGTGTCTGAGTTACTATTCACGATACTATTCTATTCATTCACGATACTAAGACTATTCACGATACTTGACTATTCAATTTAAAAAATAAAATTTCTTCTTTTCGTCTAAAAATCTATTCCGGATACTAACTCGATCAGATCCATGTTTTGATCATTCTCAATTTTACACCACTATGATTATTTTTGAGGTATTTTTGGACGTGATAAAACCAAGTACGAATCCTTAATCCTTAATCCTTAATCCTTTTCATTTTGTTTCACCGGATTCGCTTTTTTAAAAAAAAATATTTTTCATCATCCTCGCCTTAAATGATGATATTATGGAATATCTTTGGCCTCAGAAGGCAAAGATGAATGATTTCTTAAGAATATCTTTGGCCCAGAGTGCAAAGATGAATGATTTCTCAAGAATATCTTCGGCCCAGAGTAAAGATGAAAAAGGAACAGTGTTTAAATGAATAAATGAATACGAATCGATGAATATCTTCGCCCAGAGCAAAAGATGAATATTTGATTCCGTATGTATATCGATTGATGTTACAGGATAAAAGATAGACGATGAACTTTTTAAATTCATACATAGAAGATAGTAGTTTGCATTCTCTACTTAACTCTTCTAATGAATTATTATTTCACCGCCATAATATTGATTTAAAATTTGTTGCCTATCAGATTCTATTATATTTTTCCCTCGTCAAGACTAACGATAATTTGTCAGATATTATCTTAGTCATAATATTCTTTATCGAGCTAGTTGAGCTCACCCTTTTCCTTTTTGTTCCATTTTTCTCGTGAGGCTAGAATATAATAGTACGAAGCCTGGGTAAATGGAATGAAGGTTTTAGAAAGGATTGTTTAGTAGTCCTCACCATTTTTGTAAAATAATGTATCAATAAATGTGATGAGGATTTATTTGAGTATAGATATTGTGTCCTGTAAGATAATATTTGTATTCAAACTCACAGCTTTATCGTTGTAATAATAAAGTTGTAGTTGTTTCTCGCATCATGTATTGACAACTCGTATTGTGTGATGTATACCTATTTTGGGGGCGCCACACAATACAGAGGAAATGATAGCAATTACTTCGGGTTGTCACAAACAAGCAGCTTCAAAGAGTCGGGACCACCAGAATTTAAGGGAAAGCCGATCCGATCACGGCGGAAACATGGGTCAAACAAATTACCAAGATATTCGATGTCTTGGGATGCACGGAGGAACAGAAGGTTCCATTCGCCACCTTTATGTTCCGTAAGGCGCGACTCATCGGTGGGAGTCTCAGTGAAGCGACTCCATCCAAATTAAGACTCAAAGATGTCTTCGGGAGACGCTTTCAGAGCTATTTAATGACAAATACTTTCCCGAAAGTGTTCGCTATACGAAGGAAGTGGAGTTCATCGATTGAACAAAACAACACGACGGTGTCTCAAGACGACGAGGCAAAGTTTGCAGAGTTATCCGTGTTTGCACCTCATTTGGTGGAGAATGAGGAACGATGACGCGGATGTTTCTTAGAGGTTTGAAACCCCAGATACGCCAAGATCTCATTTCTCATAAATTTTCTCTATTCGAGATGTTGTAAAATGGGCTCAATTATTAGAGCGAGATAACGAGTACTACCAACCGAGGGACCACAACCAGATCGTACGTAGATAGCAAATAATGTATTAATGATAACTCATGAGAAAGAAATGAGACGACAAAAATGGTAACCACTCGTGGTAATCATGGCCATGAAAATAGAAGAAGCGAGTCGAGGAGATTTTAAAAAGAGGAGATTTAACAACGACTATGTGAAGATGATAAAGGTTTAAAAAAGAATCGGGTTCTAAGGGAGGAGAACGACCACCCATTATATGCTACAAATGCGAAAAGAGGGACATATCACCAAACCGCCCACAACAACAAGCTCAAGGTATGCTATAATTGTGGAAAGGAAGGACATATCGCCGAGATCAGACAAGAATAAAACCTAGTTCAATGGGGATTTGGTGACTCAAAAGATCGTCCCCGTAAAAGTCAAAGTCAACGATTCCGGAAGAGCGCTTTGTTGTGATCGGTCATAATGCGAGGAACCCAAACGAGGTGATCACGGTAAGCTATTTATAAATTCTCATAAGTTTATACCTTTACTTGATACCGGCATACCCATTCATTTATCTCTCCCGCATGTGCTCAACGCTTAAACTTGACCGAGAAATTAGACTTTGACCTATCTCGTGAAAACTCTCGTTAGAGAAACTTTCATCACATCCACTGCTTATAAATCTTGTTTGATTCAAGTCAGCACCATTACCTTACCGTTGACCTTTATCTCTTTAAAGATACTTGCTTTTGATGTGATTTTAGGGATTGATCGTTAACTACTCATCATGCCAAAATTGATTGTTTTCGTAAGGTCATAGTTTTCATATTCCTAACCAACCCGTTGTATTTAATTCAAGCAACTAAACCATTAAAATCGATCACCGCATATCTAATCATAAAGCTATTCGCTTATTAAAAAACGGATGTCAAGCTTTCTTAGCCCATGTTATGGATTTGAATAAAGACACGCCAAATTTGAATAATATTCCTTGTTATATCGACTTTCCGACGATTTCAAAGAACTTCCCGGCCTACCCCGTAACGTGAAGTCAATTCTTTATTGATCTTGAACCCGCACAAAGCCCATTTCTAAAACCCCATATCGAATGGCTCCTATTGAACTTCAGAGTTAAAGGTCCAACTACGTGAATTGTTGGACATCGGCTTCATCTGGCCCTAGTACATCTCCTCGGGGTGCTCCTCTGCTTTATTTGTAAAGAAGAAAGACGGAGTATGCGACTTTGTAGATTGACTATCGGAATCGAACCATGTCACCATCAAGAATAGGTATCCTCTACCTCGTATTGATGACTTGTTTGACCAAATGTAAGGGGCAAATTCTTTTCAAAAATCGATCTTCGCTCGATATCATCACCAAGATTAGAATCGAGGATATTCCAAAGACCGCCTTCGTAACTCCTGTATGGGCATTATGAATTTTTAGTCATGTCTTTCTGACTAACTAATGCTCCTCGCGGCTTTCATGGATATGATGAACCGAGTATTCAAGGAATATTTGGATCAATTCGTTGTTGTTTTTTTATGATGACATCCTCATATATTCCAAAAGCCGTGAAGATCATGAGCACCATTTGAAGTCGGTACTCCAAAGGCTTCGTGAAACCAACTATATGCCAAATTGAAGAAATGCGAGTTCGCTTGAGGAAGTAGCATTCCTTGGGCACGTGGTGTCGAAACATGGAGTATCGCTTGATCCGGCCAAGATCAAGCAATACAAAGTTGGGAGCAACCAAGCCGGTTCATGATCAAGCACGAGCTTTTGGGCTTAAATGGTTATTATCGGAGATTCGTGGAAGGGTTTTCTCTCGAATCGCTACTCCATTAACTCAAATTAACTCTAAGGATACAAAATTCGCTTGGAGCGAAGAATGCGAGAAAAGTTTCCAAGAGCTTAAGAGGAGACTTATTTCGCACTGTTCTAACAATACCATCCGTTCTTGATGGATTTGTTATCTACAAATGATGCTTCGTGCAAAGGGTTAGGATGTGTTCTCATGCAACGGGAAAGTCATAGCCTATGCCTCATGACAACTTAAAGAGTATGAGAGAAATTATCCTACTCATGATCTAGAGTCATAAAGCAAAGCTTTCGCTACTTAAAAATATGGAGGCACTATCTATATGGGGAGAAAGTGGAGATATATTCGCACCATAAAAGCCTTAAATATTTCTTCACTCAAAAGAACTCAACACGCTAAGCAATGACGCTGGCTCGAGCTATTGAAAGACTACGACCACACTATTCAATACCATCCCGGTAAAAGTTTAACGTGGTAAATGACGATCGAGTAGAAGATCATATGCGAACGAAAAGCGATGATGTCAAGTATACGACAGAGAGCCAACTTTAATAGAAAAAGTTAAGGTCGCTCAAGCCACCGAATCTTGAGCCGATGCGTATGAAGAAGAAAAGTACAAGAAGGAGCTATTCCTAAGCGAGAATTGATGAAGAAGGAATACTTCGAGTCCACTCTAGACTTTGTGTTCCTAACGACTCGATTTGAAGTACAAGATTATGATGGAGGCACACAAACACGCCATTTGCAATCCATCCTCGAAGTACTAAAATGTATCGTGATCTTCACACATACATTTTGGTGGAACAATATGAAGAGAGAGATTGCAAAGTTTATCTCGATGTGTTTAACTTGCCAACGTAAAGGCGAGCATCTTGTACCTAAGGGTCCGCTCAGAACCACTTGAGATTCCTAATGGAAGTGGGAACACATTACTATGGATTTCACACGGGTCTTCCTACGGCTTCTCAAGGCATCAATGCTATTTGGGTTATTGTTGATAGATTAACCAAGTCCGCTTCATTTCTTGCCGACACGGAGACTTATTCCTCGAACGCCTTGCTAGTATATGACGTGAATGAGATTGTGAGGTTGCATGGCATGCCCAGATCCATAGTTTTTTGGATCGTGACCCAAGATTCACTTCAAGATTTTGGGTTAGCTTGCAAAAAGCTATGGGCACGGATTTGCGATTTAGTTCGCATACCATCCCCAAACCCGACGGACAATCGAGAGAGGACTATTCAAACTCTTGAAGATCTATTAAGACTCGTGGTCCTGTACTTCAAGGGTAGTTGGGATAAGTATTTACCATCAGTGGAATTCTCCTACAACAACAAAGCTATCGTGCAAGTATAGGTGTGGCTCCATTCAAGCATTATATGGACGAAAATGTCGCTCTCCAATATGTTGGGATGAGGTGGGTGAAGCAACATTGTTGGGACCCGAAAGTTAGACGTATGACTCACCGAAAAAGATCCAAATGATTCGACAACGATACAAACGCAGACAAGATCGACAAAAGAGTTATGCGGATCTTCATCGAAAGGACGGAATTTAATGTAGGGGATCATGATTGTCATGAAGTTGCTCCATGGAAGGGAGTTACAAGATTTGGGAAGAGAGGAAAGCTCAATCCACGATTTATCGTCCATTTCAAATTCTCGACCGAGTAGGAAATGTAGCCTATAGACTCATGCATTACCTCCGAGTATGTCTCGTGTTCATAATGTGTTTCATATATCCGCATTTCAGAATATGTGAAAGACCCAACCACGCTATCGAAGTTAGAACCCATTTAGATAGCCAAGACTTAACGTATGAGGAGGTACCGCCAAGATCTTGATAGAAGGAGCATGTCCCACGCCAAGAAAGGTCATACCACAAGTTAAAGTTTTGTGGAGGAATCATGCTATATAGAGAAACGACCGGAATTGAAACGGAAATGAAAGCGAGGTATCCTCACCTTTTCAAACACCAGTATCGTACGCCAATTTCGAGGACGAAATTTCATAAGGAGGGAGGTCAGAAGACCCCAAATTTTTTAAATAAAAAGGAATTTCCTTTATTTATTATTTTGAAATAGTAAGGGTTGATTTGATTAATGTGGATAGTTATGGTTAAATACGCAAATATTTCAAAATAAGCAAGTGGTTATAAAATATTCATTATCGCTTCTGGAATATTCGTTTGGTCGTGGAATATTCGTGATCGCTTTGGGAATATTCATTTACGACAACCATGTGTGGGCCCCCCATAACTAAAGCGATTGATGAAGAAAACGACAAAATATAAGTTGTTTTTAAATAATCTGCAGAAGTTGTTACCAAGTATATCGCTGAATACCCTATGGTTAAAACACACTAATACGCGCGTTGAACAAAACAAGAAGACACCAGATTGCACCAATTATTGATTCTTACGTAAGAAGGCACTACTCAATAATGGTTACGTGAATTACCGCTCAAAGATTTTATCGAGTTAATAATTCATTGTTGATATTTTATATTCATTGTTGTTTCAATAATTGTCATTACACAAGATTTTTCATTATCGGCAATAATTCATATTATCCTAATAATATTATTAGATAACATTATTGGCAATGTCTAGAAAGTTCTGCCTAAGGAGAGGTTTGGTCACCTAATCATGCGCTACCAAGAAGAAGAAATTTTATCGAAAGCCCCTCTTCCCTGAACCGCCTCGTCATCAATATCAGGATTCTCAGAATATTATTTGTGAATAATTAATTATTGATTTATATGATGAGGAAAATATTGATTTTATGTGGATATAGATGGAGAAAATTTTAAAATGACAATTGTTGAAAATTAATATTTTATCTTTTTCTCGATAAAATAATTCATTTAAATATATTATTTTAATAATATATTAACTATGATATTTTTACAACGAATGTGGGATATATGAGTATACGAGGAGGAAGAGTATTTTTTTGTTGCAATAAATGTTTAAAACATGTTAAACATGCTCTGGGGACCCCATTTATCGATCAAATTTGATTATAAATGTAAAATCGCCTGCTTGTGGATTTCGGGCCAATTTCTATTTGGAATTTGGAAAACTTTCTTCTGCAAAGTTGTAGAGAATTGAATTTCCTATAAAAACTCGCGAGATTCGAATTTTCTCTGATGAAAGGGCTATTTATTATGAATTATTGAAGTTCAAGTTCAAAATAATTGATTTTTGAAGTTTTAATTATTTTTAATAACAAAACGTTTTTTTGTTGTTTTTGAGTGGCTCATTATTGTGGTAAATGATCAGATGATCAGATTTCTAAGGTGGGCGAGAATTTTTAATATATATTATATATATTTATTAAATTTTCTGCTTGTGTGTTCTAAGCATTTTCCTATAAATAGGTGCTTAGGTTAGAATTGAAAATCACACCGTAAACCCAAGTTTTCTCTCTATATTATCGAGCGATTCTTGTGAGTATTTTGAGTATACTTTGAGTATTGCTAGACTATGCAAGTTCCTCCTTCAAAGACTATATCCTAGATTCTAGAAGACCGATCTTTCGGTAAGTGGATATTATTTTTTTCAGAATGATATTATTTCTTCAATATCATTATATCGAAATGTTGATCTCAAGTTTTTATCAAATTTGGAACTTTTTCATGCTCTGGGTTACTATTCATGGGTTACTATTCATGAGTTACTATTCACGAAGTTACTATTCATGAAGTTACTATTCACGAAGTTACTATTCACGAAGTACTATTCATGAAGCGTGAAGATGTTTTTTTGTGGAATTTCTATCTTTTGGTGTCTGAGTTACTATTCACGATACTTAAGACTATTCACGATACTCTGACTATTCACGATACTGACTATTCAATCGAAAAATAAAATTTCTTCTTTTCGTCTAAAACATCTATTCGGATACTAACTCGATCAGTATCCATGTTTTGATCATTCTTGAATTTTACACCACTATGATTATTTTTGAGGTATTTTTGACGTGGATAAAACCAAGTACTAATCCTTAATCCTTAATCCTTAATCCTTGTCATTTTGTTTCACCGGATTCGCTTTTTTAAAAAAATATTTTCATCATCCTCGCCTTAAATGATGATATTATGGAATATCTTTGGCCCAGAAGTGCAAAGATGAAATTTCTTAAGAGAAAAGATGAATGATTTCTTAAGAATATCTTTGGCCCAGTAGTAAAAGAAGATGAATGATTTCAAGAATATCTTTGGCCCAGAAAAAGATGAATGATTTCAAGAATATTTTGGCCAGAAAGCAAAAAGATGAACAGTGTTTAAATGAATACGACTAATCGATGAATATCTTCGCCCAGAGTAAAAAGATGAATATTTGATTCCGTATGTATATTGATTGATGTTACAGGATAAAAGATAGACGATGAACTTTTAAATTCATACATGTAAGATAGTAGTTTGCATTCTCTACTTAACTCTTCTAATGAATTATTATTTCACCGCTAATATTGATTTAAAATTTGTTGTCTATCAGATTCTATTATATTTTTCCTCGTCAAGACTAACGATAATTTGTCAGATATTATCTTAGTCATAATATTCTTTATCGAGCTAGTTGAGCTCACCCTTTTCCTTTTTGTTCCATTTTTCTCGTGAGGCTAGAATATAAATGAGTACGAGCCTGGGTATGGAATGAAGGTTTTAGAAAGGATTGTTTAGTAGTCCTCACCATTTTGTAAAATAAATGTATCAATAAATGTGATGAGGATTTATTTGAGTATAGATATTGTCTGAAGATAATATTTGTATTCAAACTCACGCTTTTATCGTTGTAATAATAAAGTTGTAGTTGTTTCGCATACATGTATTGACAACCTCGTAATAGGTGATGTATACCTATTTTGGGGCACAATAGTTATTTAGAAGGGGGGTTGAATAGATATTTTAAAAACTTTTTCCCTTTCAAAATACTTATCAGATTTTTTAATAAATTAACCACAGCGGAATATATGATTTGTTTGTTCCCCTTTAAGATAGACCAAGTTTATAGGTGATAAGCAGGTATGACAGATATAATAGTTATAGTAGATATATTAGACACAATGATTTTAAGTGGTTCAGAGCACTCAAGGCTCCTAGTCCGCTCTTCTAATCCACGAGTAGGAAATCCACTAAATATATCTTTACAATCTTTGAATCACTTAGATTCCTTTAAGACCAACAGTTTTGGAACTTCTTAGTTCACTTAGAACTCTTCAAGTCCAGTAGACTTGGAATACACTTGATAAGAGTTGAGTTCTTGATTTGTTCTACTCAGTTGCAGTTAAGCATACATTCGAAAGAACTGAGTAGTTGAGCAAGCTTTTCTTTTCTTGATCGTAAAGTTTGGACGTTGAGTGTTCTTGAGCTTTTTCGTTCATGCTTGTACTTCTGTTTTTTGAATCTCTGTCTGATTTGCTTATGAAAGGGCCTTTAAATGTTTCCGTTGAAGGCATCCGTTGTAGCATTTAATGCTTCAGACATTTCTGAGCACTGATGTTGACTTCCTGGAAATATAATGTTCTTCTATCTGGCCCACTGACACAACAGACTGCTTTCTTACATAATACCTAAAAAGGTGTTTCTAGCAGGTATGCATTCCTTTCCTTAGCTTCTTCGATACATACTAAGGATGAGTGTTGAATCATTGGGATTCCCGAAATGTCAATGTCTATAAGCCATTCTTCATTTTTTATACTTCCTCTTTCATTAAATAGACGAAACTTGGTGTTTCTGATGCTGACTGGAGAGACACCACGATTATTGTCTTTGTACCATGATCGTTGCGTCTTGTCATGCTCGTGCTTGATTCAGCCTTGATCGAAAAGAACACTACAATTTCTCTTAAGCTCTGATACACTACGATCTCTACTTGCTCATTTTGCATACTCCATATTTCCGAGAGCTAACTGTGATTCTTAACTTGGCTCGGCAGATGCTCAGACTATCTCCACGATTCTGAGTGTGGCTTCCAAGACAGACTACGATTCTGAAGTAACTTATTTGATACTCTACAATTCTTCCTTGACTTCTACAATCTCTCAGCTGGCTCGTCAGACTATGATTCTATTGAGGCCCATCTATTACATCTCAAAATAGATCAACCTAACAACTTGATCTCTCTTTTATACATTCATTTACAGAATGATAAACATTAAGCACAGTTCAACCTAACAATTTTGATATACCATCAAAGTCCTTGTACATATGTTCTATGAAGGACTTTATACATAAACATATTTATTTACTTTCAACATCAAATTTGAATATGCAATTCCCAACAATCTCCCCCTATTTAATGTTGACATAACTAAGGAGATTTGCATCATATCATCAATTTTTAAATGCAGAATGCTAGACAATAAATATGACTTAGTGTTTCAGTGAGCAACTGAAATCTCTAGAAGATAATCATGAATTTATTGATGTTTATAAGAGAGAATTACAGTTCAAAATCAATACATCAAATAAAGACATAACCTTATCTTCTAGATTTCTTGAACCTTGGAGGATGCGCATATTCATATTCCCTCATTTTCCTACTGGCTTCATTTTATCTTGTAATATATTTCAGCTCATGTTGCTCCAGAGGTTCATTGTGATCATGTCTGTTCATGAAGATAGGATCGCCAATGACCATGTTCATACCTGTGAGAGATACTTCTTGCCGATTGAGAGAACTGGAAATTGGACTTGCCATTAAGATAGGTTGAGTGCGAGGCTGCTGGTAGGTTCTTTGGAAGTGTTCAGCCTGCTTCCCTTTACTTTTCTCATTATTCTCCCCCTTTATGTTAGCATCTAGGGTTCGAATGTCTTGAGACAATCGATTCATGCCTTGTATAAGTTCGTGGAGTTGACTTCTCGATTGATCAATGTTTTCTTAATTTTCTTGGACTAGAGCATTAGTTTATGATTTGTGTTTTTGTAGAATGGCTAAGACATCGTTCGCTTATTTCATCTAATTCAAAGAATATGCTTGGAATTCAGTCAGAGAAGATCGTAGGCTAGTAAGGTTTTCTTTAATAAGTTTGTTTTGAGCCTCCTGATTCTGCTGAAGAAGGATAACTGCTTCCTTATTCTTTCGGGTAGATTGGAAGTGAATTTGATCCCTTTCATTTATGCTTTGGATCATTTCCTTGATGATATCTCGTAGCTTCTTTGTGAGCTCAGAGCTCAGGTTGCTAGGAAGAGTGTTAGCAGAATCAATCAAGTGGTTTAATCATGAGCAGAGAATGAGTTTCTAGATCTTCTTGAATTTCTTTGGTCACTTTCTGTGATGCGATAGGCAACTCTGTTTTGGTAGGAAGAACTGGGAGAAGCTCAAATATTTTCTGAGTGTCTAAAAGAGAGGCTCTTGTATTTTGTTATTGCAGATTTGAGATAGCAAGAGCAACATCAAAATAATTGTTGTTTGAGGAAGAAGTAATGTCTGAATGAGGTGAGGGAATAGAGGTTTGAGTTGTGGGAGAGAAGGCTGTTAAATCTAGTAGAGAAAGTGACTCCACGATTTGAGTAGGAACAATGTTTGTGGTGTCACGTTGTGCTATTTTCGTGGAGTTAAAGGTGGTTAAAGATTGTACTAAAATGAAATTAGGTGTATTTGGTTCATCAGTTACAGAATGTTGGGATTCTGTAGCTGGAAATTGGTTTAGTGGGTGAAGAACCACTTCTAACCATCTTGGCAGTTCATAAAATTGATTGAAGTTTGATGGAGGGGAGTGGTTAACTATGAAAGAGATGGGAACAGATTGTACCTCATGCATAGTCTCTGAAGAAGAATAATTGGTGATTAACTTCTGAGCAAAATTGAGGTTGTTTGGGAATCCATGAGCTAGCACTGAAATTTTTGGATAAGCTTTGTAAGTCCAGAACATGTGATCCCAAGAGTTGAGAATCAGGGCTCTGTGATAGGACATCATGGGCAAGTAGGAGAACAACTGATTGTAGTTGGCTCTCCTATATCCATTCCAACCCACTGCAGTAATTTCAACTTCTTCATCCTCTTCTTCTTCCCTTTCTTCAACACCTTTATTTGAAATTTCCACCACATTCATCATCTCCTCTTTGTTCTTCAGCCTCCTCTACCTCTATAGCTTCATCACTTTCCATTTCCATAACTTCAGAGACTACGATTTCTTGAGGGGCTGAGGGGGCTTCATGAACATCTTCTGGCAGCTCCCCCTCAGCTGTAGCATTCTCTGGCTCAGGTTCTTCTAACGACTCCCCCTCAGCTGGAGCACTTCCTTGTTCAGGTGCTTCAAGAAGCTCCCCATCAATATGAACTGTATTATCCTCAATAGCTTCAAGCAGCTCCTTTTCAGCATTCATCATAGTCTGATCAGATGCAGTAGGGGTTACTGCACTATTAAGATTGACTATTACATCAACAATGATTCTGGTCTCATCCAAGGAATCATTGTGAGTATCAGTTGTTTGAGGCTCAAATCTTGGTTTAGCCTTCTCAGCAGAAATTCTTCTTTCTTCCTCCTTCAGGGATTCTTCATTGATAAGAATATATTTCTTGACAAGCTTTTTTTGTTCTCTTTAGCTTAGCCATAGCCTTAGTACTCTCTTCAGCTTCAGCTTTAACAGTTTGTTCAGGCTGAGATACTGCTACAACATCCTTCTCTGGAATGATGGTAAGTCTAGACTCTATGGTCGGTAATGACTCCACGATCGTGGTGAGTGAAGACTTCTTTGATTAATGGCTGCGTTTCTTCTTCTGAGGCTCAGAACTTCCTCCAACCTTATCCTTACCATTCTTCTTCTTCTTCTTCTTCTTCTTCTTCTTCTCCTTCAGAACTTATTCTGGTAATTCATTCACTTCTAGGGTTAGTTCCCTTTGTGTGAAGAGACCTTGAATCACTTTTCCCAAACCTCCTTGGGACGTATCAATGGTTGAACCTTAAGGCTCTTCTGTTATCTGAACACTTTCATTTAATTTCCTCTTACCCTTACTCTTTTTGAACAGAGCTGTGGGTTCCTCTTGATGGACTTCTTCTTTTTCCTCAGCTTCTTTCATAACTGACATATTTCCCGGCAGAACCGATTTCTTTACTTCACCAGTCCTTCCACTAGACTCAGACATCATCTTCACATTTTTGCAGGGTTTCTTTTCTAATTTTAAAATAGCTGCTGGGTCATATTTTTATTGGGGTTGATGGGTTCTCCTTCCTTGTCTCCGATTTTGTCTCCTAGAGCAGTTTGTAGAATTATGTTGATTAATCTCCCATAGAGAATTTTGCCAGAGCTCTTCGTCTTCTTTGAGATGAGCATCCACTTCATAATCCATTCTATGAGCAAAGCCCCATAGTTGAGTTGAATCCTGAAGCAGATTGCTATTATGAGCTTCAGTTGGTTCTTATTCATAGAGTCGTGGCCAGAGCTTTTGCAGCATATGTATTTCCCAATAATATCAGCCAAAAATTCATACTTCTGAGGAAAATCTTTCTTATTGTAGCCCTTGATGCCTTGAAAATTCTTGTGGTGCATCTTTTTCAGACCTTCATGAAAGTCGATGACATTCAGAGATGAAAGCCCTTTGATTTAAAACCTAAGTCTAGGTTTATATCTTCAGCTCTGGGCTGAATCCGCACCCCCTTGACCTTTGTAGTGTTGATATCATTTTCGAAGACTCCATTGCAATAGAATTCTTTCACCAGCTTCGGGAAAATCCTGGTGCGGATGCTCAGAGCTTCTTCGAGACTAGCTTTCTTCAGAAGGGTTAGAACTTTATGGAACTGTGGGTCAGTTGTCTTGAATTCGTTGAAGCATAGTTGGTAACCAGATACAACATTGGAAGCAACTATTGATTACTATAATTTTCCTGAACCGAACATAAATTAGTTGAGTGTTTTGAGAGCTGGGATTTCTTTTGAGAGAGAAAGAGAGGAATGAGCTTTTGAGATTCAAAGGTGAACCATCAAAAGATATTTTCAAAATGTATTTATAACTTCCCTCTTCACGATCTGCAGAGTGGGGCACATGTCGAGTTCTACAGGGCTCCACAATTTTAAGTTGTGTGAAAAGTATTGATTTGCCCTAAGCTCCCCCTGAGCTAGTGTATCCATCAGGACGACTACAATTGTTAAGATTGCTCCATGATTGTTGAGTTCATTGCTGAACCTGATTTACGACCGTTGTCTCTCCAGATTCTTGTGATGCACTTTGAATTACCATCCCTTCTGGGTTAAGGTTGCTCAGGAAGGGCCAACGTCTTAGTTTAAGACTAAGGGTCAGGTTTGGCCCCTGAAGTGCTTATCAGAAGGGCTTCTTACACTTGATAGAAATGTTATCATCCTAGTGGGCTTCTCTGCCATGTCGAGACTACTCCACGATCATGGTTTCTCTTAGTCATCTCTACGATTTTAACATAGCCTTTTTATCTGCATGGTTAACACCAACTAGAGCATATAATTTATGGTTGCAGATTTAGCATACCTAACTCACTTATCAATTTATTAAATCTGGATTCATCTAAGGGTTTTATAAAGACATCAGCAAGTTGATTTTCAGTAAGGATGTATTGTAAAGATATAGTTCCATTTTGAACATGATCCCTAATAAAATGATATCTTATTTTTATATGCTTTATCCTAGAATGCATGACAGGATTATGTGTTATTGCTATGGCACTTATGTTATCATAGTGAACAAGTATATACTTGAAATCAAACCCATAGTCTGCTAGCTGGTTTTTCATCCATAGGATTTGAGCACAGTAGCTGCCTGAAACAATGTATTCAGCTTCTGCTGTTTAAGTTGATACTGAATTTTGCTTCTTGCTAAACCAGGACACAAGTCTATTTCCTAGTAGTTGACAAGTGTCACTAGTACTTTTTCTATCAATTTTGCAGCGTGCAAAATCAGCATCTGAATATCCTGTCAGTTCACAGAAGAACTCCTTGGGATTCTAAAGTCCCAAATTAGGTGTGCCTTTGAGATACCAAAAAATTCTCTTTACAGCAGTTAAGTGTGATTCCTTAGGATTAGCTTGAAATCTAGCACTTATGCATGTTACAAACATTATGTCTGGTCTACTAGTATTTAGGTATAAAAAAGAGTCTATCATACCTCTGTATTGAGTGATGTCAATACGTTTACCTTTCTCATCTTTGTCAAGCTTAGTTGCTGGAGCAATTAGTGTTTTCATGGGAGAGACTGATTTCATGCCATACTTCTTAAGTAAGTATTTAATGTACTTGGCTTGGTTAATGAAGATATCTTCATCAGTCTGATTCACTTGCAGTCCAAGGAAGAAATTCATCTCACCCATCATGCTCATTTCGAACTTGCTTTGCATAAGCTTGGCAAATCTCTTGCATAGATTTTCATCAGTAGAACCAAAGATAATATCATCTACATATATTTGAACTAGTAAAACTTTATCTTTGTGCTTCCTAAGAAATAATATGGTATCTACTCTTCCTCTAGTGAATCCTTTTTCAATAAGAAAGTTAGTTAGTATTTCATACCATGCTCTAGGTGCTTGTTTAAGTCCATATAAGGCTTTGTCTAATCTATAGAAATAATTAGAGAGAGTTAGATTGTTGAAACCTGGAGGTTGCTCCACATATACTTCTTCTTGAAGTTCACCATTCAAAAATGCACTCTTGACATTTATCTGGAAAACTTTAAACTTCATGTGGGCAGCAAAGACAAGGAATATCCTAATAGCTTCTAGTCTAGCAACAGCTGAGAAGGTCTCATCATTGTCGGTGCCTTCTTCTTGGGAATAATCTTTAGCCACTAGTCTTCCCTTATTCCTTGTAATCACCCCATCTTCATCCATTTTTTTTCTGAAGACCCATTTGGTGCCAATAACTGGGGTGACTTCTTGGTCTAGGAACTAATCTCCATACTTTGCTTCTTTCAAACTGATTCAACTCCTCATGCATGGCTTCTATCCAACTTGAATCTTTCATGGCAACTTCTATCTTCTTGGGTTCCATTTGGGACAGAAAGCTCAGATAGAAACACTCATTCTAGGTGGTAGATCTCGTCTTGATTCTTGCATTTGGATCTCCAATAATCAGGTCTTGAGTGTGATCTCTTGTCCATCTGTTCCCTATGAGAACATTTGTTCTGGTGCCTTCTTGTCTGAATTCTTCAAGATCAACTTATGTCTCTTGTTGCAGAGGTTCATCGTCTGGTGTAGTTCTCTTCACAATCTCTTCTCCAGGCTTGACGATTCCATCTTCTGGGGCTGCGATTATGACGCCCCCAAAATAGGTATACATCACCCATCTTGAGTCGCCAAATACATGGTACAAAATTCAAATACAACTTAATTATACAACAGTCGTGTAAAATACGAAAAAACATAATCTAAGAGTTTTAATAAGAATATTGTCATCTAGACAATATCCACACTCAATGGAGTCCTCATTACATTTATTGTCACACTATTTAATGTAATAGTGAGGACTACTAATGCTATCATCTGGACCGATCACTCCGCTTTCACGACTAGTCCAGCTACGTTTTCATTTCTGAAGAGAATAAAGGAAAGAAAGGGTGAGCTTAACTAGCCCAGTAAAAAATATTATAACTAAGATAATGCATAATAAATTATCATTTGTCTTCAACAATGTTAAACTGATAAAATACAATAGACATCAAGTTTAACTGCAGCGGAATAAGCAATCCATTAGAAGAGTCAAGTAGAGCATGATATCTACTATCTTCTATGATTTAAAATGTTTTCATCAATTTTTATTGTAAGACCCCAACTTTTATGAATAAAGATGAATTTTCTATAATTATCATTTTTGAATATTATGGAATGAATTTGATATAATGTTATAGTTGTGGGTAATAGTTATAAATTTTTCAAAGTACACAAGTTGTTATATAATATTTGATTGGTCGGGGAATATTCGTTTTAACAGAGAATATTCGTACGACGGCACAATCATTGGTGGACCCCATAACAAAATTATTGTCGGATTGAGAAAACGACAAAAATATTTTATAAAAATAACGGTGGAAGTTTTATCGTTAACCGTTGAAACACCCGGTGTTAAAAGTACATGAATACGCGTGGTTGCATAGTAGCACACGGTATTGATTATTGATGCTTACGTGAGAAGTCACTCAGTTTTGTTCAATTATTGCTTCAGTAATTGTTGCATAGTATCTCACGTTAATTGATTCAATTATTGTCGATATTTTATATATTATTAAATCAATAATTGAGATGACGGGTTATTAATATTATTATTTGCAATATTAACGATGTCTGAAGTTACGCCAAGGAGAGGTTTGGTCACCTAATTGCTGCTTGCCATAGGGAGAAATCCTTATTGGAAAGTCTCCTTTCACAGGAACGACACTGATCGATTAATAGTGTGAATTATAATAATGATGATGAAGTTTTATTTTATTAGTATTATTAATGTAATAAAATAGAAAATCTTTTTATATAAAAATGCAGAATACTTTTATAAAGTTATTCGTTTTATTAGCTATAAATAGAATATATTATATTTTATTATGCATAGTGTTTTGCGTAGTGCTCGCGTAGTGTTTTGCATAGTAAAATCTTTTTATATAAAACCAAATACTTTTATAAAGTTATTACGTTTTATTAGATTATAAATAGAATATATTATATTTTATTTAAAAGATTTTGTTTTATTAGAATATTTTATAGTAAACCAATCTGGATGAGTCTGCTTAAAAGTAAATCAATCACGAATAGTTAGAATTAGTTATTATTCAATCCATTCTCCTATAAATAGAAGTTCATTCCTTCATTATTTCTTACGAATTCACTTTGAAACTCTAGAGAGAGAAACTATAGAGAGAAAGAAGAAAAGTATTCTCTCTACTTCACTACTCCTATATCCAGGTTTGTTCTAAGGTAAGGGGTATTATTTCTTTCGTATTCATGAAGAGAACTTACATTATTCCATTCTTTATTATTACGTTGGAATAACCTATATACTGTGGCCTACCCTATACTTGGTGAAATTCTTACATTATTCCATTCTTTATCATTATATTGGAATAACTTTGTCATCGCTAATACTGCATACATGGTGAAATTCTTCTGTTATTCCATTCTTTATTATTACTCGTTGGAACATCCCGCTCATGCGTGCGTTTACGCATGACCTAGTTTCGTTATTTATTATTCATTGGAACATCCTATCGGTGCAATTTACTTTGACACGGTTACATTATTTATTATTACATTTGGAAGATCACGTACGTGCGTTTACACGCACACTGGTTCCGATTATTTATTATTACTGTTGGAATAACTTTGTGCGTATGGTCTATCGCGTGCTTGGTGATTTCTTTTGTTATTCCATTCTTTATTATACTCAGGTTGGTTAAAGTTTTGACTTCTATATCCATGAAATTAGTGGAATATCCTTGATATTTGCGCTTCATCCAATATCTTTTCATGGAAATATTCTTCTGAGCATTCTTAAATTTTACTCTACAAAGCAGTATCATGTTGACAATTTGGACGTTATTGAATCCTGGACAAATTAATTCTTGAACTTGTTTTATTGAATTCTTATATCATTGTCATCATCCTCATGCTTATATCATGCTTACCACATCATTTATAACATTACAGGTCATGATTATACCGAATAATCCCTGGTCATAATCATACCAAGTCCATTTATGCACGTAAGCCAAAGATGACTTTCATCACAATATAAGCATGAGGATGATAACAATGACATAATAATTCAAAAAAACAAGTTCAAGAATAAATTTTAAAGATTTATAAGTTAATTTATCTTGAAATCAATTACGTCCAAATTGTCAACATGATACTGGTTTGTGGAGTAAAATTCAAGAATGCTTAGAAGAATATTTCCATGAAAAGATACCGATGAAGCTTGCAAATACCTGAGATATTCTACAAATTTCATGGAGTATAAAGCCAATACTTTAACCAACCGAGTATCATAGAATATATGAAATTGCAAATGGATTTTCACCCGCCATGTGGTAATCCACGTGGGCGCATCATTTCCACAATTTAATAAGGAATGAATACGAAGGATCATTCACCATGCATGTGATAATCCACATGTAGGCGAGTTATTCCAATGTATAATAAAGAATGGAACCGAGTTATCGTAATCAAGCACAAACAGATATTCCAAATGAATAATAAAGAATGGAATAATGTAAGAATTCACCATGCATTCGATAGATCGCACAAAATGGGTTATTCTCAACGAGAATAATAAAGAATGGAACCAGTGTCACGCGTAATCATGCAGCATGGATATTCCAACGAGAATAATAAAGAATGGAACCAGTCATGCGTAATCCGCATGCATGTGATATTTCCAACAAAATAATAATGAATGGAATAACAACGAAATTCACCATGCATGGGATAGTAATTGCATGACAGGTTGTTCGATAGAATAATAAAAAAATAGAACCGTGTCTAAAGATAATCCGCATGACGGATATTCCAACAAAATAATAAAGAATGGAATAATGTAAGAATTTCACATGTATGCGGTATTACTTGACATGATAAAGTTATTCCAACATAATAATAAAGAATGGAATAACATAAGCTCTCTTCATGAATACGAAAAAAATAATACCCCTTACCTTAGAAAGAAACTGGATACTGTAGTAGAGAGGTAGCAGACTTCTCTTCTTTTTATCTCTATAATAATTGCTCTATAACCTTCGAGAGATGAAGTTTAGATTTAGATCGATCATGATAACATATGGTTGTGATTTTCTGCATAGATGGAATTCATAATTCGTGTTTAGGATAGAGATATGCCTTTCGCCATATATGTAATCTTATAGAGAACTTGTGCTTTAAATCCTTTTTAATTGTAATTCACATAGAGATATAGTGGATTAGTTAATTAGGGTGTCTTGCTTAATTCTATCATCTATGGATTTAAGTGAGTATGGGTATTATGCATCGAGAGGTGGTTTTATCTGCTTTAGTGTTCTTGATTAACAATTCAGGATAAAGAATAATTGATGAGAAGTGTGTTAACTTAAATGAAGCAATAGGTGAAGTTGTGATCTTAAATCTCCGTAATCTTAATTTAACTAGTGGTAATTAGAATTAGTTTAATTATAAATTGAAATTCATTCGTTTAAATAAGATTGAGTTGATTACGAGTTAGTACTTGGTGATTTTTATTAAATAATTCTTTGTGGGAACGATACTTAACTTATCACTTTATTACTTGTTGACCACGTATACTTGTGTGTTATGCGTAATTAGATTTTTCCCAACAAGTTTTTGGCGCCGTTGCCGGGGAAATAGTTTAATATTTTTTTACCAATATTAATTTCAATCAAATTAGTCTTAATTTAAATATTTTATTTTTATTTTAATTCTCTTCTATATTTCTCTTTTTTCGGTACCATAGATGCCTTTCATGTATCAATGGCCATACACGAACAACATATTTCGACTCAACCAAGGAAACATGGATTGATGGACTTAATGCATTTTCCGCAGAGTCAGTACAAATTGAGGCAATTTCGAAGACCTTGGAGGTTATCGCAGCCCAACGGAGGCGAAGGATGGCAGTTATGTGTGACTATTGTGCTGGAAACCATCAAAGTCATCAATGCACCATCAATTTTGAACCGGTACAATATAGTGGTGATTACCTCAATAACTATGTTGATCTTAACTATCTCCAAGTTTGGGGGTATCACCCGGATTCGTCATGGAGCTATACTTATGAAGACCAATACTACGCTCCAAATCCAACATACATGCCAGAATTCTCATATCAACCTCCATTAAACGAAGAAAAGTTTAAGTTGGAGGAATTACTGTCAAAGGTCATAGCAAACCAAGAGGAGAGGATGATGAGTCAAGAAATATTGAGCCATAATTTTCAGCACCAGATGGAACAACTCATCACCACTTCAACTCATGGTCCTCAATACATGGATTCCAAAACTAAGACAGATAATTCGAGATTGGAGGAATTGTTGTCCAAGTTCATAGCATCAAATGAGGAGAGGAGGATTAATCAAGAGCGGTCAATTTAGAATCAAGAGATAGCTATTCAAAATCTTCAAAATAAGATAGATCAAATGACTGAAGCCGTAAGCAACCTTCCTCCAAACACGTGGCTTTATGATGTGGATAACGAAATTGATAGAGAACCCGAACCGAATCTACGACTGGATGAACCACAAGATATAAGAAGTGTGGAGACAATTGGGGATAATGAAATAGAGGTCCACGATTTTTTGGGTTATGACGGTTCGCTCATAAATCAGAAATTTCGTAATAGCATATTATGCATGAGTGAAACAAATCATTCTGATTCAAAAATTGTCGCCATACCACCAGATACTATCTTCTGTGGCATTTGTTATACATTTTTATATATATATATATATAGCCTTACCATTCAACAAAATAAATTCTTTATCTGTTTAAATTTTATTTATTTTTGTTTTTATGGGGTTGGGACTGCTTTGATGAACCATGAATATAACACACAAAAATAATTAAAAAAAAAATAATTTGAGACTCATAGCATTACATACTCTTTTAAGATTATAGAATATTTGTAAATTCGCGCACACTTTGCATTACTTGAAAATTTGGAATATATATATATATATATATATATATATATATATATATATATATATATATATATATATATCGATCGATCGCCCTTTTCGTAGAATAAGGACTCTCATTTTGAAACATAAGAAAATGACTCTTATTTTAGGACCGGGGAGTACCCAAATACAAAAACATGTAATTAGCCTCAATTATATAAGACAAGTAGATGATATTCTTATTTTGGGAAACAGTTTCTTGCAAGTTATAATTAAGGTAATTAGCCTCAATTATATAAGACAAGTAGATGAGTTGGTCAACAGTTGTTTGGGGAGTAGTTTATTCATTATTTGGCAATTACTTTACCTACTAGCTCTACTTATCGCTTGCGCTTAGGCTCAAATAAGTTATGCGATCTCAAGTTCACTTTACTACTTAAGTTGCGTTACATATTCATCATCAAAGTTATTCGTTGAAGGTTAGAATTCTTCTATATATTGCGACAAAAACAAATTAATTATTACAAATAGATACAATAATATTGTTTGTAAATTAGTACTATACATGAATAATTAATCAATATGTTTTTGTCACTAGATAAAGGCTAAATTACACATCTAGCTTTCCAAGTTGGTAGGTAGTTTCAAAGTAATCCCTCAATTGATAAAGTGAACATTTTCGTCCCCATAGTTGGCACGTTTGTTCAGATCTATTTCTTGAGTTGATTTTTCCCCAAATTTCGAATCATGTGCTCATCACGCAGAGGCGGAACCAGAGGGGTCGAGGGAGGGCTCCGGCGGCGAGGGAGAGTTTGGAGGACTTTCCGTTCGGTCATGCCTAGGATTGGAGTTGGAGGGGGGAGTCTGCAGGTGTTTGGGGTTTAGATCTTGATGTTCAGTTAGGGTTTGGACTTTAGAAGAGGATATGACTTCTCTGTTTTTTCTTAGGCATTCTGTGGTTGTTTGTTTACAGATCTGGATTTAGTTTAATTTACTTATCTATATCTTTTTCAGATTCGGATGTGTTTGGAAGCTTTGTTGTTGAGCTTTCTGGTTTGATTTTGTTGATTCCTAATCGTGTTGGATGTTTCGGATCTGTCTTGTTTAATCATTGATGGAACTATGATTGACGTCATTTTGATTCTACCTTCTTTTCGATCTGGATCATTTGTATTTTTTTTTTTTAAGGATTTAGATTTGGATGTTTGTTAGTTTGTCTCGTCGGTATCTGGGTTTATCCTATGATCCTGGTGGTTTTGGGTGGTTGTTTTGATTTTTCATATTGCTTTCCCTTACGTTGCTGCCTAATTTAATATGCGGAATCAGTATGGCATCTATGGGTGTGCTTCTGGTTGGCTCCTGTTGTTTGGGCAAGTGAGCTGCTGACTTTTTTTGGCTGACATGGGGCCCACAGGGGTTTTCAAATTTCAAATTGCTGACGTACAGATTTGGTTGCCACTCGTGGGCTACTCAATGTGGACTCATTCCGGTTGTTGGGCCCATATGCGGGCTGACCTATAATGGGCCGACTTATTTTTGATATAATTCTATGGTGTTTTTCATTTGTGCAAACTTTTGGAGTGTGCGATGTATTATGTAATTAAATTTGACAATTATAATTAAGAAAAATGAATTTAAAAGCAAGACACCCAAAGTCAAGTTAATAAATAATTTTTTTATTGATGTATTTAGACTCCCTATAAAAATGTTCTGATTCCGCCACTGTCGTCACGTGCATTTTTATGAGGATATATTTGTCTTTTGAATAAGCAGACTTTCAAATGTTCAAGTATCAGCTGTTTGCATCAGCTATGCAAATATTAAGGATTCCAAGATCAGTAAAAACGTCTAGACTGCAACTGCTCTGCTAGTGAAGTAAACATAGGCCAATTATGGACAGAGATTTCTCCATCCCAAATTTTGTCAATGTCTTTTACTATAAAAAATGATCAAGAAGGCAGATCATTCGAATTGGCTGAAATTTTTTATCATTTAAGAAAATTGACGTGACAATACTATTTTAGTTGTGGATGAAAGAGAAAGCCGTGTTGGATTAATTGATGTAATAAAAATAGGTTAATCAAATCAATCCTTATATATAAAGGCACAACAAGCGATCTTTTCAATTTGAAAATTCGGTTAGTCAATCCCACTTAATTTAGAATTTTACTGAGTTAACTCGGTTCAAGTGAAAGAAGTCCATTACTTTTTATACGCCTTTTTCAATTCTTTCAAGAATGTTTCCTCTTCCTCCTCTTCTTCTTCTTCCAATTTCAGTTTCTCTACTTTTTTCAATTATTTTTCTCTTCCTCTTCTTCCAATTTCAGTCTCTCTACAATTATGTATTTGCTATGTTTCCTTCTTTCCCTCCATCACAAATCTCGGTTGTGCCTTTTTCCCTCCATCACAGATCTGGATTGCATATTGTGCCCGTGCTCCACAACTCTTCCCCTTTCTTCTCCACCTGGAATTTCAACTCGCCGGATCCTTGCCCTTCCTTCAGGAATCACCGCATTGTCCAATCTCACCCAATCGGTAGATCACTTCTCTTACACTCTAAGACCGGCTTATCCGACTCCGTGGATCGGCTTGGATCCTTCCCGCTTCTCTCTCCAATTTAACTACATGTCAAAAAATTTGGCCAATATTTAGGCTATAATACATGTGCATGGATGCAGTGTGCTCATGTTATGGCCATGGCTGTTCAAAAGGTCTTCCCGATGCAAAAGTAACAATTGGGCCATGGATTGAGAATGGCTTTTATTATGACTTTGATATGGAGCCTTTAACGATAAGGACACAAGAGGATAAAGAAGGAGATGGTGAGCGGACCACTACATAATTACCAATATTGTTCTTTTCTAATAATGTGGAAGGTCGCTTACCTCGGAAACTATTCATTAGCCTTTATTGTTTGAGTACTGAAATTTATTTCTTAAATCATCTGTAGGAATTTGATGGTACTATCTCGCTTCAAAACGGTGAGTTTGCCGAATGAACCGGTCGAATTGTCACGATAAAGCAATTTGAATCTATCCACTCCACTGCTACCGCTTTCAGGACTTGGTGGATTCACAAAAGAAGCTATTCCGCATGACAGATGATCAATTACAAAACATAGTGGTTTCATGAATGCAAACTCACCCCACCAATCCTCTTTCTCAAGAAATGGTTTCTTTTCTTCTTAATTTATGCATCAATTGCCTGGATTTTGCCATGATTATCATATTTCAGGTTTTCTGTTATGAGTACTGCATGTAAAGTTAGCATTTACCATTTTTGCTATTTAATTGTGTTTGTAAGTGATAATGACCGCATCAAGGATAAATAAAATGGAAACAAAACGGTGGTGATGTGTGTAGCACAATTATTGCTAAAATATGAGGTTGCAGGTTAATTATGTACAAGTAATATCTTAGCAACACATCGTATCCCCCCCCTCCACCCCCACAATAGACAAAGCACAATCAAAATTTGTGGTATAGTTGTAAGCTTGATACTTTACTGGAATTTGCTGTGTGAGGTTTTTATTTTTAATAAAGTTGAAATTGTGCCTAGATCTGGTAATTACTGTGTTCAATATAGTTTTATTACTTATATATACTCCATCCGTCCTACAAAAAAAAGTCTCATTGCAAAATTTGTTAATGTTAAGTTGTTAATTTTTTGATACAGCAAAAATTGGTAAATGGGACTTTTTTTGGGGAAAGAGGTAATACAATTCATGTACATGTATCTCCTTTTTGTCTCCTTTTGTAAGTTAGAATTGAAGTTCAACCAATGATTTACATCATAAACATACTACACGAGTACAAATGAAGTGGAGTACTTTCAATTGGAGTCCAAATGCATGATAAATAAGAGTGTAATTTATGAAATTATTTTTAGTTATTTAGAATGTGGTTGATGCTTTTATGAATTATTTACTTATCAGAAAACATTATCAATCAGAGCATACTAATTTTATGTTTCTTTCTATATGTCATTTTCAGTTTTCTGTTCATGAACCCGGGGTTATACACGTATTAGTAACTGGAGGTGCGGGCTATATTGGTACTCATGCTTCCCTCCGACTTTTGAAGAATTCATATCGTGTAACTATAGTGGTATCTCCCGTTCAAACCACCTCTTTATTTCATATATTTGAAACTTCGATATTAAATCAAGTACTTACTATTATTGTTTCTTTTGATAGGACAATCTTTCTTGCGAAACACGGGTGTCTTTGTTAAAGTTACGCAAGAGCTATTTCAGTCGTATGCGACTTGGTTCATACCTTGACTCCAAATTCATAACTTTCTTGAGGAGTATGTAAATCAATGACATTGCAATTGGTAAGCTTTTCGTTATAAAGTTTGGAATTTGTTTATCTAATGGTACTGAATTGTTGCTTAGTCCTTACAAGGATAGGTTCATTGTTCTTACCTTCTCTTTATTCCTTATTTTCGCCTGTGTTTTCACCCTTAGGTAACATAACTGAAAAACTGATGTTACAAGCTTTTGGGACATTCAAAAAAAGGAAAGAGGGAATTGATTAATATATATATTTTTATAAGTTCAAATATTAAATTTGTGTTTATAATAGTTAAGGGTGTTTGGAGAGTGGGGAGACATTGCAGTTGTAAAATCTTCTTACTGATTGAATTCCTATCATTAAACTGCTTAAAAACCATTTGTAATTGTGCAAAGAAAGTCGTGTTATTTTGTAGATTTATTTTAGAACGGTGCAATTTTTGAGAGCTAATATTACCAATTTGCTTACCGTGGAGATAATCTCCTTTTTTGTCAAGTGTCATTCCATTTTAACTAAGTGTTCATGTAAGAGATTTTTAATTTGAATACAATCCCAAGGGGTGGGAGAAATGTTATACAACCAAACTTATCCACACGAAAAAATAGTTTTAAGTTTCTTGATATTAGATGAATTCATGAAATTTGCTGTTAGTATTGTAGTTTACATAACTTGCTTTCACACTCTTGACGAAGATCTTTCTTTTTCTTCTATATAGAAAGAAACGTATCTTATAGTTCTTACCTTTCATGCTAATACAAAAAATATTCAGTCAATGTTATGTCACAATATATGAAGCCAGTTCCAGACTTATAACTTCTATTGGTGTGGTGTGCCATCTTTTGATTTAAAAGAATGATTTAATGATTGTTCAGCTAGCTTCACATAAGATTGAATTTTGAGATGAGGTCATTGAATGTCATTTTGGTCTGGTAGATCATTTATCATTCACTGATCATAGAGAGCAGTGAAAGGTAGTTCTGCTCTTTAGCATCCATGATTCTTTTTGGTGGAAAATACTGCTTTGCATGATTAAAGATTTAGAGTTCATTTTAAATGTGCTTTAGTGTAATTAATGATGTTTTAATTCGTGTAGTATTTACGTTTTAGGAGTATTGAGAACATCTTTTCAATTGGAGATGTCTATCTTGGTAATTTTAAGGGAACACTCCCTCATTGTAATGGTAAGTATACTTGGTCAAATGAAACAATTTATAAGGGTGATTGGGAAGGAGGAAAAATGACTGGGAAAGGAACGGTTATTTGACCATCGGGAGCAATATATGAGGGTTATTTCTTAGGGGGTTGCCTTCATGGTTTTGACACTTTTACCGGTCTGGATGGATCTGTCTCTTGGTGGTTGAACGTTCAACATGGGATTGGAAAGAATCAATATCAAAATTAAGAATTCTATGAAGGTTCTTGGAAAGAGGGAGTGCATGAAGGCAGCGTAATCCAATCCACTTTATGAACTATTTATGTTTCCGAAAGTAGGATATTTATTTGTTAATTGTAGGTTACCAAGTTTGGTTTCATTCCCGCATCTCTAAACATGAATTGGAGACCTTTGTTCACGAGGTATATTAAATTTAATTTTCATTTAGAACTTTGATTTTGATGTACTATTTGTTGGAAGAAATTGCTTGAGTTTAGTCTGTTGGAATAAAGACCTATTCTTCAGGGTTGTTAGGATTTTTAGCTATTTGAATTATTCACGTTATCTAAACCACTAAGCAGAGTATGTGCTATGTGGGCTGCTGTATTTTTTCTTTCTTGTTAGATGTAAGGCTTATAAAGCCACGAGTTGTTGTGATAAATAAAACAGAGCATTTACACCAATTGTTTGAGTACTTGATTTATTCTATAATACTTAACAATTTTGGTATCAGAGCCCCCACTGGGCTTGTAGAAAAGACAGCAATAGTCTTCGAGTGATCAAACACTGAGAGAATGAGTGAAGACAAGACTCTGACGAAGATCCCTCACTTTGATGGTCATTATGATCACTGGAGTGAACTGATGGAGAATTTGCTGAAGGCAAAGGGTCTTTGAGCTTAGTGGAGAATGGCTTTGAAGAGCCAAAAGTGGGGACGGTCTTGGTGAGATCTGTGAGACCTGACTTGAAGATGCCGTAACCAAGGATCACCAAGTCAAGCATTATCTCTTCCAGGCACTTGATCGAACTGTCTTCGAACAAATCTTAGGCCGTCATTTGTAAGACCCTAAATTTTTTAAATAAAAAGGAATTTCCTTTATTTATTATCTTGAAATAGTAAGGGTTGATTTGATTAATGTGGATAGTTAAGGGTTAAATACGCAAATATTTCAAAATAAGCAAGTGGTTATAAAATATTCATTTTGTCGGGAATATTCGTTTGGTCGTGGAATATTCGTCTTTGTCGGGGAATATTAAATGCATGACGGTAGCAGACCATGTGTGGGCCCATAACGGAAAGTGATTGGATGAGGAAAACGACAAAGTTTGGGTGGTTATAAATAACTTGGCGTAGTTGTTACCATTAAGACATGGTTATTCTGATTAAGATCATTTGGAATACCCGTGGTTAAAATACGATGTCTGGCGTGGTTGCACAAAGAAGCACACGGTATTGCACGATGTTGTTGAATTATTGATCCTTACGTAAGAAGGCACTACTCAATAATTATTACGATGAATTCTTGCTCAATAGTTTATTTTATTGATTCAATAATTCTTTGCGTTGGTATTTTATATTATTCTTTGTTTCAATAATTGTCATTTGCACAAGATTTTCCCATTATCGGATCAATAATTCATATTATTTGAATAATATTATTAGATAACATTATTGGCAATGTCTAGAAAGTTACATTCTAAGGAGAGGTTTGGTCACCTAATTGCGCCCAAGATGAGAGAGATCCTTATTGGAAGCCCCTCTTCCTGGAGGAGCACTTTGGTTGTCATAAATGTGATTACGTAATATTATTTGTGAATAATTAATTATTGATTCATATGATAAGGAAATATTTATTTTATATGAATATAAATGATGGATTTATTTATGTGGTTATTAATGAAGGAATTAATGTTGAGGTGTTTTATCAAGATTTTATCGGATTGAGGTGTTAAAAATCAAATCGGGGTTTTGAGATATATATCATGGGTTATAATTTTTAATCCGACCGTTGGATCGTTGTAATTTTTGGATATGTTATACATACATAAGTTGAGTATATGTCCACAAATTTTGAACCGTTAAAAATGCACGAATGATTTGTTGTGAATTTTAAGAGGTGTCGGATTCTAAATTAGGTTTATAATTGATTTTGGTGGAAAATTCTAGAATTGAGTGGGCCCCACTTGTGGTTGGTGAAAAATGTGCTGAATTTTATTTCAAATGTGGTGGGTGGCAATAGTAGCGAGTAAAGCCATCATCTGGTGGCAGTCAAAGTCTGCTTGGTACGGCTAACATTTTCCTATAAATAGAGGCTAAGTTAAAATTGAAAATCACACGAAACAAAGTTTTCTCTCTTCTCTCTCTATATTATTGAGCGTATTTTGTGAGTATTTAGATACTTTGAGAGTTCTTTGTTTCAAGATAAGTTTCATTCAAAGATCACTTGAGCCCTTCCTTCCGGCAAGTATCGATTCTTTGAGGTAAGGGATGTTATTTTCTTCTCAAATGATATTAATTCTTCAATATCATTATCTTTGAAATATTGGTTGGTACTTTTTATCAAATTTGGAACTTTTTCATGTCTGGGGTTACTATTCATGAGTTACTATTCACGAGTTACTATTCATGAGTTACTATTCACGAGTTACTATTCACGAGTACTATTAATGAAGCGTGAAGATGTTTTTTTGTGGAATTTCTATCTTTGGGTGTCGAGTTACTATTCACGTGATATCTTAACTATTCACGTATACTGACCTATTCACGAATACGGTATTATTCAATCAGAAAATGAAAATTTTTCTTTTAAATCTAAAATATCTATTCGGATACTAGCTTTGATTGTATCCATGTTTTGATCATTCTTGAATTTTACACCACTATGATTATTTTTGAGGTATTGTTGGACATGGATAAAATAAAGTACGAATCCTTAATCCTTAATCCTTGTCATTTTGTTTCACTGGATTCGTTTCTTTAAAAATATTTTTCATCATCCTCAGTCTTAAATGATGATATTATTGAATATCTTTGGCCTGTAGTGCAAAGATGAATGATTTCTGAAGAATATCTTTGGCCTGTAGTGCAAAGATGAATGATTTCTGAAGAATATCTTTGGCCTGTAGTGCAAAGATGAATGATTTCTGATGAATATCTTTGGCCCGTCAGAAAGATGAGATGAGCGGTGTTTAAATGAATATGACCGATCGATGAATATCTTTGGCCTTTAGTGCAAAGATGAACAGTGTTGAGATGAACATGACCGATTGATGAATATCTTTGGCTCAGTGTGCAAAGATGAATATTTGATTTGAGATGAATATTGATTGATGTTACTGAGGATAAAATATTGATGATGGATCGTTAAATTCATAGATTATAGTGGATTTCATTCTCTACGTAACTCTTCTATGAATTATTATTTCACGCGAATATTGATCTCAAAACTTGTTGTCTATTGTATTCTATCGATTTTTTCCTGTTGGAGACTAACGATAATTTGTTGTATATTATCTTAGTCATAACATTCTTCTTGGGCTAGTTGAGCTCACCCTTTTCCTTGTTGTTCCATTTTTCTTCTCGGGAGGCGAGAATGTAGCGAAGTACTAGTCGGGTATGGAATGAAGGTTCTAGAGAGAGTTGTTTAGTAGTCCTCACCATTATTGTAAAATAATGTATCAATAAATGTGATGAGGATTTATTTGAGTATAAATATTGTCTAGAAGATAATATTTGTATTTAAACTCACAGTTTTATTGTTGTGATAATAAAGTTGTAGTTGTTTCTGTACCATGTATTTGGCGACTCAGAATGGGTTGGATGGAATGGACCTATTTTGGGGTCGTCACAGTCGCACAGCCAAGATTATTTGGGATTCGATGAAGCGAAAGTTTGGGGGAAATATCAAGGTGTAGAGATCTCTTCTTAACTCACTAAGAAGGGAGTTTGAGGTTCTAGCGATGAAGAAGGATGAAACTATCACTGAGTATTTTACAAGAGTGATGACGGTCTCCAACAAGATGAGGAGCAATGGAGAAGATATGCCTGATTCAAAGATTGTTGAGAAGATCCTATGAACCCTAACTGAGAGGTTCACATATGTTGTAGTGTACATCGAAGAATCAAAGAATACTAACAACATGTCCATCGATGAATTTGCAGAGTTCGTTGGTGGTGCATGAACAGAAGTTTCGAAGGGTGAGTAATGATAATGAGGATCAAGTTCTAAAGATAGAGGACCAGATTGGAACGAAAGGCAGAGGAAGAACACCTCACCTCCCAGAGGCAGGGGACGTGGAAGAGGAAGAACAACTTTCAACAAAGCAACTGTTGAATGTTATAAGTGTCACAGGTTAGGACATTTTCAATATGAATGTCCAAAATGGAACAAGGAGGCAAATTATGCAGATGCAGAGTTAGAAGAGGAAGATGAGCTGCTAATGATGGCATATGTGGAGCTATATAAAGCAAAGAGAAGTGATGCGTGGTTTATAGACTCCGGATGCTCAAACCACATGTGTGGGAATCAAGGTATGTTTACAAGTTTGGATACAACATTTTTACATACTGTCAAGCTTGGAAACAATACTAGAATGAAGGTTATTGGAAAAGGAATTGTGAAGTTGGTTCTGAAAGGAATTAGCTATGTCATTTGTGATGTGTATTGTGTACCTGAGCTAAATAACAACCTCTTGAGTGTGGGGCAACTTCAGAAAAAGGGATTGGCAGTGTTGTTTAAGGATGGAGTGTGCAGTATTTATCATCCACAAAGAGGAAAAATGGCAGAATCTATCATGAGTGTAAACAGAATGTTTGTTTTGTTACCTGTGCCTTCTATCACGGTAAAGGAAGAAAGGTGTCTCTGAATTAGCACTACGGACTAGTCAAAGCTTTGGCACCATCGTTATGGTCATCTCAGCTACGAAAGTTTGTGTACCTTATAATACAAGAAAATAGTGGTTGGATTGCCACAAATTGCAGCTTCAAGTGTCACATGCGAGGCATGCATGAAGGGCAAGTAGAATCGAACTCCAATTCCCAAAAAGAGTCAATAGAGAGCAACTTAGAGACTAAAACTAGTTTATGCAGATCTTTGCGGCCCTATCACACCAGCTTCAAATAGCCAGAAGAGGTACTTATTGTGTTTCATAGATGATTTTTCTAGAAAGGCATGGATTTACTTCCTATTAGAGAAGTTAGAAACATTCTACCACTTTAAGAGTTTCAAGATACTTATGGAAAAAGAAATTGGAATGCCTATTAAATGTTTGAGGACAGATAGAGGAGGAGAGTTTAACTCTACAGAGTTCAAAGATTTCTGTATGCAACATGGGGTGAAGAGACAATTGACCACATCGTACACTCCATAACAAAATGGAGTGGTAAGCGCAAGAATCGTCTTGTGATGAACTTGGTGAGAGCTATGTTGTCGAGAAAAAAAAAAGTACCTAAGCCTTTCTGGCCAGAGGCAGTTCGGTGGTCAATTCATGTCTTGAATCGATCACCTACCTTAGCGGTAAAGGACATGACCCCAGAGGAAGCATGGAGCGGACAAAAACCATCAGTGGAGTATTTTCGAGTGTTTGGATATGTGGGACATGTCCATATTCCAAATGCTAGGAGAACCAAGCTTGAAGATAAAAGTGTGAGTTGTGTACTACTTGGGGTTAGTGATGAATCCAAAGGGTACATAATGTTTGATCCAGTTGCCAAAAAGATCATTGTAAGTCGTGATGTGGTTTTTGAAGAAGATCGTGTGTGGGATTGGGATACTAGTTATGAAAAAGAGCAACTGATGGAACTAGAATGGGGAGACAATGTGACGCCCCCAAAATAAGTCCACATGACCCATTCTAAGTCGCCAGATATCACACTATAAAAATCAAATACAAACTTCATTTATACAACTGTTGAACTGTCATATAGAATACGACCACAGTTAACTGTGAGTTTTAATACAAATGTATGTAACTCTCATGGTGCCTCGACCACATCCTTACAATGATACTTTACATAAAAGTATAGTCAAAAATTATTTTAGAAATTAAAATCTTTGGGAAGTGCAAGGAAACCTTCGTACATGGGAGGCCATGCGTCTAGGTTATGATAGATATCATATGTCCACAGAATTATCCTTGGTTGACCCAATAGATCCCAAAGAAAAACGAGAATATTACTATCATCTTCTTTCCAATGGTGAGTCTTCTCTTGACATATAACTATCTCCACTGTCTCCAAGTGAAAATTATATTTCAAATAAACTCCAAGATCATATAGGTAGTGCTCGTAGATATACTCAGTAAGTGGATGTGCACAACCCTGTCTTATGATAACACGAGGTTGTATGTCATTAGACATCTTGTATGATAGTGGCAAAACATTCTTCCAAAGTTGGGTTCACCTCACCCTATTCAATTCACCAAAATTAAATATCAAATGACGTATACAATACGACACACTTATCTAAAGTCATCAATAAAATTATTTTCATACTATTTAGGGAGAACCTCAACAACTATAGACCACCGTTCTATTCCCTTGTTATCCCTGCTCGAACCAGCTACACTCTTATTACCTGAAAGGAATTGTGAAGCAAAAGGGTGATCAAAAATAGCCCACTAAAGAATATTGTGACTAAAGATAATTAAATTATCAATAGCCTTCGTTAGTAATAAATCAGAGATTTAGAACATATGGTAGATGATAAAATTTTTCAACCATAGTTAAATGAACGAAGCGATCCATTAGAAGAGTCAAATAGACCATCAAATCTATTATCTTCTCTATGTTAAAAGTCCACCGATAATGTTTTATCCCTGTAACATCAATCAACAATCCCTGTCCACAATCATATGAATAACTCATAATCATAATTATGATTCTAAATTCCTTTTTCGTACCCAGGACGAAGATAATTTTCATCACTTATCTTCACCTGAAACATCAAAAATCATGGTTATACCAAATCACAATTTCTGCTCATTATCATACTAATAAATTCATCTTTGCACTATGGCCAAAGATATTCATTAACAATTCATCTTTGCACTACAGGCCAAAGATATACAACTGTATTTTAGAAGAGTCAAGTAGAGTATGATATCTACTATCTTTTACGAATTAAAAATTTGTTATCAATATTTTATCGCTGAGACTCCTACAATAAATAATCCACATCATCGAATCATCCCCGCACTTTCTACTGACGAGGATATTCATGTAATCATCAATGGTCATGATTATACCGAATAATCCCTGGTTATAATCATATTAATAACTGTCTATCAATGCACTACGGGCCAATGAGGACTTTTACCACATCATCTATAACATTACGGGTCATGATTATACCGAATGATCCCTGGTCATAATTATACCAATAAATAGTTCATCTATGCACATAAGCCAAAGATACTCATCAATCAATAGTTCATCTTTGCACGTAAGCTAAAGATATACAACTGTAAAACCAATAATCAACAGTTCATCTTTGCACGTAAGCCAAAGATAAACAACTGTAAAACCAATAATAAATAGTCCATCTATGCACGTAATCCAAAGATATACAACTGTAAAGCCAATAATCAACAGTCCATCTATGCACGTAAGCCAAAGATATACAACTGTAAAACCAAATTTTCAACTTCACATAACATATTTAACTCATATGTTCGTAACTAAACTATTTTCATGAAAAATTACCAAATCAACTTATTATTTTTCTATCCTTTGTCCAAACATATATACATATATTTCATACACACCAAGTATTTTTTTATAATTTTTCCACTCCCTTAAGTATTTTTCAAAAATCAATTCTAATTAATTCCTTAAGAAATTAGCTACCTCAAGTTTAACTCCAAAAATTTCCAAATCTTGGCAAGATCTTACACATGTTAACGTGAGCTTCCAATTTAAATTTCATGGTCATCGGAGTTATAGAAGTCCGGTTATAGCATTTTTCGTCGGAAAAGCCTAAATATTGAAATAGTCATAACTTGCTCATTTTAAGTCGGAATGAGCTCATTTTTGGACAGGAGGTACTTTATACCATATATTTCCATATCCCAAAAGGCCGGAATTTTTCTCACAAATTAAGTGGTCGAAAATGTCCTTTTAAATTTCTGGGCAGTAGCTTTTTAGTACTTTGCAATTTTTGACTCCTTTGTTAAAATCAGTCCACACGAAAATTTACAACACCTTTTCCAGTGATTCCACCTGGATAAGTTAGAAAACTCATAGATCTAACTCTAAAACTTGACCACACTCAAAAATTCAGAATATAATAGGAGATATGGTCAATTGAATTTCATGTTCTATTTTCACCAAAATCTGATTTTCAACCCTTTGTGATTTCTAAGAAACTTTCATGTTTTCACATAATAACCAAAATAACTCATCATAATACTTACTAATACTATATATACCCATGATTTTCATCAGTCCAATGCTTTTATTATGACTTTCATCATAATCAACAGTCCAATGCTTATATTATGACTTTCATCATAATCCACGTAAACAGATCAATTCCACAATTTAATAAGGAATGAATATAAAGGATCATTCACCATGTATGTGGTAATCCACATAGACAAAGTTATTCCAATGAATAATAAAGAATGGAATAATAAGAAGAATTCACCATGCATTCGATGATCAAGCACGATAGATAGTTATTCTCAATGTAATAATAAAGAATCGGAACCGTGTCGGTAAGTAATCCGCACCGGATATTCCAAAGAATAATAAATAATGGAATAACAACAGAATTCACCATGCATGCGATAGGCCAAATGCATGATGTGTTATTCCAAAAGAATAATAAATAATGAAACGGATCATGCGAACGCACGCATGGATATTCCGAATAATAATAAAGAATGGAATAATAAAAGAATTTCACCATGTATGCAGATTGGCATGATAAAAGTTATTCCAACATAATAATAAAGAATGGAATAACAGAAGAATTTCACCATGTATACTGTAGTCCGCGTATACAGATTATTCCAACAGAATAATAAAGAATGGAATAACAATAGCTCTCTTCATGAATACGAAAGAATAATACCCCTTACGAGTACAACAAATAATATCCCTTACCTTAGAAGAAACTGGATATTGGAAAAGTGAGGTATCAGACTTCTCTTCTTCTTTCTCTCTATAATTTCTCTCTCTAGAGTTTCAGTGAATTCGTAAGAAATAATGAAGGAATAAACTTCTATTTATAAGAGAATGGACTGAATAGTAACTAGTTTATGAACGGTCCAGATTGATTTACTTTTAAACGGACGGTCCATATTGATTTACTATTAAAACTTAAAGCAACGGTCCATACTGATTCACTATTAAAACTTTAAATCAGCGATCCATATTGATTTACTATTAAAACTTTAAACCAACGATCCATATTGATTTACTATTATAATTTCAACCAACGGTCTGAAAAATTAGCACATCTCTTCATGAAATAATATTGTACCCGAAAATGATTTGGACCGAAAAGAAATATATTTTTTGGGGGAATAGTATCTCGTGAATAGTATTTCAGGAATAGTACCCCGTGAATAGTACCCCGACACGAAAAGTGTCCCAAATACCCGAGTGAATAATACTAGAGTGAATAGTAATTTGAGTGAATAGTAACTCGTGAATAGTACTTCAACACAAAAAGTGTCCCAAATACCCGAGTGAATAATACTAGAGTGAATAGTAATCAGGTGAATAGTAACTCGTGAATAGTACTCCGACACAAAAAGTGCCCCGAATACCCGATCGAATAATATAACCTCCAGACATCAATTATTGTCGAAATAAATGTCGATTTCCACTAACACTAATAATTCCAACACAATGAAACTATCAATTTCATCTGTAATCAACACGAACTTATTCATCATTAATATTATAACTCATAATATTTAACAACCGTGTCGTTCCCAAGAAAGAGGGGCTATCCAATAACGATTTCTCCTATCATGCCGCCTTGATTAGGTGACTAAACCTCTCCTTGATGTAACTTAGACATTGTAAATATTGCAATTTAATAATATGAATAACTTTGTCGTCTCAATTATTGATTTAATAATATATAAAATATTATGCGAGATGATCTTGTGACAATAATTGAATCAATAATCTGAGAGATATGATCAATTGATTATTATAGCAATAATTGAGTATAACCGAGTAACTTCTCACATAAGCATCAATAATCAATACCGTGTGCTACTACGCAACCAATGCCAGATTTTACCAATTTCGATTATTTTATGACAACTTGCTTACTTTGAAAAATTTTCAAATATGACCCTTAACTTTAAACTTTTATCAATTTAACTATTTACCAAAATAAAAAAATTGAATACTTTTATTTCATAAAATTCGGGGTCTCGCAGACAACATTGAAAGGATTGTAGATGAAGAAGAAGTAGTGGAAGTCGTAGAAGAAGCCAAGAATAATTCATCAGTTGCTGAAGAGGATTTGTTAGCAAGGGAGGGCAGAAATAGCCGCCCTCCTATGTGGACGGCAGACTATATTTCTGGTGAAGGTTTTTCAGAAGAAGATGAAGCAAACATGGCACTTATGATGACATCAGATCCTACAAGCTTTGAGGAAGATGTCAAGAGCTCGAAATGGAGGCTGGCTATGGATGAAGAAATCAAGTCCATTGAAAGAAATCAGACCTGGCACTTAGTGGAACTACCTACTGGAGCTAAAAAAATAGGAGTGAAATGGATTTACAAAACCAAACTAAATGAGCTTGGTGAAGTCGACAAATACAAAGCGAGACTGGTGGTGAAGGGCTATTCTCAACAGTATGGAATTGATTATACAGAAGTTTATGCACCTGTGACTAGAATGGATACAGTAAGGATGATCATAGCCTTTGCGGCTCAAAGAGGCTGGAAACTCTATCAATTAGATGTCAAATCTGCGTTCTTACATGGGGAGTTGAAGGAAGATATTTTTGTAAAACAACCGGAGGGTTATGAGAAGAAAGGAAGTGAACAGATGGTGTACAAACTACAAAAGGCTCTTTACGAACTAAAACAAGCACCTAGGGCATGGTTTAGTCGCATAGAGTCCTATTTCATTAAGGAGGGTTTTGAAAGCAGTCCAAGTGAGCAAACACTCTTTGTCAAAAGGAAGAGAGGTAAAATTCTCATTGTGAGCATTTATGTTGATGATCTTTTGTTCACCAGTGATGATGAAGAGATGTTGTGTGAGTTCAAATGTTCTATGAAAAGGGAGTTTGACATGACGGGCTTAGGTAAGATGAGATTCTTTCTTGGAATTGAGGTGCAACAAAGGTCTGATGGTATATTTATATGACAAAGGAAGTATGTAGCTGAGGTCTTGAATCGATTTGGGATGGAGGATTGCAATTCTGTTTGTAATCCTATTGTTCCAGGGCAGAAGATTAGTAGAGATGAAGATGGCATCAAGGTGAATGCAACTCGGTTTAAAGCAAATGGTGGGGAGTCCGATGTACCTCAACCCAATTCGACTTGATCTCATGTTCATTGTAAGTCTCATTAGCCGCTTCATGGCATGTCCTACATTAACTACATTTTTTTCAGCAGCAAAAAGGGTCTTGAGATATTTAAAAGGGACTAAGAACTATGACGTGTTTTACAAAAAGGGAGGAGCTAGTGATTTGGTGGCCTTTATTGATAGTGATTATCTTTGGGATATGGAGCACGAAAAAAGCACTTGAGTTATGTGCTCATGATGTGTGGAGGAGTAGTAGCTTGGTCATCAAGAAAGCAACCTATAGTTACTTTGTCAACCACTTGAGGTCGAATTTGTTGCACTTTATATGTGCCTCGCCAAGCTATTTGGATGAGAAGGGTAGTCTTGAAAGAGATCGGTCATTTGCAAGCGAATAGTCTTGTGTTAATGTGTGATAACACATCAACTATAAAGTTGTCCAAAATCCGCTTTTACATGGCCGCTCCAAGCATATAAGGGTAAGATTTCATTTTCTTAGGGATCTTACTAAAGATGGAGTTGTAAAGTTATTTTTTGTGGCACACGAGACTAGCTTTTTTCGACACGATGACTAAGCCTCTCAAGTTAGAAGTTTTTCGGAGACTTCGTGAGAAACTGGGTGTGTGTGTTGTTCCAGATTTGAACTAATTACTTGTCAAAGGAAATTAGTTCAAGGGAGGGATTGTTGGAAGAAATTGCTTGAGTTTAGTTTGTTGGAATAAAGACCTATTCTTCAGGGTTGTTAGGATTTTTAGCTATTTGAATTATTCACGTTATCTAAACCACTAAGTAAAGTATGTGCTATGTGGGCTGCTGTATTTTCTCTTTCTTGTTAGATGTAAGGCTTATAAAGCCACGAGTTGATGTGATAAATAAAACAGAGCATTTACACCAATTGTTTGAGTACTTGAGTTATTCTATAATACTTAACACTATTTGTTGATTGAACTTTTAGTCGTGGCTTGATTTTGAGGGTGAAGGATGAGTTATGTAGTTTGAACTTTTTGAGTTATTCAAACTAGCACGTGCATTGCACGAGCTACCAACTAGTATTCATTAAATTTATATGAATTTTAAAGATCAAAACACAAGGGTTTTGAAAAATCAAGTACCTCCTTCATTACTAAAGACAAACAATTAGTAAGGAAGACTAACAATCTGGTTTTTTCCTCATGGATTCTCACATACCATTAATATTGTTTTATTTAAAAACTTAAATCCAAGTTTCAAATATGGGTGAGATCTCAGTCACTATTATTCAATCCAAATGCAATTTCTAACTAAGTAATAATCTAAGTGCAATGATTGATCACAAAAAGAGAATGTAAGGATATCTTCATGCTGTTATAATGATAGAGTTAGTTTGGAGATCAAGGTTATTGTTGTCTTTTCCTTTATTGTAATAAGGCTAATATAACCTTTTCCTTTAACAGGAGTGAGACATGTCTCAGTATTATATACTGAAGAGATTGTAATTGCTGGGTTATGAAATGATAATGTTTTGTTCTCTCTTTATATTCCTCTGAATCTCTCTACTTCTTCCCCTATATTCTCTCTTTCTATTTTCTGAATCTTCTTCCTAAGTCACTGTTTTCAGAGATTAGAGCTGAATTTGAGCTCTGTAATTGATTTGAATAAGCCAAATCATTATAATTGGTATCAGAGCCACTCGATCCAACTATGGCAACTAACAATCAACGATTGATGAATCTCGAAACTCAAATGGCTGAGCACTCCAATTTAATTGTTGGATTGGAGGATAAAATTGAGCAGAAAATGGAACAAAAATTGCAGCAGATGATGAAAGGTGAGGCAGAGGAATGGTACTATGGATTTGTGAATGAAGGAGAGGAGCTTACCTGGAAAGGCTTTGTGGAAGAAATTACGGCTAGATTCAGTCCTGAAGTACAGATTAATCCTATTGGAGAGTTAAAAAATCTACAACAAGTGGGAACTATGGATGAATATAGAAGAAAATTTGAGGAACTAAAGAGTTGGGCACTGTTGAGAAATTCTGTGTTGAATGCGTCTTTTTTTATAGACTATTTTTTGGGAGATTTAAAGGAGGAGATAAGGTTAGGTATTAAAGATCTCAAAATTACCACTCTAAAGGATTTGATCAGATTAGCTAGAGTGGAGGAAGCTAAACTAGAGGCTTGGTTAAAAAGAAGTAGAATGGGAATCAAGTCAGTGATTGGAGGTTATCAAAAGACCAGTCCTATGCCTAACACCAAAACTATTGATGGAGGTTCTACTATCATACAGACTGCTGGGTTTCCAAGTATGGAAGTGGGGAAATCAATGCCTATTAGAGGCTTAACTAGGGAGCAGATTGCTGAAAAAAGGAGGAAGAAATTATGTTACTCATGTGATGAACCATACACTATGGGACATCAATGCAGAAAACCACAACTTTTTATGATTATTCCATCCTGTGAAGACATTAATAAGGATGAGGATGATGATGAATGCTGTGAGGATAATGAGTCAGAAGGAGTTGGTAGGAATGTTACTCAACAGGAAGCTCATATCACCCTTCATGCCTTGTCTGGGCATAGTGCTAATAATACGATAAGAATTCTGAGAATGGCTAATGGGAAAGTGTTGAGAATTTTAATTGATAGTGGAAGCACTAATAATTTCCTAGACCCCCAAGCAGTTAAGAAAGTTAAAGTCAGTTGCAAGATACCGAACACAGAAAGTTGTTCAGAGTCGATGGCTTTAAAGTCACTAGTTTTCAAGAGTGTAAGTCTTTTAATTGGTCAGTCCAGGGAGAATCATTCACTACTGATTTTAGAATCTTGCCATTAGGGGTAATTGATGGAGTATTGGGGGTACAATGGTTGAGGAATTACAACCCAGTAACTTTTGACTTTGAACAATTGCAGCTCTCAATTAACAAAGGAAGTAATGAAGTGGTTTTGCAAGGAGAATCTGATATGGTCCCTCCTACAATACAGCTCATGTCTTCTGGAGAATTCAAGCAGACCTTAAATAGTACAACTCATGGTTATTTTGGATTTCTATTTGGAATGGCTCAGGAATCTTCAAAGAACATTGCTGTTGTAAAACCAGATCAGGTGATTGGTAATATAAATGAGAATAATCAGCCTTTTTGTCAGATGGAGGAAGTATTGCAGACATACTCCGAGGTATTTCAAGAGCCAAAAAGTTTACCTTCTACAAGGTCACATGACCATAACATTACATTGAAGGAAGGAAGCCAACCTATTAATTTGAGACCTTACAGATATCCATATGTGCAGAAGGAAGAAATTGAGAAAATAGTTAGTGAGATGTTGGTTTCTGGGGTGATACAACCAAGTAATAGTCCTTATGCTTTTCCAGTGTTATTGGTCAAGAAATATGATGGTTCTTGGAGAATGTGTGTGGATTATAGATCCTTAAATGATATGACAATCAAGGACAAATTTCCCATCCCAGCCATTGATGAATTGTTGGATAAGCTACATGGCTCTAGATGGTATTCCAAACTAGATCTTAGATCTGGTTACCACCAAATTAGGGTGCATGTCCCAGACATTCCTAAGACTGCATTTAGAACACACACAGGTCATTTTGAATTTTTGGTGATGCATTTTGGACTCACTAATGCACCAGCTACCTTCCAGTCATTAATGAATCAAATATTCAAGCCATATCTCAGGAAGTTCATTCTAGTTTTCTTTGATGACATTTTGGTCTACAGCAAAACCTATGAAGAACATTTGGTACATTTGAAGTTAACATTACAAATCCTTAAGGACAATTTACTTTTTGCCAAAAGAAGTAAGTGTGAGTTTGGAATTGAGCAGGTCAAATATTTAGGACATGTCATTAATCAGCATGGAGTATCTACTGATCCTGACAAAATAGAATGTATGACCAAGTGGCCATTGCCTACCAACATTAAAAGCCTCAGAGGATTTTTGGGATTGACTGGTTACTATAGGAAATTTATTCACAATTATGGACTGATTAGTAAGCCTCTTACTGAACTGTTAAAAAAAGACAAATTCCAATGGCATGAAGGGGCCACTCAATCTTTTCTGAGTCTTAAGGAAGCTATGGTCAAGGCTCCTGTGTTAGCTATGCCTGATTTCACTATGCCCTTTGTTTTAGAGACTGATGCTTCTCATACTGGTTTAGGGGCAATATTAATGCAGCAGGGCAGGCCAATAGCCTATCTTAGTAAGGCTATAACATAAAAATATTTGGGCTGGTCTACTTATGAAAAAGAGTTAATGGCAGTCATCTATGTTACTACTAAATGGAGGCACTACTTGCTTGGCAACAAGGTACTCATCAAAACTGATCATCAAAGTTTAAAGTTCCTATTAGACCAAAGAGTGACCACTACTAATCAACAAAAATGGATTACTAAATTGATGGGATTAGACTATAAAATAGTATGCAAGAAAGGAAAAGAAAATGTGGCTGCAGATTGTCTCTCTAGAAAATCTGAGAATGGAGAAACATCTTTTAACTCTACTGCTATATCAACAGTCATTCCTCAATGGATTACTGAAATAGCCCAGTCTTGGGAATCAGACCCTGGCTTAAAGGACCTTATTATCTAGTTGCAAGTTGATCCTCAATCACTCCCTGGTTATTCCTTCAAGCATGGAAGACTCAAATTCCAAGACAGGTTAGTGATTGGTCTAGATTTTCCTTTGAGAACCAAACTGTTGACTGAATTTCATGATTCTCCTATGGGGGGTCATTCTGGAATTAAAGGCACTTATGAGAGATTGAGGAATTACTTCTTCTGGACTTCTATGAAGACAGATGTTGTCAAATTTGTTCAAGAGTGTGACATTTGTCAAAAACATAAGCATGAAACTAAGGCTTTACCTGGGCTGTTACAGCCCTTGCCTATACCAGAAGGACCATGGATTGATATTTCCATGGATTTCATTGAAGGGCTACCTCAATCAAAAGGATGTACAATTATATGGGTGGTGGTGGATAGGCTCACTAAGTATGGTCATTTTATTCCTCTCCATCATCCTTTTACTGCTCAAGATCTAGCCAAAATTTTCATCAATAATATCTACAAGCTCCATGGGTTTCCATCTACAATTGTTTCTGATAGAGATATGATTTTTGTAAGTTTGTTCTGGCAGTCACTTTTCAAACTGGTTGGTACCAAATTACAACTGAGTTCTGCATACCACCCCCAATCCGATGGACAGACTGAAAGGCTTAATCAGGTCTTGGAATGTTATTTGTGGTGCATGGTCTCTCAAAGACCTAAACAGTGGCTTAATTGGCTTCCATTGGCTGAATGGTGGTACAACACTCATTATCACAATGGACTGAAAACCACCCCTTTCGAGGCTCTATATTGTTATAAACCTCCACATCTCAACTTCCATCAATTTGGCCAAGTCCATGATTCTGCTACTAAGGCCTTTTGCAAAGATAGAACTCAAACACTTCAACTCCTTAAGCACAATTTAGTAGCTGCTCAATCTAGGATGAAGCATTATGCAGATAACGCAAGGAGTGAAAGATCATTTGTAGTTGGGGATCTTGTCTATCTGAAAATCAATCCTTACAAGCAGTCTACTTTATCTCAGAATACTCTTGGAAAATTTGCTCCAAGATATTTTGGCCCATTCCCTATACTAGAAAAGCTTGGAACTGTGGCTTATCGACTTCAGTTACCCTCCCATGCTCGAGTCCATCCTGTTTTCCATGTGTCACTACTCAAGAAGAAAATTGGTTCTAATTGTTCAAGCTCTGCAGACCTCCTTATACTGGATGTTCATGGTCAATTTCTAAAAGAGCCATTAGCTATACTGGACAGGAAGATAGTTAAGAAGAATAATGCAGCAACAACTGAAGTTTTAGTCCAATGGTCCAACACTTTACCATCTCAAGCTACTTGGGAAGATTGGGACAAGTTCCACAAGCAATTTTCTCAATTCCAACCTTGAGGACAAGGTTGTCCTTATGGAGGGTGGACTGTAAGGATATCTTCATGCTGTTATGATGATAGAGTTAGTTTGGAGATCAAGGTTATTGTTGTCTTTTCCTTTATTATAATAAGGCTAATATAGCCTTTTCTTTTAACAGGAGTGAGACATGTCTCAGTATTATATACTGAAGAGATTGTAATTGTTGGGTTATGAAATAATAATATTTTATTCTCTCTCTATATTCTTCTGAATCTCTCTACTTCTTCCCCTATATTCTCTCTTCCTATTTTCTAAATCTTCTTCCTAAGTCACTGTTTTCAAAGATTAGAGCTGAATTTGAGCTCTGTAATTGATTTTAATAAGTCAAATCATTACAGAGAATAAATAAAATAAGAAAGCTATAAAGAGTGACCTGATCTGGACCAAAATTCGCCAGAAGATCTCGTCTTAAAACAGTCCGGATCGGAGTCCACCAGATTTAAACCGACCCAACGTCGTCGGAAATAGGAAAGAACAGTACACTATCTCGTTGTTCGGTTGTTGGGAAAAAAAAAGATAGAGATTAACGGAAAAAAGAAGAAATAAGTGAGACACCGCCGGAGCTGCAGTCGTCACCACCGCTTGCTGTTACGTCATATATGACATTTTTTATTTGATTTCAATTTATTAAATGATTTAGGGTACATATTTTGATTTGTTTATATTGGATTTTATTTATATTGTATCATTTATTTAGTTTTTTAATTATATTTAAGTTGTTTGTTGTATTTTTGTTTAATTAATTATTTTGAGGTGTTTAACATGAAATAAGTGACACGAACTTGGATGTGGAGCTATCTAAAAGTTATGCAATAAATTTCTGTTACAAATTAAACAATTTAATAAATATTTGTTGTTCATTGATTCGATTGTTAATATTTTTAGTTCAATAATACATTTATAAATAAACCGAGATCGAGTACATTTAGAAAAAAAATATATTTAACCCAACTTATTGGTTGCTTAAACAATATATCTCCATTCTCACAAAAAAGAATTCCAGAAATATTTGTTCCACACACACAGTCCAAAAGTTTAGCATCACAATTCCACTACCATGATACCACCACTACTAAATTAATACCCATTATATTTAGAGAGAAACATTGGGAAGAATTATATTCTTGACCTTTGCAAATTTTGTAAATGGGAATCTTTTAAGGAATGGATGGACTATCATATATCATTCAAAGTCAGGATGATACCAACAAAAGATAAAGTTCCAATGAAATTAAGCCATAAATAAATTCCTGACAAGCTACGCAAAAAATAGATTAAGAAAAATGCTGATACAAAAATTTTACAATTAAAAGGTGGATGAGAAGCGTATCAAAGCTAGCTCTTGGGGATGTTTTTCCCAACAATCTTGGCTGGAGTAATGCGGAGAAGATTTCCAGGCTTACCAGGAAGAGCCCCTTTGATCATCACAATCCTAAGATCATTGTCAATCTTCACAATCTTCAACTTCCTTATCTTTTGTTTAGTACCTCCCATTCTCCCAGGCATTTTCTTTCCTTTATACACACGTCCAGGAGTGGTTCCTGCTCCAATTGAACCAATTGCTCTATGACTCTTGGATCCGTGAGTCATGGGACCTCTTTTAAAGTGGTGTCTCTTGATACCACCTAGTAGGATAATCAAATACAAAAGGAGTAAGAATCCATTCTAGAGGAAACAAAGCTGCTTAATACTCGAACAAGTAAACTGTAGAACATCAAAAATGCAATGATAAAATTTTCCATTTCTATTCTTTTCTTTCCTAAAACATAAAGCATGTATATTGCTTGTCTGTTTGGAACTTGTCTAATAGTCCATTCATCAGAACAGTATAGACTAAAGAGCAAAATCACACCAACCTTCACAAGTACATTTGGTTGTTCATTACCAATTTCGAAAAAGCTTGAGAACCTTGGGCTGGTTGCCCTTGCTTTAAGGCTCCTGAACCAATCTAAAGCAGAGCTGAAGCAGTGTACACAATATTGATGACTTTACATTGTCAGTGATTATCAGCTTTTAATTCTTTACAATTGAGAGTAAAAGAAAAGGGTGTTAGCATAGAGAAGCTGAAACATTCTGACTGAAGGATTGACATGGTCGGTTTTATACTTGTATAGTATTACTTTGGTTTAGTTCTAACCAGGTTATTTACTTATTTAACAACTAGCTTTGTTCAAGTTTTAAAACCTCATAACTCACCTACTTTGGTTTGGTTCCCGATTGATCACTAAACATCCATAAAGACCTGTCTCTAAGAGTTGAATAACAGAGTTTCCGGGTATCTGATCCCGGAACTTATTGACACAAAAAATGATCCAAGGCATATAATTTCAAAATTAGAGCATACATGAAATTTATGTGCACATACAAGTCATAAATATCTAGCTATACACGCACACATGCACACTGAATAGATAACATAATTAACCAAATGGCCAATGATAAGCTCAATTCAACCATAACAAAGTTAAAACCTGAATATCACACCGTAATAATGCAACTTAAAACTTTTTTCATGCTTAGTTATTGGCAAGGGTGTAAATAAACCGAGTATTGAGTTGCTCAAATTGGTTCACAAAATTTGTCGAGTATAAAATAAAGTTTGATTGAAGCTCGTTTAGCTACCGAGTCGAGAACGATCTCGAATCGAACCTGAGCAATTTGAATTTTTATGATCCGAGTCTCAATAAAAAATTGTAATTTGAGGAGGTTCGAGTAAATTATCGAATTTTAAAATTTGTTCATATTTGACTCATTTATATTTCGAGTCGAGCTCGAATTAAACTTTTAGTCTAGCGAGTACGAATCAAGTCCGAACTATTTGCTCATTTTACAACCTTAGTTATTGGTAATTATTAAGTGCTTATTAACTCTTAACATATGAATACACATAGCAGCTCTGCCCTTCACAAGTACTGATGACCAGTGTTCTAAAAATTCCCGCCTAGGTGCTAGGCCCCCCTTGGCGCCCCGCCTAGGCGCTAGGCCCCCCTAGCGTCTCACCTAGGCCCAAGACGGCAAAAAAAATCCTCCAGAAAATTAGGCAAGGCCTAGGCGGAGAGTTTTTTTATTTTAATAACTACCCAAACCATATCTTGATATATTTATTTTTCTAATGATTTACCATATTCATAATACATGTTGTAATATATCAAATCACAACAAGAAGTGAACAAAATCAAGTCAAAATGGATAATTTTATTATAGTTGTAATTTTTTGAACTTGTACAAACTTCAAATTATATAAATGATGATACATTTGTAATATTTAGTTTAATTCAATATAATTCTTAAATTTATGTTTAGTTTCTTAAGTTTTAATATTGAATTAAATTCTTGAAATTTTAAATTTTATTATTTAATAGCAATCTTATTTATGAATAAAACTAATACGTTAAAAATATGTTTGAATTTTGAACAATTGCATGTTTGTGTTTGACCTTTGACATTAGCAATATGGATGTGTTTGAACTTTAAGCAAATGTCTTTATTATAGATTGTTTTGCTTTATATTATTATTTTGTTTAGATAAATGTAAGATAAAATATTAAAATTGGCTTAGAATAAAAAATCTCGCCTAGACCCCGCCTAAGCCCCCCTCGGCCGCCCGCCTCCGCCTAGCGCCTTTTAGAACATTGCTGATGACATTATACTACTTCGGCAAATGATCAAAAACTAATTTGTTCACCGTACTTATAAATGATTGTAATTTGCATACTGCAACTACACACTGTCGGTCAACTTATGTCGGGTGCTAAGAAGATTACACTAACACCAAACCAACCTAAGAATGTTTTTGCGCAATCTTTTCTCATGAGTATGTTTTTTGCACAACCTAATTTAACAATGTTCGCACACTCTACTATTCACAGATTAACAAATACATCAAACAAATAAAAACCCTGTCCCAAACTGTGTCACCAACATCACTTTTGGGATTTCCCAATGTGAAACTCTAGTACAAAATTAATATAACAAAAATCACTCCAATATAGTTTTCCAACTTCCCCTTCAATTATGGTAGGCCAACTTTCCTTAAAAACTTTAGGTTTCTAATGTCGAGTGTGGACTCTGCATCCAATAAAATTTCAGCAGTAATATAAAATATGCTTACTAATATGGTATTAATGTATTCTGAAGTTTCAAGCACTTTAATTCACCTTAACTAACAAAAAAAGATTGCGGTTTTGCAATTTACCACAAATAAGCAATCCAAATAAAGCCTAAAATTCAAATTTACTCGGAACCAGATGCTGTCATAACAAACACATAACACATATATCACCAACACTGTACTAACACTATACTATGAACATATTTAAGAGTAGAACACAATAATAAGCAAAATAAATAAATCGCAAAAACTCAAATCTTTTAATCACTACTAACCGTTCTCATGTAACTTACTGCCAATTCTTAAGAGGTTGAACTTAAATTAAATAGGCAAGAGATAAAACCTTGAAACCCTTTTCCAATAGTGGTCCCAGAAACATCCACCAAATCCCCTTCATTAAAAAGCTCTTCCAAAACCAGCCGCTGGTTAGGCTCAAACCCTTCAACCGATTGCAACCGAAACTCCTGAAGATTGCGCAGCGGAATAATCCCCGACTTCTCCAAATGACCCATTTCAGGTTTCGTCAGTTTCTTATCCCGGACCCTCCGATACCCAACTTGAACCGCGTTGTACCCATCCGTAGACTCATTTTTCACCTGAGTTACAATATTCCCCTCACGAAACCCAACGACGGTGACCGGCACAACGGTGCCGTTTTCCTCGAAGTAACTCATCATGCCTAGCTTCGTACCCATTACCCCAATTCCAGCTTCCATACTCATGGAGATTGTTGGGGAATTGGAACGGTGGATTTGGGTTTTTAATTTGATGGATTTTTTGAGGGGAATGAGAGGGTGAAGAAATGAGGAAGTGAGAGAGGCATATTGGGGAGTATTTTGATGGCGAAGAGAGAGGATAATTGTGGATTTTGAAGATGGGGAATGGCGGAATTTAGGGTTTATGTATGGAGGGGTTTGGATTGGTGAGATTTGGGAGACGGACATTGTTGGGGGTTTGAGAAACAGAGAGATGGTTACAGTAGATTAAGCGTAGAGAGAGAAGAAGAAGATAGATGAAGGAGAAGCTTTTCTTATCCACTGGTGGAGAGAAAAAATGTAGGGATTTTTTGGATTATGGAACATAAAAAAAAGGGGTAATTGCACTTTGCACTAATATTTTTTTGTAAATTTTAAACTAAGGGTATTTTTGGAAATGAAGATTTTTGTAAATTAACTTTAGGGTTTTTAAAACAAAATAAACTTAAATATAATTTGACTTGGTAAAATAATTTTCGTTGATTGTTTTAAATTATCATATCAAAATTGCCACAAATGACTTCCAAAGTATATATCATTTTATAAAAGAAAAAGCCTTGTAACATAATATTTTGTGATGTAATAAAGTACATACTCGTTTGGCAATTGAAACATGATTAAAATATTACAATAATAATTATAGTTGCATCTGGTATCTCAATTTTATTTTTAAAAATTTATATTACATTTAAATCCCGAGTTGCATTTACTTTTTAAGAAATTATTAAATCCACAATAAAAATATTATATATAGATTTTATAAAGAGGCGGTTTTCACTATCGTTCTATATCTACAGCGACAACTTTTGTTATATAAATAACAAAAAATATTATAAATTTAACAATTCTCTACTTTTCATCGTTTATGATAAAAAAGGTAATTTTACTGTTAAACTATCACATTTGGTCTATTAACTAGGTTATATTTCTCAATATACAAAACAATGAATGATACTGGACCTGATATACTTGAAAGAAAGATCACGTATAAATATCAAAAATAATATCAAAAACACGATAAAAACAAATCAGCCCAGTTAAGAATCACTACTTTATAAAATGATTAACCTAAAAAGGATAACAAACACATTCTACAAATTATCATTTACCACATCAATGCCTTAAAAACTAATAATATTTATTATTAATATTTATCAAAACGAATATAGATTGATGGGGGCAAAACTGAATCCAAGGCCACCTCTACAAGCTCTGCAAGCATTGCCATAGTGTTACATGACTCCTCAAATGTGGCTCTGGCTAGTAATCATCTGAACATGCAACACGGTTTATTGAAGTTAATATGGTAAATAAAATTAAGAATGGAATCTGGGGGAAGATCTATATTATTTATTACCTTATTTTCCAGCAAAGCTCCATCAGGAATTACGAGTTTCATGCCTGGTATTGCTGTGATAGTGACGCTCCCCTGCAAGATAAACCATCAATGAGAGGATGATACCCATACAATTTAACATGACTAATTATTCTAGAAAATCAGAGATTAGTCATGTATATGTATCATGTATGTATCCTATATTGAACTCCATGATGCTTGTGTGAAAAAGAATACAAGAGTATGATGTGTACCCAGAAAAAGGTTTAAAGAATTTAACAACAACAATAACCTTTTTTTGACATGAGATTTCACATTTTTTGTTATGCAAAAAAAAACAATGGAGAATTCTTAGATACCTCAGAAACAATGAATATGAACCTGTATAATTTCACATAAAACTGATCTGAATAATTAATGAACATGCCAAAAAAGAAGTGTAATAATAATGCAGGAGGAGAACATATACTACCTTGAGACTTATGCCAGATCCGAACCAAACATCACCGGTCACCTTCAAGCTATCAAGATCAATAATGCTTGGAATAGACTTGAAGCGCCTACGGAAATCACTAACCTGAGAAAAGTAATTAAAATATATATACAGCACTTAAGAGCACAAAATCAAATAATAATAAGAAACAACTAATATCATCAGCCACCAAGTTGCACCAAGAAATTTCACCTTGGCGAATTCAGGACCTAGTTCGATAGAAGGAAGGGAAGAATTGGCTCTAGTTCTGTTACGGGTTAAAATGCCTTCAGAGCATGTAAACAGATTTGACTGCATAATAAACATATAAATTTGATTAAAGACTCCTCAAACAATGAAACTACACCCCTGAAAAACCCAAGAATAACCTGGAATAGAAGCAAATCTGATGTTGACTCCACTGGCAGATAGCGAGTTTCAGGAACTTTTAAACCAATAGCACCATCAAAATTCTAGATCAAAACAAAGGTGAAGATAATAATTAGGTATACTATAAATAAATGTTGTACAGTAGAAAGGTATTAGGTATAATCCCTCAAACACCGATACAAATCCAGTTATTAATTTGGAAGTCCCTTAGAAGAGTCTATTTTGAAAGTCAAACATAACAGATTTCCGTACTTTCTAAAATATCCCCTGGGATGATCTAGAAAGTTCCTCCAGAACAAACAACATTAACTAAATGCCTTCTGTATTACTAAATGAGCTATTCAACCTTGTACAGGACATCTATAGCATCAAGTAACAGGAAAAAAAGAACTTTCAACATCCTTTATTAGTGAGCTCTGATATTTCTCCTCAAATTAGAGAGATAGAGAGAGAATCTCTACCTTTAAAGTAGGAGATTTCAATTTCTCAAGAGGACCACTTTCCACAACCCTTGAGATGGCTATCATGTCCAGCCACCTGAATAAAATTTGGGTTACTCTAAATGGAAGCTCAAATACAACTTGTAGGTCAATTCAAAAAACCAATACTTACAAGTTAGTTGTATCGGTAAATTTAATCTCCTCATTAATCTCATCTGACTTCAGAATACCATCATCGATAAAATACAAAGGAACTCACATCAGTTTATGGCACAATTTTTGATATTGCATACTCATAGTGGCATGGTATATGTAAGAAGTTGAAAGAGAGGAAAAGAGGCAATAACCAAATAAATCTTAACATACTTGTTTATCCTGCATCCTTGCAATTTCCCGTAGCTGCATCATGCAGTGACAAGAATGTTAGTCAAAGGCATCATTGCCCACATGTAGCACAATTTTAGGTACAAATCCTATCCATAGGTGCAAAAAATTGTATGGAATAGACAAACTGTCTGAAAGTAAGTATTGGGGTTTGCTCAACCATAGATTGGATCCATTCATAAAGCTTATGGTTGGCTATGTCAAGGCCCAGTCTCGATAGTGCGTAGCCAAGCCAATTACAAACCAAGCTCAAAAAGTTACTTATACTGTCTTTGGGTGCTCAGTATCTAACCCAATCTCAATGTACTAATGAAAATAATAACCTTAATGAAGCAAATATAATTGCAGATCCATGGATCATATACATTCTGTTCATGTTTCTAACCATCTCTTAATGCTTGCAATATTAGAAATTTCCTTTGGACAATGTTTTGCCTTGGAATGCTTTTGCTTTTTAAACTTGTGGAAACTTACTCCAGTAGAAAATAGGAATAAACATGCACCACCGATATAGTTCGCTTATAAAAACAAAATATAAACAAATTTTATGCAAGCACCGTGTGCTATCAGGAAACCACCGACCTTAAACTTGCTTTTGCGAGGACAAAGGGAATTTTCTTCCATGTTTGATGATGGGGTGGGCATCACCTGGGATATCAAAGAGATTAATAAACAGTTTAAAAGCGGGAGCCATAAAACACAATACAAAATTTTGATTACCTCCATACAGTATTCAATATTATTCTGGATCAAATGATTTAAGATCTCTATACATCCCATTTAAGGAGCACAATCATCCAAAAAAATAAAAGCTTCATGCCCGACAAAGGAATACTGAATATAAACATCTCACCAAACGAAGCATAGTTCAAGCCTACAAACATATTATTGAGATTCCATAAAGTAACAAAGGATACTTGGGTCAACAACATCAGCAAGGTTATTTGAATTTAGCATGAGAATATACTCCTTACCCTGTAAGAAGAAGATTAGTTACAATACTCTCAGAGTTCACACAATATAATTTACAAAAGTTCTAAGGAACATCGATTAATTGATATTGAACAATATTGTAGCTCAGTTGAGCCAAAATACTTTTAGGAGAGAACCAAGTTCAAATCACAAACAGCATAGACAAAGGCTACCTGAGACAATAATACATCAAGATTTCCACTGCCCTTCAAGGAAACCAAAACCTCATTGTGGTCGAAAGGTAATCTGAGTACAAATTCAATGAAACGAGATAAGAAATAGACTAAGTAAACAATGTCTCATTGTCAATCAGATAGAGTGAACATCTAAATCTCAAAGAACAACAACTCCTAGAATTCAACATGGGCAGGCTATAACTTCTATATGTCAGAGTTGGCACAGATTTAAGAAATTAACTAAAATTGGAGAATCCAATTAACCTAGAAAAGTGTAACATAAGCACATGGCAATGTGACATAAACAAGTAGCAAACTTATAGTTCTATAGTTCTATCAACTGTAATTCTTAGACAAAGTTAATCCACGCATATGGTTATCTAATACATATCCGAGTAGGAATGATCAATAACTGCATAAATTTTCTGAAAAACCAACAACCAAATTGCATCAAAATACAATAATATATTCATATATATTCAAATTAGGAGAGAGGGATTACAGTCAATTTCATGCATCATAAAGTTTGTTGAGAGTCACCAGATACTCTTACTGACTTAGCTAACTGCTATTGGTACTAGTATTACCAAACATGGTACTCGTATTACCAAACATGGTACTCTTACGTTCCAAAGCTCTAAATTTAGTGTACTCAAATATTTATTGTTTTCTACTACTTATTGCACAAATATCAATAATCTAACTTGGTATTGGATGCTCGAACATCATATTTGTATTAAAGTATATTTAAAACAATCAACTTGATGTAACTAAAAATCTTCTATGAAATTTAGCTTTATTACATTTGGACTCTAATAGACTCAATTAAGCACCCATACAAAGCTACCCCTAGTGTATCACACATGAGCCTATGTAGTAGTGCGGAAACGATCCATGTTCCAAGAAAAATTGAGCTCAATACAATAAATACAATATTCAATCTAAAAATAAGAAAGATTATGTATAAAAATAAAGGACATACAGTTTATTGTCACTATTCTTCCCTTCAGAAAATGAATCCATAAATTCCAGGTCATTTTCTCCATGATGTGGTCTCTATACAATATGGTTTCCATTAAAAAACACACATATTAAGGTTCGTATAACACAATCCACGATAATATATTGAAGGAAAATATCATGCTTTGAAAACAAACCTGGATTAGGGTATGAATATTCTTATTGGCATGTTTCTCTAAAACCTACATTAAACAAGCGCATCGATTAACTTTCAGACATGTGTGAGTGCAAACACAAAATGAGGATGTAGAAAATAGTCACCTTCAGGGTAGCAGCATGTGTATTGACTGAATTTATCAGAAGCAGGGGAATATTGCATCCATACTTTGAATTGAGAGACTACAGACATTTGTACAGTTGGATGCTTAGAATTTGCATGCTTAAAAGATGTATGATTGGGCAAGGACATTTTATTATCAATAAATCAAAGCAGATACAGACAAAGCTACAAAAGATTACCTCAATCTGATTCACAATTAAATGGAGACATGTTAACCCATTGCAAACTTCAATAACTGACCTGCATTAAAAAAATTAATTATTATATGTAAGATATTAAACAAAATTCAAAATCAAAAAACTATGATTAGAAAGATATATCTTTATGATGGTGCAGATCAACTTCTCGTAAACAACTCCCAGCTTACCATATATGCTCATCAGCAGCCAACAGATGTTAAATTTGACAACATAACTTACAGAGGAAAAATTGATTACATTAACACATATCCTCGCACACTATTGTTAGTGGTGACTCTCATTTGCACTGGGATAACTAACCCTAGTGGTTTATGAAACAACGCTGAACTCCTCTACAATTCTAATACTTGAAGCAGATTTCTTCATTTGTTAGTCAACTCGCAAGGGAAATAATGGAATAAGGTAGTTGATTCTTGTTCTTAATTCACTTCTCCTAACAAGCGACTTGGATTCTTGGGTCTTCTAGGAGTTTCTCATGCAAGATTATTATCTAGGAGCCTAGTTATTTTACATGTTAGCAAATGCCAACAAAATGAATGAAATAAATAAACAAAAATTCTAATGACACGCCAGCATAATTCATGGGTAGAAATATCATATAAAGATATCCACAATATGAGGCACTAGTTAGTTGATGATGAATCAATACAATCAGTAATCAACAATGGGATATTAAAGAAGATTAAGTAGAATTAAAGGGAAATTGATGGAAATTGGGGAATAAGGATAGAGAGTGATAGATAGAGGCTGGACTCAACCATATTTTTGTTTCAATTAAAAATCAAGTTGTTACATACCATCCAGTTCACTCTATTTTATACTAAGAAAAGGCCTAATGCTATATGTATAATATAGTACAGTATTAGTGACATCTTATAAGTACAATGTCAGAACTTTACACTAATACATATATGTCAAAGTCCTTGGAACATGTTATCTATTCATATTGAAAACAGAAAACTGCACAAAATTATACACAGATGTCATATCGCAGAGGGAAGATATTTAGATATATAAAGACATATATATATATATACAGAACCGATCAGGTGAGGGCTCCCTTACTTTGTTAAAATGCGGACCTTTTTTTTTTTTTTTTTTTGATTTTTTTTTTAAAACAACTAATTTTTTTTTTTTAATATTTTATGGAACTGAAATTTTTCCATAATACAATGTTTTGGGCGTGATTTGGATACCTATACCAAAAAATGTATATACAATGCATGCATCGTATGCATATTTTTTTGTTATCTGATCAAATCACATCCAAAACATTATATTATAAAAAAAATTCAGTTCCATAAAATATTAAACTTTTTTTTTAGTTGTTTTAAAAAAAACCAAAAAAAAGAAGTCCGCATTTTAACAAAGTAAGGGAGCCCTTACAGGAACCGGACCCTATATATATATATATATATATATATACTTTGTTATGGTCAAATTTAAAATGAGGCATCCCTCTATGTGATCATATAGGAGACAACCATTCATTAATGTAGCAGTAACAATGAAACATACATGATGAAATTTATGGGTCTGAGGAAAATACTTACTTTGCCCCATCAAAACCCATCTTTGTATCTAGATCACCATTGCTCTTTACCACAACAAGCTTGTCCAAAATCTTCTTAATCTCTAAGGGATCTGCATTAATAGAAATTCTTTAGAAAAAGAGACTGTTGTGGGAAAAGATATCCTATTTCTCTACCTTGCAGTTAGGTATAAAAATAATAAGTAAAAAACAAAACAATGACGAGTAAAGTTAAATACATGAAGAAAATGCAAGAAACCATATTGTTACCATCCGAAGCGGGCACTAAGCTTTCATAAGGTAAGACAAAGATTTCATCACGTGCAATCTTGCTGTCTTCAATAGGCTGAGTTGCCTCTCTTCCATACACATTTGGCAGAAACAAAACTTCATAAGAATCTTCCCAGATGAAAGCAAAACAATTTAATTGGACATTTGGTTTAAAAATGCTTTTCTAAAGGTAAGTCAGCAAACTTTACAAAATCGCAACATGTTATCTACAGTTCTACACAGTAGCCATCTATATTGCAAAGCAAACTGTAGAAATTTTAAAGAATAAAGTAACACAGAGGCATACATAAAGTTAAAGTATCCCGACTAGTTAAGAGTTAATAAGGAGACTACTAAGACCGGAAAAAATACATGCATATACCAGATTATTGATTGTGAAGGAAACTAATGTAGATTGTATGGGTATAACAATACTCAAGAATTATAATGAAGCTCATTATACCGAATTTCGCCTTTTGTTACTTGTGTGGCATTCCCCAATGCTGCAGGAAACTTCTTTTGCTCATAAAGAAAAGTTTTTGTGATCAAATTGCAAAACAAATACACAAACTGAACCGAATCATTAGCCGGGACCGGGTAAGTAATCCTCTTATAAATATCCCATGGCATTCTCGAATCCACTAAACCCACAATCGGAATCTGTAGCCTGTCCGCCTCAAGTATCACCGAAGATTTCACCCGAGTATCCATAACCACAACACAGTCAGGAGGCTGAATAGAACCCAGAATCATCTTCTTATGCCTTGATCTGAACTTCTTGGGACTCAAACTGTTCGTCAAAAAGCCACTCAGCCGCCATGAATTGTCGTTCTTGCAGCCAATTTTTTGGGTCATTTGGTCGATAATATCGTCGAACAGTTCGTTGGTGTTGACGAAAAGGAACTTACCCTTGTTCCGGATGAGGTTTCCCATGAAATCGCAGGCGTTTCTGAGGCAAATTAGGGTTTTGTCGGAGTCAATTATGGCCATGGCGTTGCGGGAGCCATAGGTGTAGATTTTGAAGTGGTGAGCGGCGATTCGGCGGCCTAAATGGGCGTTTGTGCTTAGGAGTTTTTGGATTACAACTGAATGGATTGTCATTGTGTAATGGATTTTCAGGGGTAAAAATACAGTTGTTCATATATAAGCTGAAAATGGTTGATTTTGCTTCTCTGCTAAAGATTCATTCTCAGAAGAAATGGAAGAATATGTAATATTTGCTTGAGTTCACTACGCACTCTCGGGTCGGTAACTAGGCAAAATAGTGACTAGGGTTTACACAAAAAAAAAAAAAAAAAAAACTTAAGTTTTTCATTTGCGTTGTTTTTGAATTTTTAATAGAAAAAAATAAAAAAATTTAAAAAAAAATTCTTGCATTTTTAAGTTTTAATAAAAAAAATATCACTTTTATAAATTTACCCTTATATTAATTATAACCATTGAACTATAAATAAAAATATGCAAGATAAATTTAATCAAAGAAAAAATTTCATAATCAAATACAAATATCAAATAAATGTTAAACAAAAATTACTTCTATAAAGACTCAAAAGTCATCAAACATAATCTATATTATTAATACTAACGGAGATTATTCATCAAATTCTTTAAAAATTCAATCTCCTCTCTAATGGTAACCCAAACATTAGAGACTAATTCATATTTTTGTTCACAAAACCATAAATAGACTAATTGTTAAGTGTTTTACAGACTAATTTTGGGAAATAGTCATTGGCGAAATTAGAACTATATACTTCAGTTGCAACTCTGATAATAAACAAATATGGTACTCGGAAAGCTTATCAACTTATAGAGTGAGCAATTAGTAGAATATTGAGTAATCCTAACAATACATGTTCATGCAAAACATTTGAAAATTTTATATAGTTAAAAACCACCATCTTGGTTACAAAAGCACTTGCAGATCCTATAGAGTGTGATCAAATGAACAAAATCACTGCGCAACTAGAGGCTCTTGGAAATATGAATAACCCATAAAATTGTTAGAAATTTATTCAACCAGATAACACAATATACATATATAGGCAAATATATGTGTGAGTTGAAGAGAGATTGCTAAGAGCAAATTGGAGACTATATTTAGGCATGAGTTTTATCGAAATAGGAGATAGATCTGGCCGAAAAGTTATCGAAGAGGGGGAGATTGGGATGCCAGAGCGCCGATAAGAAAAATCTGGAGATGAATTTGTTCAGTTACACTGTTGCAAGGAGTTTGGGCTTGAACCGAAGAAGAGAACTTGTTCGCGGCAAGTTATTCGCGCCTATACTTTTCTCTTTATCGGATTAGGTTTAGTAAATAAACATAAATTAAAGACATGAGTTGTAATTTAAAATTTATTATATTAAAAGTTGAGGATAATATGAAAATTATAAAAATAAATCAGACCAATTTTGGACCGAAAACTTTGGGAGGAAAAGTGGCCAAGTTTTTTATCTATTTCTTTTCTTTTTCGTTTATTAAAAAACTCAGAAACATAAGAATCAGAAAGAAAATGTGATGCCCCCAAAATAGGTATACACAACCCATTCTGAGTCATCAAATATATGGTACATAATTCAAATACAAACTTAATTATACAACTGTCATGTAAAATACGATAAAACATAGCTGAGAGTTTTAACATGAATATTGTCTTAGACAATATCCAAACTCAAATGGAGTCCTCATTATATTTATTATAACACTATTTTATAGAATAGTGATGACTACTATAGCCACCATCTTGGACCATCACTCTATTCCCTAAATAGTCCCAGCTATATTCTCATTTCCTGAAGAGAACAATGAAAGCAAAGGCTGAGCTCAACTAGCCCAGTAAAAAATATTATGACTAAGATAATGCAGAGTAAATTATCGTTAGCCTTCAACAATGTTAAACTAATAGAATACAATAGACAACAAGTTTAACTGCAGCGGAACACATAATCCATTAGAAGAGTCATGTAGAGCATGATATCTACTATTTTTTATGATTTAAAAGTTTATCATCAATATTTTATCATTGAGACTCAGCTCAATAAATAATCCACATCACTGAATTATCCATGCACGGGCCAAGGATATTCATTATTATCACATCCACGAATCATCTATGCACTACGGGCCAAGGATATTCGTTATTATCATCAATGGTCATGATCATGCCAACAACTGTCTATCAATGCACTACGGGCCAATGAGGACTTTTATGTGAGACCCCAAATTTTATGAATAAAGATTTAAATTTCTTGAAATATTTTTTTTGAATATTATGGTGTGGATTTGATATAATGTTATAGTTGTGGGTAATATTTACAAATTTTGCAAATTATGCAAGTTGTTATAAAATATTCGATTGGTCAGGGAATATTCTTTTTGTCAGGAAATATTTGTACGATGACACAATTATTGGTGGACCCCACAACAAAAGTATTGTCGTAGTTAGAAAAACGCATGTAATTATCTTTTATAAAAATAACGGCGGAAGTATTCACCGTTAAAAACCGTTGAACTACCCTTAGTAAAAGTATAATGTAATACGTGTGGTTGCATAGTAGCACACCAGTATTGATTATTGATGCTTACGTGAAGAAGTCACTCCGATTATGCTCAATTATTGCTACGATAATTCTCGCATCATATCTCTCATATTATTGATTCAATTATTGTCACAAAGATTATCATCATATAATATGTTATATTATTAAATCAATAATTGAGACGGCAAAGTTATTCATATTATTATTTGCAATATTAACAATATCTAGAAGTTCTGTCAATGAGAGGTTTGGTCACCTAATTGCGAGCCAATAAGGAGAAATCCTTATCGGAAAGCTCTCTCTTTCCTGGGAACGACCTGGTTGTTAAATATTGTGAATTATAATATTAATGATGAATAAGTTCGTGTTGATTAAAGATGAAATTGATAGTTTTATTGTGTTGAAATTATTAGTGTTAGTGGAAATCGACATTTATTTTTATAATAATTGATGTCTGGAGGTTATATTGACCAATCGGGTAATTAATTAGATAAATGAGCAATTAATTGCTATTGATTCACATGATTGTAACTATTTGTTCACATGTGTGTACTATTGATTCACATTCATTTACTATTAGGGGAGTTGGTGCAAGATTGATAATACTTGCATGACTAAGTTAAAAATGGAGGTATAGATGAAGGTACTATACTGTAATTCGTATTTTCACATGTATAGAACTATTGATTCACATGATTTACTATTAGGGGAGATGGTGCAAGTTTGATAATACTTGCAGGACTAAATTAAAAATGAAGAAAAAGAGGAAGATATTATAATTGTATTATTTGAGCCCCAAAACGCGTCTGATTATCGAAACTATATTTTTTTATAAATAGAAGCTCATTTTTCCTTCATTTCTCACCAATTCATTAAAGCTATAGAGCAATTATTACAGAGAGAAATTATAGAGAGAAAGAAGAAGAGAAGTCTGCTACCTCACTATTCCAGTATCCAGTCTTCTTTTGAGGTAAGGGGTATTATTCTTTCGTATTCATGAAGAGAGTTATTTACTTTCAATACTCATAAGAGTTGTTATTCCATTTTTTATTATTATGTTGAAATAACATGTCTATGCAAAGTACCGCATACATGGTGAAATTCTTCTGTTATTCCATTCTTTATTATTCATTGGAATAACTCATGCATGCTGATCTATCGCACGCCTCGTGAATTCATTGTTATTCCATTCTTTATTATTCTGTTGGAATATCCTGTCTGTGCAGATTACGCATGACCTGGTTTCATTCTTTATTATTTTGTTGGAATAACCTGTCTATGCGGTCTATCGCATGTCTGGTGAATTCTGTTGTTATTCCATTCTTTATTATTCTGTTAAAATATCTTGTTTGTGCGGATTACGCATGACTTGGTTCCATTCTTATTGTTCTGTTGGAATATCCTGTTTGTGTGGATTACGCATGACCTGGTTCCATTCTTTATTATTTTATTGGGAATAACTTTTATGCATCTTTGTTTATCGCATTTACGTGAATTCTTCATTATTACATTCTTTATTATTACATTGGAATAACTCATCATGTATGTGGATTACCGCATGCATGATTAATGATCCTTTGTATTCATTCATTATTAAATTGTGGAAATGATTTGTCTATACGGATTACTGCATGGCGGTGAAAATCTATTCATAGCTTTAGATATTCTATTATACTCATCTGATATATCATTTCTTTTGTACTCAATGGTGGAATATCATTTTCTTTGGTATTATTTTATGAGTTACTATTCATGGGCTACTATTCACCCAATTACTATTCACTCGGTATTATTCACTTGGGTATTCGGGTACTTTTTTAGTCTGAGAGTACTATTCACGAGTTACTTATTCACGGTTACTATTCACCCGATTACTATTCATTCTAGTATCATTCTCTCGGGTATTCGGGACACTTTTAGTGTATTGGGTACTATTCACATTTTACTATTCCCTTTAGATACTATTCACGAGTACTATTCAATTCAAAAATATATTTCTTTTACATCCAAATTATTTTTGGTACATGAATATTATTCTTAAATTTTACTCTACAAAGCAGTATCATGTTGACAATTTGGACGTTATTGATTTCTAGATAAATTAAATTATAAATCTTGAAAATTTATCCTTGAACTTGTTTTATTGAATTATTATGTCATTGTCATCATCCTCATGCTTATATTTTGATTAAAGTCATCTTTGGCTTACGTGCATAGATGGACTTGGTATGATTATGACCAGAGATTATTTGGTATAATCATGACCGTAATGTGACGAATGATGTGGTAAAAGTCCTCATTGGCCTGTAGTTCATTGATGGATAGTTGTTGGTATGATTATGACCATTGGTGATTACATGAATATCCTTGGTCGTGGTGTAGGGATGATTCGATTTTATTTATTAATCTGAGTGTCAGCGATAAAGTTGATGAAAAACTTTTTAAATCATAGAAGATAGTAGATTTTATGCTCTACTTGACTCTTCTAATGGATTGCTTATTTCCGCTGCAGTTGTTGATCTAACAACTTATTGTCTATTGTATTCTATCAGTTGTTATACTGTTGAAGGCTAAGGGTAATTTATTTTGCATTATCTTAGTCATAATATTTCTTACTGGGCTAGTTGAGCTCACCCTTTCTTTCATTGTTCTCTTCAGGAAATGAGAATATAGCTGGGACGAGTCAGGGATTGGAGTGATGGTCCAGGATAAATGGCTTTAGTAGTCCTCACTATTCTACGGAATAATGTGATAATAATTGTAATGAGGACACCATTGAGTGTGGATATTGTCTAGATGACAATATTCTTGTTTAAAAATTCAATTAAGTAAGAGCAATGATAAATTTTAAAGATTTATAAATCAATTTATCTAGAGTTCAAGAATGTCCAAATTGTCAACATGATAATTATTTTGTGGAGTTACTATTCATGGGTTACTATTTACCCGATTACTACTCACTCTAGTATCATTCACTCGGGTATTCGTGACACTTTTCGTGTCGGGGTACTATTCACGGGGTACTATTCCCGAAGTACTATTCACGGGATACTATTCACCTGAAAAATATATTTCTTTTCTGTCCAAATTATTTTTGGTACATGAATTTTATTCTTGAATTTTACTCTAAAAAGCAATATCATGTTGACAATTTGGACGTTATTGATTTCTGGATAAATTAAATTATAAATCTTTAAAGTTTTTCCTTGAACTTGTTTTATTGAATTATTATGTCATTGTCATCATCCTCATGCTTATATTGTGATAAAAGTCATCTTTGGCTTACGTGCATAGATGGACTTGGTATAATTATGACCAGGGATTATTCGGTATAATCATAACCGTAATGTGATGAATGATGTGATAAAAATCCTCATTGACCTGTAGTTCATTGATGGACAGTTGTTGGTATGATTATGACCACGGATTATTCAGTATAATCATGACCATTGATGATTACATGAATATCATTGGCCGTGGTGCAGGGATGATTCAATTTTATTTATTAAGTTGAGTCTCAGCGATAAAGTTGATGAAAAACTTTTTAAATCATAGAAGATAGTAGATTTTATGCTCTACTTGACTCTTCTAATGGATTGCTTATTTCCGCTGCAGTTGTTGATCTAAAAACTTGTTGTCTATTGTATTCTATCAGTTGTTATACTGTTGAAGGCTAAGAATAATTTATTCTGCATTATCTTAGTCATAATATTTCTTACTGGGCTAGTTGAGCTCACCCTTTCTTTCATTGTTTTCTTCAGGAAATGAGAATATAGCTGGGACGAGTCGGGGATTGGAGTGATGGTCTAAGATAAATGGCTTTAGTAGTCCTCACTATTCTACGAAATAATGTGATAATAATTGTAATGAGGACACCATTGAGTGTGGATATTGTTTAGATGACAATATTCTTGTTTAAACTCTCAGCTATGTTTTGTCGTATTTTACACGACAGTTGTATAATTAAGTTGTATTTGAATTTATGTACCATGTATCTGGCGACTCAAAATGGGTGATGTATACCTGTTTTGGTGGCGTCACAGTTGGTATCAAAGCTTAGGGATATGATCCCTGGCTGAGATGTGAGACAAGAACTAGGAGGGGAGAGACGGGGAATTCCTTCGCTAGTATGACCTACCTAAGTTTATTTGGTATTTAATTGGTTGGTCAGAGTATAGGGATAATATGTGATATGTTAATTAACCCTTATTTTGTGACATTGTTTGAAAATGGCATCTGAAAATGTTGAGATCAGCAATGAAGCACATGAGACCGTTAAGTCACCAACGATCAATACCCAGGATAATGTGCAACAGGAAGACAATAATCCTCAGGTAAATAACAACACCGATCAAATGATGAACGATGGGATTATTAGAGGTTTTATGCAATTCATGCAACATCAGGTAAGAGAAACTCATGTTCAAAATTTAGGTAGAAACACTGGCAACTCTCGGATGGTCACTGCTAAGTTGTTCAAGGAGCTGGGACCGCCAGAGTTTTTGGGAAAGCCATAACCACTTAAGGCAAAGACGTGGTTAAAGCAGATCACCAAGATATTTGATGTCTTGGGATGCTCCGAGGAGCAAAAGGTTCCCTTTGCCACCTTTATGTTGCGTGAAGAGGCAGATTACTAGTGGGAATCTGTAAAACGTACCCAGCCTGACGCACTCAAGATGTCTTGGGAGAAGTTGCATGAGTTGTTCAACGACAAGTACTTTCCCAAAAGTATTCGTCACATGAAGGAGGTGGAATTCATCAAGTTGGAGCAAAACAATATGACAGTGTCGCAATACGAGGTTAAATTTGCAGAGTTATCCTGGTTTGCATCCCATTTGGTCGATAATGAGGAACGAATGACGCGAATGTTTCTAAGAGGTTTGAAACCCGATATACGTCAATACCTCATTTCTCACAAACTTTGTTTATATTCAGATGTTGTGAATAGGGCTCAGTTATTGGAGCGCGATAATGAGTCAAAGACAACCAAAAAGGCAACGACCAACAACACGATAATAATCATCTGGGGTGGCAATGGCCATCGAACAATGATAACCATCGTGGGGAAATTATCATGCGAAGAATGGTAACCACTTGGTGGTAATCATGGCCAAGATAATAGAAGTGGAAATTTCAAGAAGAAGGTTCAACAACGATGGAAAGACAAACATCACCAACACCCATTTTCAAGGAAGGAGAGCGACCACCAATTGTATGCTTCAAATGCGAAGGGAGGGACATATCGGTCCAAGTCGCACGATGCGGTCAAAAGCATGTTACAATTGTGGAAAAAAGGTCACCTAGCCCGATTTTATTCGTGCACTAAAGTCAAGTCCAGTTGGGGTGGCACCAAAGGCGAATCTGGACAAAACAAAGTCGGTGATTTCGGGAAGAAGCGTTTTTCGTGACTTCTCAAAAAGCGAGTAACCCGGACGAAGTTAGCACGGGTTAGTTAATTATAAATTCTTGCGAAGTCTATACCTTATTAGATACCGGTTCTACCCATTCTTTTATCTCTCTTGCTTGCGCTCAACGTTTAAATTTGACTCCAGAAAAGTTAGACTTTGACTTATTGGTTGAAACTTCGTTAGTAAAAACCTTCGTTACCTCCACTGTTTATAAATCTTGCTGATTCAAATCGACACTCTCACGTTACCTGTCGATCTTATCTCTTTGAAAATTCTTGCCTTTCATGTAATTTTAGGAATCGATTGGTTATCTACTCATCATGCTTTTCGTAAAGTTGTTAGCTTTCATATTCCTAACCAACCTGTTATGCGAATTCAAGCAACCAAACCACTAAAGTTAGTCACTGTCATATTAAGCCATAAGTAAAAAGCCCTGAGCCTTTATCTAGTGACTTCCTTGTGTAGAATGTACCGAAGCCAGACTTTCCGTAGGCGACGCTGTGAATGACGGTGGCAAGTTGATAGGTATCAATGTGATGTGCTATCCAAGTCTTGGATGAGAGTCACAGGTTTGAATGACATTTCTATTGTTAATAAATTTCCTGATGTATTCTTGAAGACTTCTTAGCCTACCCCTAGAGCGTGAAATCGAATTTTGTATTGACTCTAGTACAAAACCCATTTCTTCAACCCTTAAATATTTTTTCAACCAAAACGAACGTATCATACGCCAAGGACGTTGGCTCGAGCTGTTGAAGATTACGACTATACCATTCAATATCATCGTGGAAGAGCGAACGTGGTAGCTGACACGTTGAGTAGAAGATTGTATGCGTTTATGAGTGCGATGTTGTTAACACAAAATCCCATTTCGTATAACTTATAAATGATGAAGATAGAGTTAAAGACTCTAGGGACCCACATGAAGATAACGAATATATGATTAGAATCGACTTTAATTGATAAAGTTAAAGCCGCCCAAACTACACACCTAGAGCTGATGAATATGAAGAAGAAGGTTCAAGAAGGCGTTATTCTAGAAGCAAGAGTCGATGAATAGAGGAAATCTCAACCCTCAATTTAATTGGCCCGTTTGAAATCCTCAACCGAGTAGGAACTGTGGCCTATAGACACGTTTTACCGCCAAGTATGTCGCGTGTTCTTAACGTTTTTTTTTAGTATTGATGTTACGTAAATATGTGGACGACCAGAACCACATTATTGAATTGGAACTAGACGAGATAGCAGAAGATTTAACATATGAGGAGATACATGTTAAAATCTTGGATAAGAAGGATCCTATTCGACACTCAAAGGTTATACCTCAAGAGTTAGAATCTGAAACGAAGTCAAGGTATCCTCACCTCTTCTAAGACACCAGTGCGTGACGTAATTTTGAGGAGAAATTTCATAAGGAGGGGAGATTGTGAGACCCCAAATTTTATGAATAAAGATTTAAATTTCTCGAAATATTTTTTTTTTGAATATTATGGTGTGGACTTGATATAATGTTATAGTTGTGGGTAATAGCTACAAATTTTGCAAAGTATGCAAGTTGTTATAAAATATTAGATTGGTCAGGGAATATTCTTTTTGTCAGGGAATATTTGTACGACGGCACAATCATTGCTGGACCCCACAACGGAAGTATTATCGTAGTTAGAAAACGACAGAATTATCTTTTTATAAAAATAACGGCGGAAGTGTAATCGTTAAAACTGTTGAACTACCCTTAGTAAAAGAAATACGATGTCTACGCGTGGTTGCATAGTAGCACACGGTATTTATTATTGATGCTTACGTAAGAAGTCACTCAGTTATACTCAATTATTGCTACAGTAATTGCTGCATCATATCTCTCATATTATTAATTCAATTATTGTCACAGTATCATCTGTATAATATGTTATATTATTAAATCAATAATTGAGACGACAAATGTGACGCCCCCAAAATAGGTTCATTCCATCCAACCCATTCTGAGTCGCCAAATACATGGTACAGAAATAACTACAACTTTATTGTTACAACATATAAATTGTGAGTTTAAATACAATTATTGTCTTCTAAACAATATCCACACGCAAATAAATCCCCATCATAATTATTGATACATTATTTTACAAAAATGGTGAGGACTACTAAACAACTCTCTCTAGAACCTTCATTCCATACCCCGACTAGTACTTACTACATTCTCGCCTCCTGAGAAGAAAAATAGAACAAAAAGGAAAAGGGTGAGCTCAACTAGCCCAGTAAAGAATATTATGACTAAGATAATATACAATAAATTATCGTTAGTCTTCAACAGGGAAAAATCTGATAGAATACAATAGACAACCAGATTTAAATCAACAATCTGCAGTGAAACAACAATTCATTAGAAGAGTTAAGTAGAGAATGCAAACTACTATCTTCTATATATGAATTTAAAAGTTCATCGTCGATATTTTATCCTGTAACATCAATCAATATATATCTGGAATCAAATATTCATCTTTGCACTACAGCCAAAGATATTCATCGATTAGTCATGTTCATCTAAACACTGTTCATCTTTGCACTACGGCCAAAGATATATTCTTCAGAAATCATCATTCATCTTTTCTACGGTGCCAAAGATATTCAATAATATCATCATTTAAGACCGAGGATGATGAAAATATTTTTAAAGAAACGAATCCAAAGAAACAAAATGACAAGGATTAAGGATTAAGGATTCGTACTTTGTTTTATCCATATTCAAAAATACCTCAAAAATAATCACAAAGTGTAAAAATTCAAGAATGATCAAAACATGGATACAATCAAAGCTAGTATCCGTAATAGACATTTTGGACAAAAAGAAGAAATTTCATTTTTCTATGAATAGTCTCAGTATACGTGAATAGTCTTCGATAATCGTGAATAAGTAACTCCGACACCAAAAGATAGAAATTTCTCAAAAAAACATATTCACGCTTCATGAATAGTACTCGTGAATAGTAACTCATGAATAGTAACCCCGACATGAAAAAGTTCAAAATTTGATAAAAAGTTCCAACCAATATTTCAGCATAATGATATTGAAGAAATAATATCATTTGAGAAGAAAATAACATCCCTTACCTCGAAAGACAGTACTTCTAGTTGAAACACCGAATATAGGCTATGACTTGAGCTCGCACCGTATAGCAATACTCAAAGTATACTCAAAATACTCACAAGAATACGCTCGATAATATAGAGAGAAAAAATTTCAGTTTCTGGTGTGATTTTCAATTCTAACCTAAGCACCTTATTTATAGAAAAATGCTTAGAACACCAAAGCAGAAAATTTATTAAAATATTAATATATATATATATATATATATATATAATCTTCAAGCACACCTTTGAATCTGAAATTCAGCAATTGAACACATGCCTCACACATGCAAAAAACGTTTTTTGTAAAAAAAATATTTAAAACTTCAAAAATTAATTATTTTGGAGCTTGAACTTCAATAATTCATAATAAATAGCCCTTTTGTCGGAAAATTGAATCTCGCAACTTCTTATAGGAAATTCAATTCTCTACAACTTTGCGTAAGAAAGTTTTTCCAAATTCCAAATGAAATTGGACCGAAAATCCACAAACGAGCGATTTTACAAGCTATAATCAAATTTCTACCAATAATTGTGTCCACCAACACACAAAATATGTGTTAAACATTTAATGCCACAAAATACTCTTCCTCCTTATATACTCATATATCCCACATTCATTATAAAATATCACCGTTAATATATTATTAAAATAATATATTTAAATGAATTCTTTATCGTAAAAAGATAAAATATTAATTTTCAACAATTGTCACATTAAAATTTTCTCCATCTATATCCACATAAAATCAATATTTTTCTCATCATATAAATCAATAATTAATTATTCATAAATAATATTACGAGAATCACAAAGATCGGCAACCGTGCCGCTTCCTAAGAAAGAGGGGCTTTCGATAAAGATTTCTCCTTCTTCGGGCGCCAATTTAGTGACCAAACCTCTCCTTAGATGTAACTTTCTAGACATTGCCAATAATGTTTTCTAATAATATTATTCGGATAATATGAATTATTGCTCTGATAATGAAAAATAATGTGTAGTGACAATTATTGAAATAACAAGAATATAATATATCAATGCAAAGAATTATTGAATCAATTAAATAAAATATCTTTGAATAATAATTACAAAGAATAATTATTGAGTAAAGCCTTCTTCGTAAGAATCAATAATTGGTGCAATACCGTGCACTGCTCAACAACGCCAGCGTATTAGTGTGTTTTAACCCACCGGGTATTCCAACAAATATAATCTGGTAACTACGCCAATTATTTATAAATAACTTATATTTGTCGCTTTTCTTCATCCAATCGCTTTCCGTTATGGGGCCCATAAAAAAAAGGCATTCGCATTTAATATTCCACGACCAAACGAATATTCCCCCGATAATAATGAATATTTTATAACCACTTTGCTTATTCAAAATATTTGCGTATTTTACCCATAACTATCCACATTAATCAAATCAACCCTTACTATTTCAAAATAATAAATAGAGGAAAATAAATTTCATTTATTAATAATTTGGGGTCTTACAACCTCCCCTCCTTATGAAATTTCATCCTCGAAATTGACGTACGTACCTGGTATTTCGAAAAGATGAGAATACCTCGCTTTCATTTCCATTTCCAACTCCCAGGTCATTTCCTCAATAGCATGGTTTCTCCACAAAACTTTAACTTGTGGTATAACCTCGGTACATAGGACATGTTCTTTCCTATCCAAGATCTTGACAGGTACCTCCTCGTACGTTAAGTCTTCGGCTATCTCGTCCGGTTCTAACTCAATGACGTGGTTCGGGTCGTCCACATATTTACGTAACATCGATACATGAAAAAACGCGTTATGAAAACGCTGTATATTTGGCGGTAAAAGCGAGTCTATAGGCCACGCTTCCTATTCGATCGAGAATTTCAAATGATTAATAAATCGAAGGTTTGAGCTTTCCTCACCTCACCGATTCTCGCTTTTAAAATAACAACTTCTTGCACCTCCTTCTTCAAATTCATCAGCTCCGGTGTGTAGCTTGAACAACTTTAACTTTATCGATTAAAGTCGATTATACTCGTATATCATCACGTAGGTTCCTAGAGTTTTCATCTCCATCTCTATTATTTGTAAATTATACTGAAATGAGTCTTTGACAATATCGTACTTTCATGCTTGTATCGATCTTCTACTCAACACGCCGCCTACCACGTTCGCTTTTCCAGATGGCATTGTGAAACATGTCTTTGAAATGAGTCTCCTCTTGAGTTCTTCAAGCTCTTCCCACATTCCTTGCTCCATTCAATTTTGTATCTCTACGAGTCACCGCGTTAATGAAATAGCGATTCGAAAATATCCTTCAACGAATCTCCGATAATAACCAACTAAGCTTCTGTAAAGCTACGTATTTCGACACCGACTTAGGTTGTTCTCAATCGTGACTCATATCCCAATCTTGGATAAAGACGTTACAATGAGACCTATCGGTTTACTATCGCATCGAATATGGTGTCCCTACGAGAGTCCGGCGGTGCATTCCCACAAAAAGAAATCACCAGATAAAGGCTCGGTACCAAATTTATAGTTGAATTTTAACTCCTCGAAGTTCAATAGGAGCCATTCGATATGAGATTTTAGAAATGAGTTTTGTCTCAGGGTTCAAAGTCGATACAAAATTTAATATCGAGCTTTAGGAGTAAGCCAAGAAATTCTTCAGGAAATACGTCAGGAAAAATTAATAACAACAGGAATATTATTCAAATCTGACGTGTCTTTATTCAAATCCATAACATGGACTAAGAACTTGACATCCGTAATAAACGAATGACTTCATGGCTTGATATGAAAATGTTTGACTACAATGTTTTGATTGCTTGAATTCGAATAACAGGTTGCTTAAGAATATGAAAACTAACAACCTTACGAAAATAATCAATTTCGGCATGATGAGTAGTTAACCTTAAAATCACATCAAAAACAAATATCTCTATAGAAATAAAATTAACATGTAATGTGATAGTGCCAACCTGAATCAAGCAAGATTTCTAAACAACGGATGTAATGAAAGTTTCTCCTAACGGAGTCTCCATAAATAGGTCAAAGTCTAATTTCTCCGTAGTCAAGTTCAAACGTTGAGCGCAAGCAAGAGAGATAAAAGAATGGGTAGAACCCAGATTCTAGTAAGGTATAAACTTCGCAAGAATTTATAATTAACTAACCTGCGTACTAACCGTTCGGGTTCCTCGCATTTTTTGACCGTCCACGACAAAAACGCTCTCTAGGAACCGCAGATTTTTTGACTTTTCTCGGACATCCTTTTGAGTCACCATTCCCATCGGATCGGTTTTCGATATCGCATAATCTCGAGCGATATGTCCTTCTTTTCCATAATTATAGCATACCTTAAACTGCTGTGGGCGCTTTGGGGTGATATGTCCCTCTTCCCGCATTTGTAACATACTGACCAACGGGTGGTCTTTCTCTTCCTTGGAACCGGATTCTCATCGGGCGCCGACGTCTTCACATGGTCGTTCATTGAATCTCCTCTTCTTAAAATCTCCTCCCGACTCGCTTCTTCTATTTTCATGGCCACGATTACCACCAGAGTGGTTACCGCCTTTGTCCGTATTCTTCTTTCTCCGCCGGGTTATCATTATTCGATGATCGCTATCTTCTGCGATAATCCTGGTTATGGGTCCCTCGGTTGAACGTACTTTCGTTATCTTGCTTCTAACAACCGAGCCTCATTGACAACATCTGAATAGAGAAAAATTTATGAGAAATGAGATATCGACGTATCTGGGGTTTCAAACCTCTCGAAACATCCGCGTCATACGCTCCTCATTCTCCACCAAATAAGGTGCAAACCTAGATAACTCATGAACTTCGCCTCGTCTTTGGGACACCGCCATGTTATTCTCGCTCAGCCTAATAAACTCCACTTCCTTCGATGACAAATACTTTGGGAAGTACTTGTCATTGAACTGCTTCTTCAAACGCCTCTCCGTGACATCTTTGAGTTTAGCGGGATGGGTACGCTTCACGTATTTCCACCAATAATATGCCTCGTTCACGGAACATAAAAGTAGCGAATGGAACTTTCTGCTTTCCTCATCCCAAGACATCGAATATCTTGGTAATTTGTTTGACCCACGTCTCCGCTTTAATCGGATCCGGCTTTCCCGCACTCGTGGTCCCAACTCTTTGAATCGCTTGCATTTGTGACCACCCGTGAATTGCTATCATTTCCTCCTGTATTTTGAACACGAGTCTCCTCATGCGATTTTGCATGAACTGCAAAAAGCTTCTAAACATCCCTCGTTCATCATCTGCTTTCGGTGGTGTTGTTCACAGGAGGTACATTGCCACTTGTTGCACGCTTCTCCTCGTTGGTAAGTCTGAGCATCTCCACGGTCTCATTTACTCCATCATTAATATTCTCGATTCGACATTCTCAAATCATCGCCATAAAACAAGGGTTAATTAAGGAAATCAATATATCACATAATATCCCTATATACTAAACCAACTAACAAATAAGCTTAGGTAGGACACACTTTAGCGAAGGATTTACTCGCTCTCCCCTCCTAGTTCTATTCCCCGAATCTCCGCCAGAGATCATATCCTAAGCTCGATACCAACCGCGACGCCCCCAAAATAGGTCCATTCCATCCAACCCATTCTCGAGTCGCCAAATACATGATACGAAATAACTACAACTTTATTGTTACAACATATAAACTGTGAGTTTAAATACAATTATTGTCTTCTAAACAATATCCACACGCAAATAAATCCCCATCATAATTATTAATACATTTTTTTACAAAAATGGTGAGGACTACTAAACAACTCTCTCTAGAACCTTCATTCCATACCCCGACTAGTACTTGCTACATTCTCGCCTCCCGAGAAGAAAAAATGGAACAAAAAGGAAAAGGGTGAGCTCAACTAGCCCAAGAAGAATATTATGACTAAGATAATATACAACAAATTATCGTTAGTCTTCAACAGGAAAAATCGATAGAATACAATAGACAACCGGTTTTAAATCAACAATCTGCAATGGAAACAACAATTCATTAGAAGAGTTAAGTAGAGAATGCAAACTACTATCTTCTATATATGAATTTAAAAGTTCATCGTCGATATTTTATCAACAGTATCATCAATCAATATATATCTCGAATCAAATATTCATCTTTGCACTATTCAGCCAAAGATATTCATCAGCGTAATCATTTCATCTAAACACTGCTTCATCTTTGCACTTCTCACGCGACGGGCAAAGATATTCTTCAAAAATCATTCATCTTTGCACTACAGGCCAAAGATATTCAATAATATCATCATTTAAGACCGAGGATGATGAAAAATATTTTAAAGAAACGAATCCAAAGGAAACAAAATGACAAGGATTAAGGATTAAGGATTCAGTACTTTGTTTTATCCATGTTCAAAAATACCTCAAAATAATCACAGGTTGTGTAAAATTCAAGAATGATCAAAACATGGATACAATCAAAGCTAGTATCCGTAATAGATATTTTGGACAAAAAGAAGAAATTTCATTTTTCTATGAATAGTCTTTAGACACGTGAATAAGAACTCCGACACCACGAAAAAGATAGAAATTTCCCAAAAAATATCTTCACGCTTCCGTTAATAGTACTTGTGAATAAGAACTCGTGAATAGTAACTCATGAATAAGTAACCCCAACATGAAAAAGTTCCAAATTTGATAAAATGTTCCAACCAATATTTCAAAGATAATGATATTGAAGAAATAATATCATTTGAGAAGAAAATAACATCCCTTACCTCGAAAAGACAATTTTTCTAGTTGAAACACCGAATATAGGCTATGACTTGAGCTCGCACCGTATAGCAATACTCAAAGTATACTCAAAATACTCACAAGAATATGCTCGATAATATAGAGAGAGAAAACTTCAGTTTCTGGTGTGATTTTCAATTCTAACCTAAGCACCCTATTTATAGGAAAATGCTTAGAACACCAAAGCAGAAAATTTATTAAAATATTAATATATATATATATATATATAATCTTCACGCACACCTTTGAATCTAAAATTCAGCAATTGAACACATGCCTCACACATGCAAAAAACGTTTTTTGTAAAAAAAATATTTAAAACTTCAAAAATTAATTATTTTGGAGCTTGAAACTTCAATAATTCATAATAAATATCCTTTTTATCGAAAAATTCGAATCTACTTAACTTTTTATAGGAAATTCAATTCTCTACAACTTTGCGGAAGAAAGTTTTCCAAATTCCAAATGAAAATTGACCAAAAATCCACAAACAGGCGATTTTACGTGCTATAATCAAATTTCTATTCATAATAATTGTCCACCAACACACAAAAATATGTGTTAAACATTTAATGCCACAAAAATACTCTTCCTACTTATATACTCAAATATCGCACATTCATTGTAAAAAATATCACCGAGTTAATATATTATTAAAATAATATATTTAAATGAATTCTTTTATCGAGAAAAAGATAAAATATTAATTTTCCACAATTGTCACATTAAAATTTTTCTCCATCTATATCCACATAAAATCAATATTTTCCTCATCATATAAATCAATAATTAATTATTCACAAATAATATTACGAATCACAAAGATCTTGTGACTGCATCGCTCCTGTGAGAAAGAGGGGCTTTCAATAAAGATTTCTCTCTTCTTGGTAAGCAATTAGGTGACCAAACCTCTCCTTAGATGTAACTTTCTAGACATTGCCAATAATGTTTTCTAATAATATTATTCGGATAATATGAATTATTGTCTCAGATAATGAAAAATATCTTGTGTAGTGACAATTATTGAAATAACAAGAATATAATATATCAATGTAGCAATTATTGAATCAATAAAATAAAATACTTTGCGAAGAATTACTTTGTAACAATTATTGAGTAGTGCCTTCTTACGTAAGAATCAATAATTGGTGCAATACCGTGTGCTATCGTTCAACAACAATGCGATTAGTGTGTTTTAACCACCGTATTCCAACAAGATTAATTGAGAATAACTACGCCAAGTATTTATAAACAACTTATATTTGTCATTTTCTTCATCCAATCGCTTTTCAGTTATGGGGCCCATAAAAGATCAAGCATATCATTCGCATTTAATATTCCCCGATAAGACGAATATTCCACGAGCAAAAACGAATATTTCCCAAATAATAATGAATATTTTATAACCACTTGCTTATTCAAATATTTGCGTATTTTATCCATAACTATCCACATTAATCAAATCAACCCTTACTATTTCAAAATAATAAATAGAGGAAAATAAATTTCATTTATTAATAATTTGGGGTCTTACAACCTCCCTCCTTATGAAATTTCGTCCTCGAAATTGACGTGACGTACTGGTGTTTCGAAAAGATGAGAATACCTCGCTTTCATTTCCGTTTCCAACTCCCAGGTCATTTCCTCAATAACATGGTTTCTCTACAAAACTTTAACTTGTGGTATAACCTCGATTACATAGGACATGTTCTTTCCTATCCAAGATCTTGTGAATTACACTCTCCTCGTATGTTAAGTCTTCGGCTATCTCGTCCGGTTCTAACTCAATGACGTGTTTTGGGTCGTCCACATATTTTCGTAACATCGATACGTGAAAAACGTTATAAACACGCGTCATACTTGGCGGTAAAACGAGTCTATAGGCCATGCCCTATTCGATCGAGAATTTCAAATGGATTAATAAATCAAGGTTTGAGCTTTCCTCACCTCACCGATTCTCGCTTTTGAAATAACAACTTCTTGCACCTCTTTCTTTAAATTCATCAGCTCCGGTGTGTAGCTTGAACAGCTTTAACTTTATCAATTAAAGTCGATTATACTCGTATATCATCACGTGGGTACCTAGAGTTTTCATCTCCATCTCTATTATTTGTAAATTATACTGAAATGAGTCTTTGACAATATCATACTCAGTATTGTGATACGATCTTCTACTCAACACGCCGCCTACCACGTTCGCTTTTCCGGGATGGCATGGTCGAACATGTCTTTGAAATGCGTCTCATCTTGAGCTCTTGGAAACTCTTCTCGCATTCCTCGTTCTATACGAATTTTATATCTTTCCGAGTCAGCTGCGTTAATGGAATAGCGATTCGAGAATATCCTTCAATGAATCTCCGATAATAACTAACTAAGCCTGAAAGCTACGTATTTCGATTCACCGACTTAGGTTGTTCTCAATCGCGACTCATATCCCAACCTTGGATAAAGACGCTACAATGACACCTATCGCTTTACTATCGCACGAATATGGTGTCCCCTACGGAGAATCCGGCTTTGATGCATTCCACAAAGGAAGTCACCGGATAAAGGCTCGGTACCAAATTTATAGTTGAATTTTTAACTCCTCGAAGTTCAATAGAGCCATTCGATATGAGATTTTAGAAATGAGTTTTGTCTGGGTTCAAAGTCGATACAAAATTTAATATCGCTTTGGGAGTAAGCCAAGAAATTCTTCAGAAATACATCGGAAAAATCAATAACAACAGAATATTATTCAAATCGACGTGTCTTTATTCAAATCAGAACATGGACTAAGAAAACTTGACATCCGTAATAAACGAATGACTTCATGGCTTGATATGAAAATGTTTGATTACAATGGTTTGATTGCTTGAATTCAATAACGAGTTGCTTAGGAATATGAAAACTAACAACCTTACGAAAGTAATCAATTTCAAGAGATGATGAGTAGTTAACCTTAAAATCACATCAAAACCAAATATCTCTATAGAAATAAGGTTAACGAGTAATGTGATAGTGCCAACTCAATCAAGCAAGATTTCTAAACAACGGATGTAATGAAAGTTTCTCTAACGGAGTCTCCATAAATAGGTCAAAGTCTAATTTCTCCGTAGTCAAGTTCAAACGTTGAGCGCAAGCAAGAGAGATAAAAGAATGGGTAGAATCGGTATCTAGTAAGGTATAAACTTCAAAAGAATTTATAAGCTAACTTCGCTTACGGTTCTCGCATTTGACCCAATCACGACAAACGCTCTTCCATGAACCGTTAACTTTGACTTTTCCGGACATCCTTTTGAGTCACCATTCCATTGGATGGGTTTCGATATCGTATAATCTCGAGCGATATGTCCTTCTTTTCCACATTATAGCATACCTTAAACTGCTGTGGGCGCTTTGGGGTGATATGTCCCTCTTTCCACGCATTTGTAACATACGACCGGTGGTCTTTCTCCTCTCTTGGAACCAGATTACTATCGGGCGACCGACATCTTCATATGGTCGTTGTTGAATCTCCTCTTTTAAAAATCTCCTCCCACTCGCTTCTTCTTCTTCTTTTTCATGGCCACGATTACCACCGTAGTGGTTACCGCTTTTTATCCTGTATTCTTCTTTCTCTGCTTGGTTATCGTTATTCGATGATCGCTATCTTGGTATGATCCTCGGTTATGGTCCCCGGTTGAACGTACTCATTATCTCGCTTCTAACAATCGAGCCACAGCGCTGACAACATCCGAATAGAGAGAAATTTATGAGAAATGAGATCTTGATGTATCTTGCCGTTTCAAACCTCTCGTAAACATTCGCGTCATCGCTCCTCATTCTCCACCAAATGAGGTGCAAACCTGGATAACTCCGCGAACTTCACCTCGTCTTTGGGACACCGCCATGTTATTCGCCCGCCTAATAAACTCCACTTCCTTCATATGATTTATACTTTCGTGGAAGTACTTGTCATTGAACTGCTTTCAAATGTCTCCCATGACATCTTGAGTGCAAATGGATGGATACGCTTCACGATTCCCACCAATGTCTGCCTCGTTCTGAACATAAAAGTAGCGAATGGAACTTTCGTTCCTCCGCATCCCAAGACATCGAATATCTTGGTAATTTGTTTGACCCACGCTCTCCGCTTTAATCGGATCCGGCTTTCCCACTCGTGGTCCCAACTCTTTGAATCGCTTGGGTCAGACCACCCGTGAATTGCTATCATTTCTCCTCAGATTTTGAACACGAGTCTCCTCGTCGATTTTGCATGAATCGCAAAAAGCTTCTAAACATCCCTCGCTCATCATCTCGCTTTCGGTGGTGTTGTTCACAGGAGGTACATTGCCACTGTTGCACGCTCTCCTCGTTGGTAAGTCGAGCATCTTCACGGTCTCATTTACTCCATCATTAATATTCTCGAGTCGACATTCTCAAATACTGTCATAAAACAAGGGTTAATTTAGGAAATCAATATATCACATAATATCCCTATATACTGACCAACTAACAAATAAGTTTAGGTAGGACACACTAGCGAAGGATTTACTCGCCTTTCCCTCCTAGTTCTATTCCCCGATCTCCGCCAGAGATCATATCCCTAAGCTCGATACCAACCGTGGCGCCCCCAAAATAGGTCAATTCCATCCACCCCATTCTAAGTCGCCAAATACATGGTACGTAAATAACTACAACTTTATTAATACATTTGTCGTGCAAAATAATGACAACATATATACTTGTGAGTTTAAATACAATTATTGTCTTCTGCATAATATACATACCCAAATAAATCCTCATCACAACTATTTATACATTATTTTACAAAATGGTGAGGACTACTAAACAACTCTCTCTAGAACCTTCATTCCATACCCCCACTAGTACTTCGCTACATTCTCGCCTTACGAGAAGAAGAAAATGCAACAACAAGGAAAAAGGGTGAGCTCAACTAGCCCGAAGAAGAATATTATGACTAAGATAATATACAACAAATTATCGTTAGTCTCCAACAGGAAAAATCTAATAGAATACAATAGACAACCAGCTTTAAATCAATCTTCGCAATGAAAATAATAATTCATTAGAAGAGTTAAGTAGAGAATGCAAACTACTATCTTCATATATGAATTTAAAAGTTCATCGTCAATATTTTATCCTGTAACATCAATCAATATATATCCGAATCAAATATTCATCTTTGCACTACAGCCAAAGATATTCATCACCGGTCATGTTCATCTAAACACCTATTCATCTTTGCACTACGGGCCAAAGATATTAATCAGTCGGTCATGTTCATCTCAACACTGCTCATCTTTGCACTACGCCAAAGATATTCATCAAGAAATCATTCATCTTTGCACTACAGGCCAAAGATATTCAAGAATATCATCATTTAGGACCGAGGATGATGAAAAATATTTTAAAGGAAACGAATCCAAAGAAAACAAAAGAACAATATTAAGGATTCGTATTTTAAACAATCCAAGTTCAAAAATACTTCATAAGTAATCGAGTGGAGTAAAATTCAAGAATGATCAAAACATGGATACAATCAAAGCTAGTATCCGAATAGATATTTTGGATAAAAGAAGAAATTTCATTTTTGGTGAATAGTGCCAGATACGTGAATAGTCTTGAGATACGTGAATAGTAACTCAAATACCAAAAGATAGAAATTTCACAAAAAACATCTTCACGCTTCGTGAATAAGTACTTTTGAATAAGAATCTCATGAATAAGTAACTCGTGAATAAGAACTCATGAATAAGTAACTCCCGACATAAAAAAGTTCCAAATTTGATAAAATTTCCAACCAATATTTCAAAGATAATGATATTGAAGAAATAATATCATTTTCGAATCAAATAACATCCCTTACCTCGAAAAGACAAGTGATTTAGTTGAAACAGGATATAAAGCTATGACTTGAACTCAATCACCGTATAGCAATACTCAAAGTATACTCAAAATACTCACAAGAATACGCCGATAATATGGAGAGAAAACTTCAGTTTACGTGTGATTTTCAATTCTAACCTAAGACCCTATTTATAGAAATTGCTTAAACACCAAAGCGTAAAAAATTAATATAATATATTATTAATAATAAATTTTCCTACGCCTCTTTGGAAATCAGCTCCTAACATTTCCCAAATGCCAACCTTCTAGAAAAAGTAATAAAAAAAATGTTTTTCATAAAATAAATAATTAAAATTTACAAAAATCAATTATTTTAGAACTTCGGAACTTTAATAATTCACAATAAATAGCCCTTTTGCCAGAAAATTCGAATCTCGCGAATTTTTATAGGAAATTCAATTCTCTACAACTTTGCAGAAGAAATTGTTTTCAAATTCCAAACAGAAATTGACCGAAATCCACAAACGGGCGATTTTACAAGCTATAATCAAATTTCAGTCAAGAAATGGGGTCCACCGACACATAAAACATGCTTTAAATATTTTTTATATCAAAAATACTCCTCCTCCACATATACTCATATATCCCACATTCATCATAAAAATATCATCATTATTATATTATTAAAATATAATAATATATTTAAATGAATTATTTTATCAGAAAAAGATAAAATCTTAATTTTCAACAATTGTCACATTAAAAATTTTCTTCATCTATATCCACATAAAATCAATATTTTTCTCATCATATAAATCAATAATTAATTATTCACAAATAATATTACAGAATCACAATCTTCGGGCAACCAGTAGTTCCTCAGAAAGAGGGGCTTTCCAATAAGGATCTCTCTCATCTTGGCGCCGAATTAGGTGACCAAACCTCTCCTTAGATGTAACTTTCTAGACATTGCCAATAATGTTTTCTAATAATATTATTCAGATAATATGAATTATTTCTCCGATAATGAAAAATACTTGTAGTAGTGACAATTATTGAAATAACGATAATATAAAAAAAATCAACGCAAAGAATTATTGAATCAATAAAATAAAATACTTTGAGCAAGAATTATCAGAATAATTATTGAGTAGTGCCTTCTTACGTAAGAATCAATAATTGGTGCAATACCGGTGCTACTTTGTTCAACAACGCGTATTAGTGTTTTTTAACCAATTTATATTTCAACATGATAATCTGAGAATAACTACGCCATTTATTTATAAACAACTTATATTTGTCATTTTCTTCATCCAATCGCTTTCACATGGGGCCCACAAAAGATCAAGCACCGTCGCATGCGAATATTCCCCACAAAGATTTAATATTCCACGACCAAACGAATATTCCCGAAACAATAATGAATATTTTATAACCACTTGCTTATTCAAATATTTGCGTATTTTACCCATAACTATCCACATTAATCAAATCAACCCTTACTATTTCAAAATAATAAATAGAGGAAAATAAATTTCATTTATTAATAATTTGGGGTCTTACATGTACTACGGGCCAAGGATATTCATTAAATCATCAATGGTAATGACTATACTGAAAAATCCCTAGTCATAATCATACCAAGTCCATCTCTACACGTAAGCCAAAGATATACAACTATAAAACCAACAACCAACAGTCCATCTTTGCACGTAAGTCAAAGATATACAATTCAATAATCCACAGTCCATCTTTGCACGTAAGCCAAGATAACTTTTATTACCATATAAGCATGAGGATGATGATAATGATATAAACATTAATCAACTGCAAACAAGGATAAATATTAAAGACTTTAAATTTATCCAAATATTATCAACCACTCATAATCTAATATTATTAATATCATAACAATATTTTAATCACTTCTTAAACTTATAAATAATTTATTTTAATTGTTTACACTTTACCAAATAATGCATTTAGTTATTCAAAAATGCTTTACTCATAAGATTTCATCATCAATGATCAAATCCCTTATTAAAAATCTTCATATACCTTATATAGGATTTCCAAGCCACAAAATCCTATTTTTCAACTTTGTTACTTCACATAACATATTTAACTCATATGTTCGTAACTAAACCATTTTCATGAAAAATACCAAATCAGTTCCAAAAATATTTCCTTTCTGAGATTTAGCAGAATATAGTCCCATAATGAACATATATTTTTCTCGGAATTTTTAAAATTCATTTACTATTTTTCAAAAATCAATTTATAATTAATTCCTTAAGAAATTAGTTACCTCAAGGTTAACTCCAGAAATTCCCAAATCTTGGCAGGATCTTACACATGTTAACGTGAGCCTCCAGTTTAAATTTCATGGTCATCGGAGTTATAGAACTCCGGTTATAGCATTTTTTGTCAGAAAAACCTAAATATTGATATGGTCATAACTTGCTCATTTTAAGTCGAAATGAGCTCATTTTTGGACAGGGGGTACCTTATACCATATACTTTCATGTCCCAAAAGGCCAGAATTTTCTCACAAATTAAGTGACCGAAACATCCCTTCTAAAAATCTGGACAGTAGCATTTCGGTTATTTCCAGCTTTTGACTCCTTTACTAAAATCAGTCCACAATAAAATCTACAACACCTTTTCCAGTGATTCCACTTGGAGATGCTACAAAACTCATAGATCTAACTCTAGAACTTGACCACACTCAAAAATTCAAAATATAATAGGAGATATGATCAATTGAATTTCATGTTCCATTTTCACCAAAATCTGATTTTCAACCCTTTGTGATTTCTAAGAAACTTTTATGTTTTCACATAATAACCAACATAACTCATCATAACACTTACTAATACTTCATATACCCATGATTTTTATTAGTCCAATGCTTTTATTATGACTCTCATCATAATCAACGTAACCAGATCATTTCCATAATTTAATAAGGAATGAATATAAAGGATCATTCACCATGCAAATGGTAATCCACATAGACGGGTTATTCCAATAGAATAATAAAGAATGAAATAACAGAAGGATTCACCATGCATGCGATTGAGACCGCATGCATGTGTTATTCCCAATGTATAATAAATAATGGAACCAGTCCAAAGATAAACGCACAAAAGGATATTCGACGAGAAATAATAAATGCGAATAATAAATAATGGAACCAGTCCCCGTAGCGTAAATGCACGCATGTGATATTCCGACATAGTAATAAATAATGAAACCAGTCCAAATAGAAAAAGCGCATGCATGTGATATTCCGGCGAATAATAAATAATGGAATAACAATGAATTTCACCACGTATGCGATTGCTTAAACAAAGTTATTCCAATGTAATAATAAAGAATGGAACCAAATCAAAGTAAATTAAGACCGAAGCGGGATATTCCAAATGTAATAATAAAGAATGAAATAATAAAAGAATTTCACCATGTATGCGGTACTTCGCATAAACATGTTATTCCAACATAATAATAAGGAATGGAATAATAGAAGAATTTCACCATTTATGCAATACTTCGCATAGACAGGTTATTTCAACATAATAATAAGGAATAAAATAATAGAAGAATTTCACCATGTATGCAGTACTTCGCATAGACAGGTTATTCCAACATAATAATAAGGAATGGAATAACAACTCTTACAAGTATTGAAAGAAAGTAATTCTCTTTATGAATATGAAAGAATAATACCCCTTACCTTAGAAGAAACTGGATATTGGAATAGAAAGGTAGCAGACTTCTCTTCTTCTTTCTCTCTATAGATTTTCTCTCTATAGCTTCTCTCTATAATTTCTCTCTATAATTGATCTCTCTAGAGTTTCAGTGAATTCGTAAGAAATAATGAAGGAATGATCTTCTATTTATAGGAGAATGGACTGAATAGTAACTAATTCATGAACGGTCCAGTTTGATTTACTTTTAAATGGACGGTCCATATTGATTTACTATTAAACTTTAAACCAACGATCCATAGTGATTCACTATTAAACTTTAAACCAATGGTCCATACTGATTCACTATTAAACTTTAAACCAACGGTCCATACTGATTCACTTTTAAACTTTAAACCAACGAACCATATTGATTTACTATTATAATTTCAACCAACGGTCTGAAAAATTAGCACATCTCCTCATGGAATAATATTGTACTCAAAAATGATTTGGACCGAAAATAAATATATTGTTCGGGTGAATAGTACTCCGTGAATAGTACTTGTGAATAGTAACTCGTGAATAGTAACTTGTGAATAGTATTCTGACACGGAAAGTGGCCCAAATACCCGAGTAAACAATATAACCTCCAGACATCAATTATTATCAAAATAAATATCGATTTCTACTAACACTAATAATTCCCACACAATGAAACTATCAAATTCATCTTTAATCAACACAAGCTTATTCATCATTAATATTATAACTCACAATATTTAACAACCAGGCTGTTCCCAAGAAAGATGGGGCTTTCCAATAAGGATTTGTCCCTATTGGCGCGCAATTAGGTGACCAAACCTCTCCTTGATAGAACTTCTAGACATTGTAAATATTGCAATTTAATAATATGAACAACTTTGTCGTCTCAATTATTGATTTAATAGTATATCATATAACGCAGATGATACTATGACAATAATCGAATCAATAATATGAGAGATATGATGCAAAGAATTATCGTAGTAATAATTGAATATAACCGAATGACTTATCACGTAAGCATCAATAACCAATACCATGTGCTTACTACGCAACCACGCCAGACATCGTACTTTTACTACCGAGTAGTTCAACAGCTTTAACTCAGAAAACTTCCACCGTTATTTTCATAAAAATATTTTTGCGCTTTCTCAATCCGATGATAATTCCGCCAATGGGTCCACTTAATGATTATGCCGTCAGATGAATATTCCCCATTAAAATGAATATTCCCCACCAATCGAATATTATATAACAACTTGCGTACTTTGTAAAATTTATAAATATTACCCACAACTATAACGTTATCTCAAACCCACGCCAAAATTTTGAAAAAAATATTTCAAGAAAATTAAATCTTTATTCGTAAAATCTGTGGTCTCACAACTAAAGCTATAGAGCAATTATTACAGAGAGAAATTATAGAGAAAGAAGAAGAGAAGTCTCTACTCACTATTCTAGTATCCAGATCTTTTTTGAGGTAAGGGGTATTATTCTTTTCGTCTCACGTGAAGAGAGTTATTTTCTTTCAATACTCATAAGGGTTATTATTCTATTCTTTATTATTATGTTGGAATACCCTGTCTATGTGAAGTATCGCATATATGGTAAAATTCTTCTGTTATTCCATTCTTTATTATTCATTGCTTGAATAACCTTTCATATGGCTTCATCGCATGCCTCGTGAATTCTGTTGTTATTCTATTCTTTATTATTCTGCTGGGAATAACTCGTCATATTGATTATATCGCATGCATGGTGAATTCTTCATTATTCCATTCTTTATTATTCATTGGAATAACTCTGCCTATGTGGATTACCGCATGCATGGTGAATGATCCTTTGTATTCATTCCTTATTAAATTGTGGAAATGATCTGTCTACGTGGATTACCGCATGACGGGTGAAAATCCATTTGCAGTTTCGTATATTCTATTATACTCATCTGATATATCATTTCTTTTGTACTCGTCATGGAATATCATTTTCTTTGGTATTTTTTTTATGAGTTACTATTCATGGGCTACTATTCACCCAATTACTATTCACTCTGGTATTATTCACTTGGGTATTCGGGGTACTTTTTCGTGCCGGAGTACTATTCACGAGTTACTATTCACGAGTTACTATTCACCCGATTACTATTCATTCTAGTATCATTCTCTCGGGTATTCGGGACACTTTTCGTGTCGGGGTACTATTCACAGGTTACTATTCCCGAGATACTATTCACGGGGTACTATTCACCCGAAAAATTTATTTCTTTTCTGTCCAAATTATTTTTGGTACATGAATATTATTCTTAAATTTTACTCTACAAAGCAGTATCATGTTGACAATTTGGACGTTATTGATTTCTAGATAAATTAAATTATAAATCTTTAAAATTTATCCTTGAACTTGTTTTATTGAATTATTATGTCATTGTCATCATCCTCATGCTTATATTTTGATTAAAGTCATCTTTGGCTTACGTGCATAGATGGACTTGGTATGATTATGACCGAGAGATTATTTGGTATAATCATGGCCCAGTAATGTGATGAATGATGTGGTAAAAGTCCTCATTGGCTGTAGTTCATCAATGGATAGTTGTTGGTATGATTATGACCATTGGTGATTACATGAATATCCTCGGTGGTCGTGGTGTAGGGATGATTCGATTTTATTTATTAATCTGAGTGTCGTGATAAAGTTGATGAAAAACTTTTTAAATCATAGAAGATAGTAGATTTTATGCTCTACTTGACTCTTCTAATGGATTGCTTATTTCATTGCAGCTTGTTGATCTAACAACTTATCGTCTATTGTATTCTATCGGTTGTTATAATCGTTGAAGGCTAAGGGTAATTTATTTTGCATTATCTTAGTCATAATATTTCTTACCTGGGCTATTGAGCTCAATCTTTCTTTCATTGTTTCTTGTGAAATGAGAATATAAATTTGGACGAGTCGAGATTGGAGTGATGGTCCGTAATAAATGGCTTTAGTAGTCCTCACTATTCTACTAATAATGTGATAATAATTGTAATGAGGACACCATTGAGTGTGGATATTGTCTAGATGACAATATTCTTGTTTAAAAATTCAATTAAGTAAGAGCAATGATAAATTTTAAAGATTTATAAATCAATTTATCTAGAGTTCAAGAATGTCCAAATTGTCAACATGATAATTATTTTGTGGAGTTACTATTCATGGGTTACTATTTACCCGATTACTACTCACTCTAGTATCATTCACTCGGGTATTCGTGACACTTTTCGTGTTTGAGAGTATTATTCACGAGGTACTTATTCTCAAGATCTTATTCACGGTACTATTCAATTCCCGAAAATATATTTCTTTTACTGTCCAAATTATTTTTGGTACATGAATTTTATTCTAGAATTTTACTCTAAAAAGCAATATCATGTTGACAATTTGGACGTTATTGATTTCTGGATAAATTAAATTATAAATCATGCACGACAGAGAACAACAAAATTTTTACACATTGACAAGAAACCTTATATAACGAAACAATCAAAAAGTCATATGACATATAACTAGAGAAGGTGCCCATATCTCGTATCAACCACCAACAAAATGATCAAACAAGATAGAAATTTATCCATGACAAAAGTTATCTTCCAATATGTCAATAATGATAATTGTAGATAATTCCTTTCAACCAAGTCTCTTTCAATGCTATTTACAAAGTCTAAATATAAACTCGAACATCAGACATATTAGCAGAATTGGATAACATGTTTTGATGTTGCAAAGATCATGACTCATTACTTATTCATATCAATACTATGATTGTACTCTTTCTTTTTAGGTTTTTAGATGTGTAATAACTTTCTGCTATTTCATTGTTCATTCTGCATTCAGATGAAACAACTTATTAATGTAGAATTAAATAGTCATACAATAATTACAACTTAATTAAAACAAATAACACCTTAATATAATATAGTTTCTTGCTACATATGGGATGATATTTCTCATTTTAAAATTTTATGTAGCATCCCAGCAGATTAAACTTGTTTATGGGGAGGATTTCCATGTAGCTAAAGTCAATAATTTCTTCTAAAGTGGTGTTAAGACTGTTTTCCTGAATTAGTGGTTTATATCCTTATTATTTTGTCTGATGCGTTGAGTGATGCCTTGTTCATCTCATATCTCAATGTCCTGTATGTATCATTGGCCCATTTCACACATTTTTGATTCCCATATGTCATAACTACAGCTTACGTATGTAATTGTGTTTTGATGCACTCAAGTTAACTCTAAAAATTTTCAGTCCAACTCCATTCTCTTTTAGCTTTCATATAATTTTGTTAGGTATTGGATACACAAACTATGATCTTCCCTCTTTCTAGTTCAGATCGCTTTCTTATCTCTTATCATACAGGCTTGTGAACATAAACTCTTATATCATACGTAGAACATAAAACTATACATAGATATCAAATACTAAATTCTATATAAGCATTACAAATGCTTGTTCAGATGCCATAACTACATTTGAATTGTACTTATGTCAAGTATTAAGCCGTTTTCATGTAAATTTTAAAGCCAACTTCTAATAAAAGGGAAAGCAAAACAAAGCAAATGTGTGGAATTGGGATTCCAGAGCAAAAGGTAATTGAAAGCCTCAAAGAGCTGCTGGGATTATGTGACGCCCCCAAAATAGGTCCATTCCATCCAACCCATTCCGAGTGCCAAAATACATTGAGTATGTAAATAACTACAACTTTATTATTACAACATATAAACTGTGAGTTTAAATACGATATTGCCATCTGCAGACAATATCCACACGCAAATAAATCCCCATCATAATTATTGATACATTATTTTATAAAAATGGTGAGGACTACTAAACAACTCTCTCTAGAACCTTCATTCCATACCCGACTAAGACTTCGCTACATTCTCGCCTCACCGAGAAGAAAAATGGAACAAAAAAAAAAAAGGTGAGTTCAACTAAATTTCAAAGAAAAGAATATTATGACTAAGATAATATACAACAAATTATCGTTAGTCTTGTGGAAAAATCTAATAGAATACAATAGACAACCAGGTTTTAAATCAACAATGCAGTGAAAACAACAATTCATTAGAAGAGTTAAATAGAGAATGCAAACTACTATCTTCTATATATGAATTTAAAAGTTCATCGTCGATATTTTATCCTCGTAACATCAATCAATATATATCTCGGAATCAAATATTCATCTTTGCACTACAAAAGCCAAAGATATTCATCATTAATTCATGTTCATCTAAACACTGCTCATCTTTGTACTACGGGCCAAAGATATTAATCAAGAGGTCATGTTCATCTCAACACTGCTCATCTTTGCACTACTGGTGCCAAAGATATTCATCAAGAAATCATTCATCTTTGCACTACAGGCCAAAGATATTCAGTAATATCATCATTTAGGACTGAGGATGATGAAAAATATTTTAAAGGAAACGAATCTAGTGAAACAAAAGAACAAATATTAAGGATTCGTATTTTAAACAATCCAAGTTTAAAAATACTTCATAAGTAATCAGAGTGGAGTAAAATTCAAGAATGATCAAAACATGGATACAATCAATGCTAGTATCCATAGTAGATATTTTGGACAAAAAGAAGAAATTTTATTTTTCACTGAATAGTGCCGTATTCGTGAATAGTACCGTATACGTGAATAGTAACTCCGACACCAAAAGATAGAAATTTCACAAAAAAACATCTTCACGCTTCGTGAATAAGACTTTAATGAATAGTAACTCATGAATAAGAACTCGTGAATAAGAACTCATGAATAGTAACCCCAACATGAAAAAGTTCTAAATTTGATAAAAAGTTTCAACTAATATTTCAAAGATAATGATATTGAAGAAATAATATCATTTGAGAAGAAAATAACATCCCTTACCTCGAAAAGACAAGATTTAGTTGAAACAGGATATAGGCTATGACTTAAACTTGCCGTATAGCAATACTCAAAATATACTCAAAATACTCACAAGAATACGCCGATAATATAGAGAGAAAACTTGCTTTACGGTGTGATTTTCAATTCTAACTTAAGCACCCTATTTATAGGAAATTGCTTAGAACACCAAAGCGAAAAATTTAATATAATATATTATTAATAATAAATTTTCCTACGCCTCTTTGGAAATCAGCTCCTAAAATTTCCCACATGCCAACCTTCTAGAAAAAGTAATAAAAAACGTTTTCTTATTTAAATTATTTTAACTTCCAAAATCAATTATTTGAGACTTGAACTTCAATAATTCATAATAAATAGCCTTTTATCGAAAAATTGAATCTCATGAATTTTTATAGGAAATTCAATTCTCTACAACTTTGCGAAAGAAAGTTTTTCCAAATTCCAAATAAAATTGAACGAAATCCACAAATCAGGCGATTTTACAAGTTATAATCAAATTTCGATCAAGAAATGAGGTCCAATTAACACACAAAAACATGTGTTAATCATTTAATGCCACAAAATACTCTTCCTCCTCATATACTCACATATCGCACATTCATTGTAAAAATATCACCGTTAATATATTATTAAAATAATATATTTAAATGAATTATTTTATCGTAAAAAGATAAAATATTAATTTCAACAATTGTCACATTAAAAATTTCTCCATCTATATCCACATAAAATCAATATTTTCTTCATCATATAAATCGGTAATTAATTATTCACAAATAATATTACAGAATCACAAGATCTTGTGAACTGGTAGCCCTGTGAGGAAAGAGGGGCTTTCGAATAAGAATTTCTCCTTACTAAGCCACAAGCAATTAGGTGACCAAACCTCTCCTTAGACGTAACTTTCTAGACATTGCCAATAATGTTATCCAATAATATTATTCGGATAATATGAATTATTGCTCTGATAATGGAAAATACTTGTGTAATGAAAATTTATCAAACAACGAAGAATATAAAATATCAATGCAAAGAATTATTGAATCAATAAAATAAAATAATCGATCGTAATTACTATAACAATTATTGAGTAGTGCCTTCTTACGTAAGAATCAATAATTGGTGCAATGCCGTGTCTTCTTGCTCAACAACGCGTATTAGTGTGTTTTAACCACCGGGTATTCCAACAAGATAATTGTGAATAACTACTACTGTTATTTATAAACAACTTATATTTGTCGTTTTCTTCATCCAATCGCTTTCCGCTATGGGGCCCATAAAAGATCACATTGCAATAAATTTAACATTCTCCGACAAAGATTTAATATTCCACGACCAAACGAATATTTCCCGACAATAATGAATATTTTATAACCACTTACTTATTCGAAATATTTGCGTATTTTTCTTAACTATCCACATTAATCAAATCAACCCTTATTATTTCAAAATAATAAATAGAGGAAAATAAATTTTATTTATTAATAATTTGGGGTCTTACAGATTACTTACTGCAGCTCTCTATAAATTACTATTAAATACTACTAATAATAAAGTAGGCTTGAAATTTATGACAAATATAATAATCCAGAATTATGCTCCTTATGTTAAATTAATATGCGTGATGACTAATCAAATTCCTAAAAATTCGATAAAAAATTCCTGCAATATGCACCCTTTTCTTTTTCAAGGTGTCGATAAAAAACATCATCGATTCGAGTCCACACAAGGAAGATTACGAATTTTGACATATATGCCGACTAGTAAAGCAAGGTAGGTAGCTACTTTCGATTTTGAAAAGTTCTGGTAATTCTCCTTTCAAGTTCTACATGAGAAAAAGTGTAGAATTTGAAAGAAAAAAAAACCTAGCAAAACTATGGGATTAAATTGAATGATACTCAAATTGAGAACTCTAAAAACATCATAAAGGCTTGAGATTAATAACCTGAGGCGAAGTTACTGCAGATGGAGAGAAGAGATGCAGATGGAGATGCCGATGGAGATGTGGACGAGAGCGGCGCTAGAGATAAAAACGAGAGTAGCGAGGTTATTTATGTAAAACACGATTATTCATCCCATTCAGCCGAATTTTTTCAAAAGAATCGCTTAGACGCATTCAGCCCAATTCAGATTTCAAAAGTTGTAAACAAACAATTTGAATGGTTGAATCATTCAGATACAGAGCCATTCAGCCTTATTCAGACCGTATCAAACAGACCGTAAGATAGAGATTTAGGGTGGTGTTTTCTTCAGCTGCTTCACCGCTAGTGCTTCATTGTGTCCTACTTTGTTAATGAAATCCATAATCTTCTTTGATGACACATTCCCCATGGCTTTAGCCATTGGCTTCGTTACTCGCTCCGAGAGGCACAATGGATTATCCTTCGGAAGGACAACAGTATAATCGGTCTCCGACCTTATACCTTCTCCATAATTCCAAGGAACCTTTTTAAGATTAAAAGCAGAGATTTGCGGCCGAGGGGTCAACATCATCGGTGTTGGCACAACTATTTCCAATGGAGTCCTACCTCCCCTATTGAACAATCCTCGGATAGGCATGGACACTGCAGAAGTTCCTTCTGCACAAGTGATAACTGCCACCATTCCTTCTGCACTTCCCATCCTTTGGGGGTATATTATCTCTTCATCAGGGAAAATCTCCACTTCCCTTATCATTTCTAGGTCTCCTAATTCAATCAGATTCTGAATTAGATGGCGTAGGGCCCAACATTCCTCAGTGGTATGTCCAAGGGCATTTGAATGATATATGCAAGTTTTATTGGGGTCGAAACATCTCGATCGAGGATCCGGGGGTGGTGAGAACTCCGTGATCTTTCCCTCATTGATAAACATCCACAAGATCTCTTCCCTAGATTTCCCCAGTGGGGCAAATTTTTGCTTAGCTTTAAATTCCCGACAAGAGTGAAATCTAGCTTCCATGACTATCTTTTCTGTCCATTTTCTCTGCTCTTGGAGACGACCCTGATCTCTCTCTTCAGAAATGGAATAATCTTAGGAGGTAGAATTTTGATCTGCCCTCGTAGGACTTAATTGATCAACTGACGAGTCAACTGATGCTGGTATACAACTAGCTCGGCTAATTGGTCCACTTGTACCTTGATTGAGGCCAAGCCCTATTCCATTATATAATTTTTTTCTGGGTAACCCCATATGGAAGGATCAATTATCGTAGGAGCTTCTCCTAATTTTCTCAGATACTTGCGGTTCTCCCGACCTCATGCAATGATCATGTTGACTCCTTCTGCATCATGTTGAGGTAAGGGGTTGTTATTAACATTGGGCTACTATGGTGCTTTTACCACAATCTCCCCACTGTCAATCATATTCTGAATCTTATGCTTTAAGGTCTAACAATTCTGAGTGTCATTCTCTAGTGCTCTAGAATGATATACACGTTTCTTGCTGGGATCAAATTGTCTCTCATTAGGATCAGCAGGTGGAGCGAGCTCAATGATCTTCTTTTGTGCTACCAGCAATGCCAATATATTGTCCAATGAGTTCCCAAAGGAGTGAATATCTTTCTTCTCCTGTTTTCCCTGACTATTGGTGCCGTAGGATTTTGAGTGTTCGCAGGTGCAGGGTAATTGCCTTGCTTCTGTATAGGTGGATTGTTACTCTTACTCGCTGATTGCCCTTACACTATTAGAGAGACATCCTCCTCCTTCCTTTTATGTACCCTCTTGGGAGTGTTGGAATAATTTCTCGACTGTATATGCTCCGCCACGACCTCCAAAGCGGTAAGGTCTTTGATTTTACAGGATTTCAAACCCAGCTCTGCTATTTCCCCGTGCTTTATCATTTCAGAAAAGGGTTTTCCTATCCCTGCCATGACTCTCTCATAATATGGGGCTTCCTGGAAGTCAAAAAAAGTTATCACCATTTTGCCTTCATCCATTTGTAGGCTAACTTGGGCGACCATTCGTCTCCATCTCTGCGTGTATTCCCTGAACGATTCATTGCTCAGTTTCTTAATTTTGGTTACTTAATTGGTAACGATCAGTGTAAGACCCCAACTTTTATGAATAAAGATGAATTTTCTATAATTATCATTTTTGAATATTATGGAATAAATTTGATATAATGTTATAGTTGTGGGTAATAGTTATAAATTTTGCAAAGTACGCAAGTTGTTATATAATATTCGATTGGTCGGGAATATTCGCTTTAACATATGGAATATTCGTATTTACGACACAATCATTGGTGGACCCCACAACAAAATTATTGTTTGATTGAGAAAACGCAAAAAATATTTTATGAAAATAATCTACAAAGTTTTATCGTTAATTAAGCTCAAGTACCCGGTGTTAAAAGTACAGAATACGCGTGGTTGCATAGTAGCACACCAGATTGATTATTGATGCTTACGTGAGAAGTCACTCGCTTTTTGTTCAATTATTGCTTCAAAGAATTTTTTGCATAAGATCTCACGTTAATTGATTCAATTATTGTCAATATTTTATATATTATTAAATCAATAATTGAGATGATGAAGTTATTAATATTATTATTTGCAATATTAACGATGCCTAGAAGTTCTGCCAAAGAGAGGTTTGGTCACCTAATTGCACGCCAATAGGGAGAAATCCTTATTGGAAAGCCCCATCTTTCTTGGGAATGACCAATCGATTATTAATAGTGTGAATTATAATAATGATGATGAAGTTTTGTTTTATTAGTATTATTAATGTAATAAAAAATGAAAAGCTTTTTATATAAAACATAATACTTTTATAAAGTTATTCGTTTTATTAGACTATAAATAAATTTATTATATTCTATTATGCGTAGTGTTTTGCATAGTAAAATCTTTTTATATAAAAATGTAATACTTTTATAAAGTTATTCGCTTTATTAGACTATAAATAGAATATATTATATTTTATTATGCATAGTGTTTGCATAGTGCTCGCGATAGTATTTTGCATAGTAAAATCTTTTTATATAAAAATGTAATACTTTTATAAAGTTATTCGCTTTTATTATATTATAAATAGAATATATTATATTTTATTTAAAAGATTTTGTTTTATTAGAATATTTTATAGTAAACCAATCTAGACCATCCGCTTAAAAGTAAATCAATCTGACCGCTTAGAAATTAGTTACTATTCACCCATTCTCCTATAAATAGAAGTTCATTCCTTCATTATTTCTTACGAATTCACTGAAACTCTAGAGAGAGAAACTATAGAGAGAAAGAAGAAAAGTATTCTGCTACTTCACTACTACTATATCCAGTTTGTTCTAAGGTAATGGATATTATTTGTTGTACTCGTAAGGGGTATTATTTCTTTCGTATTCATGAAGAGAACTTCTGTTATTCCATTCTTTATCATTATGTTGAAATAACCTGTCTATGCCAAGTACCGCATACATGGTGAAATTCTTCTGTTATTCCATTCTTTATTATTTTGTTGGAACATCCTGTCTGTGCGTTTACGCATGACCTGGTTCCGTTATTTATTATTCTGTTGAAACATCCCGCTTGCGTGCGAATTTCATCCGACTGGTTTCGTTATTTATTATTCTTGAATATCCTCGTCATGCATTTACGCATGACCGGGTTCCGTTATTTATTATTCTGCTGAATAACTCGTTCGTGTATGGTCTATCGCATGCCTGATGATTTCTTTTGTTATTCCATTCTTTATTATACTCAGTTGGTTAAAGTTTTGACTTCTATACTCCATGAAATTAGTAGAATATCCTTGATATTTGTTCTTCATCCAGTATCTTTTCATGAAAATATTCTTCTGAGCATTCTTGAATTTTACTCTACAAAGCAGTATCATGTTGACAATTTGGACGTTATTGTTTCCTGGATAAATTAATTCTTGAACTTGTTTTATTAAATTCTTATATCATTGTCATCATTCTCATGTTTATATTATGTTGAAAGTCATCTGTGGCCTGTAGTGCATAAATGGAATTGGTATGATTATGACCAGGGATTATTCGGTATAATCATGACCGTAATGTTACAAATGATGTGGTAAAAGTCCTCAATTACCCGTAGTGCATTGATGGACAGTTGTTGGCATGATCATGACCATTGATGAATACATGAATATTCTTGGCCCGTAGTGCATGGATAATTTGTGGTTGTGATACTAATGAATATCCTTAGCCATAGTGCAGGGATGATGTTGATTATTTATTAAGCTGAGTCCCAGCGATAAAAGTGATGAAAAACCTTTTAAATCATTAAAGATAGTAGATTTTATTCTCTACTGACTCTTTTAATGGATCGCTTGTTCACCGCAGCTTAAACTTGATGTTTGTTATATTGTATCGCTTTAACACTGTTGAAGGCTAACGATAATTTATTCTTTATTATCTTAGTCATAATATTTCTTACTGGGCTAGTTGAGCTCACCCTTTTACTTTCATTGTTCTCTTCAGGAAATGAGAACGTAGCAGGGACTAGTTGAGGAATGGAGTGACGGTCCAAATAATAGCATTAGTAGTCCTCATTATTCTGTTAAATAGTGTGATAATAAATGTAATGAGGACTCAATTGAGTGTGGATATTGTCTAGATGACAATATTTGTATTAAAACTCACATCATATTTTTTGTTGTATTTTACACGACTGTTGTATAATTAAGTTGTATTTGAATTTTGTACCATGTATTTAGTGACTCAAGATGGGTGATGTATACCTATTTTGGGGGCGTTACAGTTGGTATCAAAGCTTAGGGATATGATCCTCGGCCGAGATGTGAGACAAGAACTAGGAGGGAGAGACGGAATTCTTCGCTAGTATGACCTACCTAAGTTTATTTGGCATTTAATTGGTCTGGAGTATAGGGATAATGTATTGCATGTCAATTAACCTTTGTTTTGTGGCAAGATTTGAAAAATGGCATCCGAGAATGTTGAGATTAGCAATGGAGCACGTGAGACCGCTGAGTCTCCATGCATCAATAATCGTGATAATGTGCATCGTGAAGGCGATAATCCTCGTGCAAACAACAACACCGACTTGATGATGAACGATGGAAAGTTCGTAGGCTTTATGCAATTCATGCAACATTAGCAAGAGCGGCTCTGTAAAAAAAATGCGGTGGAAACACTGGCAACTCTCGGACGGTCACCGCTAAGCAGTTCAAGGAACTGGGACCACCGGAGTTTTTGGAGAGCCAAAACCACTTAAGGCGAGAGACGTGGATAAAGCAAATCTGCAAGATATTTGATGTCTTGGGATGCTCCGAGGAGCAAAAGGTTCCCTTTGCCACCTTCATGTTGCGCAGCGTAGCAGCAAATTATCGGTGGGAATCAGAAACGACTCAACCCCGCCGCATCAAGATGACTTGGGAGAAGTTCCAAGAATTGTTCAACGACAAGTACTTCCCCGAAAGTATTCGGCACATGAAAGAGGTAGAGTTCATCAAGTCGAGCAAAACAATACGACCGTGTCGCAAATGATGAAGCCAAGTTTGCCGAGTTGTCCCAATATTTTAAGTCCCCATTTGGTTGATAACGAGGAGAGAATGATGCGATTGTTTCTAAGAGGTTTGAAACCCGAGATACGCCAATATCTTATCTCTCATAAATTGTGTTTGTATTCGATGTTGTTAATAGCTCCGGCTATTTAAAGCGCGATAATGAGTCAACCCAACTAAAAGAGAGCAAATTAAAAAATGATAATACTGATTGATAATAACCATCGGGCTTGACAATAAGCGTGGAGGAATCAACATGCCAAAATGGTAACCACTTCAGTGGTAATCATGGCCAAAACAATAAGAATGGACATTTCAAGAAGAGAAGATTCAACAATGATGGAAAGATATCAGCACCAGCACCCATTGTTAAGGAAGGAGAACGACCACCTATCATATGCTTCAAATGCGGAGGGGAGGGACACATCAGTCCAACCTGCACGATGCCGTCCAAAGCATGTTATAATTGTGGAAGAGAAGGTCACCTAGCCCGATTTTGTCGTTCGCCGAAGATAAGTTCAGCTAGGATGGAGACACCAAAGTATGTCCCAGAAAAGTCAAAGCCAGTAGTGCAAGGGAGAGCATTTGTCGTAACCTCCCAGAAAGCAAGGAACCCGAACGAGGTCATCACGAGTAAGCTTACCATAAACTCTAGCGAAGTTTATATCTTATTTGAACCCATTCTTTTATTTCTCCTACTTGCGCTCAATGTTTAAATTTGACTCCGGAGAAATTAGACTTTGACTTGTCTGTTGAAACTCTATTGGGAGAAACCTTCATTACATCCACTATTTATAAGTCTTGTTTGGTTCAAATCGGTACCCTCACATTACCTGTCGATCTTATTTCATTGAAAATACTTGCATTTGACGTAATTCTAGGGATTGATTGGTTAACTACTCATCATGCAAAAATTGATTGTTTTCGTAAGGTTGTTAGCTTTCATATTCCTAACCAACCTATTATGCGCTAATTCAAGCAACCAAACCATTAAAATCAATCATCGTCATCTCAAGCCATAAAGCTATTCGCTTATTGAAAAACGGATGTCAAGCTTTCTTAGCTCATGTCACGGATCTAAACAAAAATACGCCGGCTTTGAATGATATTTCTATTGTTAATGAATTTCCGACGATTCCCCGAAGAACTTCCCGCCTACCCCAGAATGTGAAATTGAATTTTGTATCGACCTTGAACCCAGAGACAAAATCCATTTCCAAAGCCCCATATCGAATGTCTCCTATTGAACTTCGTGAGTTAAAGACCCAACTACAGAATTGTTAGACATCGGTTTCATTCGTCCCCAAGACGCCTCCTCGGGGTGCTCCTATTCTATTCGTGAAGAAGAAAGATGGGAGTATGCGACTTTCAGTATTGATTATCGGAATCAAACTATGTCACTATCAAAAATAGATATCCATTGCCTCGCATTGATGACCCGTTTCACCCAGCCATAAGGCGCCAAATTTTTTCAAAGATCGATCTTCGTTCCTGATATCACCAATTGAAGATTAAAACCGATGACATTCCAAAGACGGCTTTTCGTAACTCCTGCATTTCGGCATTATGAATTCTAGTCATGTCTTTTGGATTAACTAATGCTCCCGCCACGCTTTCATGAATATGATGAACCGAGTATTCAAGGAATATTTGGATCACTTTGTGGTCGTCTTTATTGATGACATCCTTATTTATTCCAAAAGTCGTGAAGATCATGAGCAACACTTGAGGCTAATACTTCAAAAGCTTCGTGAATATAAGCTTTATGCCAAATTGAAGAAATGCGAGTTCTGGCTCGAGGAAGTAGCATTCCTTGGGCACGTGGTATCAAGTCATGGAATATCTGCTGACCCAAAGAAATATCAAGCTATTCAAAGTTGGGAGCAACTTAAATCGCTGACCAAAGTACGTAGCTTTCTCGCTTAGTCGGTTATTATATCGAGATTCGTAGAAGGGTTTTCTCGAATCGCTACTCCCTTAACTCAGCTGACTCGAAAAGATACAAAATTCGGTTGGAACGAGGAATGTGAGAAGAGTTTTCAAGAACTCAAGAGAAGACTCATTTCAAAGACTGCTCGACAATACCATCCGCCTTGAGGGGATTTGTCATATATAGTGATGCTTCAGGCAAAGGGTTAGGATGTGTTCTCATGCAATATGGGAAAGTCATAGCCTATGCCTCTCGACAACTCAAAGAATATGAGAGGAATTATCCTACTCATGATCTGAAGTTGGCAGCTGTTGTCTTCGCACTTAAAATTTGGAGGCATTACTTGCATGGGGAGAAAGTGGAGATCTTTACGGATCATAAAAGCCTCAAATATTTCTTCATTCAAAAGGAACTCAACATGCGAGAACGATGTTGGCTTGAACTGTTGAAAGATTATGATCATTCCATCTAATACCATCCTAGAAAATCAAACATGGTAGCTGACGCTTTGAGTAGAAGATCATATGAGCGTACGAGTACGATATTGTCAATGCAGAGGCCCATTTTGTATAAATTGCAAAGGATGGAGATAGAGATAAAGACTCTAGGGACCCACATGATGATGGCGAATATACGAGTAGAACCGACTTTAATCGATAAAGTTAAAGCTGCTCAAGCTACAGACCTGGAGCTGATGCATATGAGGAAAAAAGTACAAGAAGGTGTTATGCCGGAAGCAAGAATCGATGAAGAAGGAATACTTCGAGTCAACTCCAGACTTTGTGTTCCTAACGATCCTAAGTTAAAGTATAAAATCATGATGGAGGCGCACATCACACCGTTTGTAATCCATCTTGGGAGTACCAAAATGTATCATGATATTCGATATACATTTTGGTGGGGAAATATAAAGAGAGAGATAGCGCTGTTTATCTCAAGGTGTTTAACTTGTCAACGAGTCAAGGCAGAGCATCAAGTACCAAAAGGTCCATTGCAACCACTTGAAATTCCAGAATGGAAGTGGGAGCACATTACCATGGATTTCGTTACAGGTCTTCCAAAGGTTTCTCAAGGCATAGATGCAATTTGGGTCATTGTTGATAGATTGACCAAGTCTGCTCATTTCTTACCAATACAAGAAACTTATACACTTGAACGTCTTGCTCGTATGTACATAAACGAGATTGTAAGACTGCATGGTATGCCAGTATCTATAGTTTCTGATTGAGACCCAAGATTCACTTCACAATTTTGGGTTAGTTTACAAAAAGCTATGGGCACAGATTTACGATTTAGTTCGGCATATCATCCTCGAAGGACGAACAATCAGAGAGGACTATTCAAACTCTTGAAGATTTATTAAGACTCTATGTCCTTGACTTCAAGGGAAATTGGGACAAGTTCTTACCATTGGTGGAGTTTTCTTACAACAACAGTTATCAAACAAGTATTGACATGGCTCCATTCGAGGCGTTGTATGGAAGAAAGTGTCGCTTCCAAATCTTCTGGGATGAGGTGGGTGAAACAACGTTGTTGGGACCGGAGTTGGTACGTATGACTACGAAAAAAGATTCAAACGATCCGACAACGATAAAAACCTCATAAGACCAACAAAAGAGTTATAATGATCTCTTCATCGAAAGGACGGGAATTCGATATCGAGATCATGTGTTGTTACGTGTTGCTCCATGGAAAGGAGTTACTTAGATTTGGAAAGAGAGGAAAGCTCAATCCTCGATTCATCGGCCCATTTTAATCCTCGATCGAGTAGGGACTGTAGCCTATAGACTCGCTTTTTACCACCAAGTATGTCTCGTGTTCATAACATTTTCATATATCCATGTTATGTAAATATGTGAAAGAACCGAATCACATTATTGAGTTAGAACCGAACGAAATAACAAAAGATTTAACGTATGAAGATGTTCTTGTTCAAATCTTGGATAAGAAGGAACATATTCTATGCTCCAAGGTTATACCTTAAGTCAAAGTTTTATGGAGGAACCACGATGTTGAGGAAATGACCTGAGAGTTAGAATCAAAATGAAATCAAGGTATCCTTACCTCTTCGACATACCAGTTACGTACTCTAATTTCGAGGGTGAAATTTCATAAGAAGTGGAGATTGTAAGACCCCAACTTTTATGAATAAAGATGAATTTTCTATAATTATCTTTTTTGAATATTATGGAATAAATTTGATATAATGTTATAGTTGTGGGTAATAGTTATAAATTTTGCAAAGTACGCAAGTTGTTATGTAATATTCGATTGGTCGGGGAATATTCGTTTTAACAGGGAATATTCGTACGACGGCACAATCATTGGTGGACTCCACAATGGAATTATTATCGAATTAAGAAAACGACAAAAATATTTTATGAAAATAATGGCGGAAGTTTTATCGTTAACTGCTGAAGCACTCGGTGTTAAAAGTAAAGGAATACGTGTGGTTGCATAGTAGCACACGGTATTGATTATTGATGCTTACGTGAGAAGTCACTCAGTTTTGTTCAATTATTGCTTCAGTAACTGTTGCATTGTATCTCACGTTAATTGATTCAATTATTGTCGATATTTTATATATTATTAAATCAGTAATTGAGACGACGAAGTTATTAATATTATTATTTGCAATATTAACAATGTCTAGAAGTTCTGCCAAGAAAAGGTTTGGTCACCTAATTGCGCGCCAATAGGGAGAAATCCTTATTGGAAAACTCCCTCTTTCCTGGGAACGACCTGGTCGATTAATAGTGTGAATTATAATAATGATGATGAAGTTTTGTTTTATTAGTATTATTAATGTAATAAAACAAAAAGCTTTTTAAATAAAATGTAATACTTTTATAAAGTTATTCGTTTATTAGACTATAAATAGAATATATTATATTCTATTATGCATAGTATTTTGCATAGTAAAATCTTTTTATATAAAAATGTAATACTTTTATAAAGTTATTCATTTTATTAAACTATAAATAAAATATATTATATTTTATTATGCATAGTGTTTGATAGTAGTTGATAATATATTTTGCATATAAAAATCTTTTTATATAAAAATGTAATACTTTTATAAAGTTATTCATTTTATTAGATTATAAATAGAATATATTATATTTTATTTAAAAGATTTTTTTTTATTAGAATATTTTATAGTAAACCAATCTGACCGTCTGCTTTAAAAGTAAATCAACTGGACCGTTCAGAATTAGTTACTATTCACCCATTCTCCTATAAATAAAAGCTCATTCCTTCATTATTTCTTACGAATTCAATTTGAAACTCTGTAGAGAAAACTATAGAGAGAAAGAAGAAAAGTATTCTGCTACTTCACTACTCCTATATCCAGTTTGTTCTAAGGTAATGGATATTATTTGTTGTACTCGTAAGGGGTATTATTTCTTTCGTATTCATGAAGAGAACTTCTGTTATTCCATTCTTTATCATTATGTTGGAATAACCTGTCTATGCCAAGTACCGCATACATGGTGAAATTCTTCTGTTATTCCATTCTTTATTATTCTGTTGGAACATCCTGTCTGTGCATTTACGCATGACCTGGTTCCATTATTTATTATTCTAATGAAACATCCTGTCGGTGCGAATTTCACCTGACCTAGTTCCGTTATTTATTATTCTGTTGGAATATCCTGTTTGTGCTTTTACGCATGACCTGGTTCCGTTATTTATTATTCTATTGGAATAACCTGTCTGTGCGGTCTATCGCATGCCTAGTAATTTCTTTTGTTATTCCATTCTTTATTATACTCAGTTGATTAAAGTTTTGACTTCTATACTCCATGAAATTAGTGGAATATCCTTGATATTTGCGCTTCATCCAGTATCTTTTCATGAAAATATTCTTCTGAGCATTCTTGAATTTTACTCTACAAAGCAGTATCATGTTGACAATTTGGACGTTATTATTTCCTGGATAAATTAATTCTTGAACTTGTTTTATTGAATTCTTATATCATTGTCATCATTCTCATGTTTATATTATGTTAAAAGTCATATGTGGCCTGTAGTGCATAGATGGACTTGGTATGATTATGACCAGGAATTATTTGGTATAATCATGACCGTAATGTTACAAATGATGTGGTAAAAGTCCTTAATTGCCTGTAGTGCATTGATGGACAGTTGTTGGCATGATCATGACCATTGATGAATACACGAATATCCTTGGCCCGTAGTGCATGGATAATTTGTGGTTGTGATACTAATGAATATCCTCAACCGTAGTGCAGGGATGATGTGGATTATTTATTAAAGTCGAGTCCCAAATGATAAAAGTGATGAAAACCTTTTAAATCATTAAAGATAGTAGATTTTATTCTCTACTGACTCTTTTAATGGATTGCTTGTTTCACCGCAGCTTAAACTTGATGTTTGTTATATTGTATCAGTTTAACACTGTTGAAGGCTAACAATAATTTATTCTGTATTATCTTAGTCATAATATTTCTTACTGGGCTAGTTGAGCTCACCCTTTTACTATGACGCCCCCAAATCCAGGTTCTCTAACCTCAGATTCGGTGCTCACGATCTATCATCATCATAAGCATTCTATTACTATTACGAAATAATAAACATACATTGTTCATTATAATAAAGTCTCATAACATGGTCCCAAGGTCTTCATAACCTTAAATTTAAACACACCATTCAATATACAAAAAGTTTACTTATGAAATTCCATCAGATAATAATTAAATTAACATTCATTCTAAACTGCTCCTGGATCTTGCCCTTGCCCTTGCCCTTGTTCTTTATGTTGGATCCTTCGGGCTTAACTGAAATAGATGTCATGATATAGCAAGGGTAAGCAACTAATTTGCTTCGCAAGTTTATATACAAGGGAGATATATCATGACTTAGAAAGAAATATTGCGTTCAATGTTCAACAATAGTATAAGATTGTGAAGGAACATGAATTAATAATCAACAATTGAATATTCGATAATTGAATAATTGAATATTAATTTTATGTGGATATAAATGGAGAAAATTTTTAATGTGACAATTGTTGAAAATTAATATTTTATCTTTTTCTGATAAAATAATTCATTTAAATATATTATTATATTATTATAATATAATAACGGTGATATCTTTGCAATGAATATGGGATATATGAGTATATGAGGAGGAGGAGTATTTTTATTACCAAAAATATTTAAAACATGTTTTTCATGTCCGTGGACCCCATTTCTTGACTGATATTTTAGCCTGTAAAATCGTCCGTTTGTGGATTTGAGTCAATTTCTGTTTGGAATTTGGAAAAGCTTTCTACTGCAAAGTTGTAGATAATAGAATTTTCTATGGAAAAGGCGCGAGTTTTGAATTTTCTGACAAAAGGGCTATTTATAATGAATTATTGAAGTTCTGAAGCTCCGAAATAATTAATTTTTGAAGTTTTAATTATTTTTAATAAGAAAAACGTTTTTTACATTTCTAGGACTCATTTTACATGTGTTAGGTTTCTGAAATTAGATTCCAGGTGTGCGTAGGAAATTTATATAAATATATTATTAATTTATTAAATTTTCTGCTTTGGTGTTCTAAGCATTTTCCTATAAATAGGGTGCTTAGGTTAGAATTAAAAATCACACCAGAAACTGAAGTTTTCTCTCTCTTTCTCTCTCGATATATTGAGCGTATTCTTGTGAGTATTTTAATACTTTGAGTGTTGCTATACGATGCAAGTTCAAGTCATAGCCTATATCCGCTGTTTCAACTAGAAGTAATGTCTTTACGAGGTAAGGGATATTATTTTTTTTAAAAATGATATTAATTCTTCCAATATCATTATCTTCAAGTATTGATCTAAACTTTTAATCAAATTTGGAACTTTTGTGCGTAGTTACTATTCACGCTTTCTGACTATTCACGATATCTTACATTATTCACGAATCACTAAGCCTATTCACGTAAAAATTAAATTTTTTTATTTTCGTCCAAAATATCTAGTGTGGATACTAGCTTTGATTGTATCCATGTTTTGATCATTCTTGAATTTTACTTCATTAAAATTATTATTGAGGTATTCTTGGATATGAATAAACCGAAATACGAATCCTTAATATTTATTCTTTTGTTTCACTGGATTCGTTTTCTTTAAAATATTTTTCATCATCCTCAGTCCTAAATGATGATATAACTGAATATCTTTGGCCTGTAGTGCAAAGATTAACGATCTTATGATGAATATCTTTGGCCCGTAGTGTAAAGATAAACAGGTGTTGAGATGAACATGACCAACTGATGAATATCATTGGCCTGTAGTGCAAGGATAAATATATGATTCAAGATGTGCATTGATTGATGTTACAGGGATAAAAATACTGTTGATGGACTTTTAAATTCATAGATAATAGTAGATTTCATTCTCTACGTAACTCTTCTATGAATTATTATTTTTCGCTGCGAATATTGATTTAAAACTTGTTGTTTAATGTATTCTCTCAGATTTTTTCCTGTTGAAGACTAACGATAATTTGTTGTATATTGTCTTAGTCATAATATTCTTTACTGGGCTAGTTGAGCTCACCCTTTTCCTTTTTATTCCATTTTTCTTCTCGGGAGGCGGAATGTAATGAGTACGAGTTAGCAGGGGTATGGAATGATGGTTCTAGAGAGTTGTTTAGTAGTCCTCACCATTTTTTTAAAACAATGTATCAATAATTGTGATGAGGATTTGTTTGCGTGTGGATATTGTCTAAATGACAATATTTGTATTTAAACTCACAGTTTTTATATTGTATTACTAAAGTTGAAGTTATTTCTGTACGCATGCATGTATTTGACAACTCAGAATGGGTGATGTATACCTATTTTGGGGGCGTTACAGCCAAGGTGCTCAGTTATTTAAACTGGACCTCTTAATAAGTTTTGGTATTCAAGGGGATCAGCCTTTCATACCTCGTGATTTATGCATAAACACTTAATAATGCGACAATGATATCATGCCTTAATCAAATTCGCCCTCTTTTCTCAATTCGAGAGTTCTTATCATATCAATTTAATAAAATGTTTATTTAAAATACATTTAATTTAACAAATTTAGACATGCTTGATCTAGCTGATACAATTAGCATAGATCTATCTCATAAACAGTTCATAAATGAAAGAACTTTAATTTAATTCACAGTTCAATAATAGTAAAATGGGAATTCAATTGCACAAAGTGGGAATTTCAATAATCAATATAGATATGAATAATCATCAATAATTATTCACTAACATGCTTTGAAAATAATAACTCGAGTTTGAGTTAGGAAACTTGCCTCGTTCGTAGATTACAGTTACGCAATTAAATACTATCCATTATGCAGTTAAATTATCTTCCTTTGAGAGACCTATAGTTAATCTTTCAATTAGTCATAGTATAACATTAGATTATGTAATCACATAGATATTATACCTTACATTTAGTTCTTATAAACATTATCCTGCCTTGATAATTTTACAATTAATTAACAACTACCTAAATTCACTAAATATTATTACTTTAATAATATCTTTTACTTATGCTTTAGTATCATTAATCATTTAATAATACTTTTAATCATTTACTAATATTTTATTCATTTACTAACATTATTAATTATTTAATAATATTTTATTCATTTACTAATATTATTATTTCATTTAATTCATTTATTTTATTCATTTAATAATATTTTATTCATTTATAATATTAATCATTTAATAATATTTTATTCATTTATTAATGCTTAAATCAAATATTATTAATTATTTAATAATATTTTATAGAAATTTTAATCTTAATATTTTTATTTACTTAACAATATCATATTCTAATATTATTAATATCATAATAATATTTTAATAATTTAATGGATTAATTAATAATTTATTCTAATTGTTCACTCTTTATTAAACCTCTTTTATTTAATATCCATAAAAGGTCATAAATGATATTTCTTATCATAAATTACCAAAATGTCTCAAGATAGTCATGATGTAACATATTATGAGTATTCAAGCATAAAAATCACATTTTTATTCATAACTTAATCATTTTTTGGAAAAATAGCAAACCAACTCCAAAAATTCTCAACTTCTGGATTTTGACAGAATATGAACCAACAATGATCCCCTAATTTTTCTGGAATTTTAAAAAATGATTTACTATTTTTAAAGTGCCCAAAACACTCGGATCTTGCTCTATTTTTCATAAATTGAGTTTTGCTCAGAAAAATATGAAATTTTTAGGGTATGCTCTCCTAAATACATGAACCTACTGTAAAAATTTTGAAATTTTCCAGTGTATACACAGTGAGATATTCGAAGGTTAATATTTTGGAGTCCTTTACGGAAATAGTCATTACGCACAATCTATAACTTGAAACGTGTCCGTTCTTTTTCCTACATGTAGATAACTTCTCAAGGTACCTCTGTAATTTTTCCCAAATTTTTAAAAGACTAGAAACTGATCGAAACAGCCTCAAGAAAAAATGGAACAGTAACTATTTTAGGGTTTTGAACCCTTAACATTCAAAGTGGACTGCTTTTGGGAAAAATAAATTTCAAAGCTTTCAAAACTTGCTAGATTTGTGTTCTATCACTTGGGTTTACTAGGTAACTCATGTATCTAGCACCCCCCTTTGACGGGTCACAAATCCAAGTTGTAAAACTTGAGTTACACAAGATTTAGTGGAAGAAAAACAAGAGTTTTCACCCTTGGAGAACATATGCTCATTTTTTTCCTCTAAGCCTTTGATCTAACACTCAAGATACTTAGTTCCATACATGATGATATGTAGAACTAGGGTATCTTAAGTATTTGTACATAACCCCATCAAAACTCAAGCTAGTAAAACAAAGTAAAAGAAGAAGATGAAGGTAGGTTATACCTTGACTTAGTTGCTACCTTTCTTGATTTTCCAAAGTAGTTTCTAAACCTAGGATGCATGAACAACTAGCACTCCTATCTCTTTATCTCTATAGCTGAAACCTCTCTCTCTTTCTCTCTGAAGTTGGCTAGCTTGGGAGCAAAAGATAGAAGAAGAAGAAAGAGAAAATGAGATGTTGGAAGAATGAAATGTCTTTACAAATGATGAAATGGTCGATTTCACTAATTACCCCCATACTTTTATTGACCCATGGATAAAGGCTTTGCCTTATCCTTTCAATTAGCTTAAACTTGTATTTAAGAGTGCTTAATAGATTGCAAACCAATGAGAGCTTGACAAATATGTACTTGTGTGTAAGAGTTACTAAATAAAAACTTGATTAGCTTAACCATCTTGCCATATAAAAAGCCCTAAATGGCTTCTTCCTTTAGCCCCTAATATCTCCTCCATTTTGCTTTTATTTTATCGCACAAATTAGATTTATCAAAAGTCTAAAATACCCTTAATCAAGTGGGCTAAGTATTAGTTTGCATGTTATTTCATTTGGGCTCCCTCCTTAATTGTTTTGGGCTATGTAATAAACATAGTCTAGCAATTTTAATATATATCACCCAATTTGATTATTTAGGGTTTCCATTCCTAATCTTAGGAAATTTAATTACCTATACATGTGACTTTAGCTCATAACCTAATTAGATTTACAAGAATTAGGTTTAAAATTATTAGTCACTTAAAATAATAAGTTTACCCACTTAAGTTAGTATACACATTAAATACATACTAACATTTCCTTATTACCATAACCCTTAGGTTATTTAATTGTCTCACCTAATGTATAATTTGGTTACGAAGCTTTCATTTTTAATGAAATCTATAAATGTATATATCCATAACTATAGCATATATGTTAATTGACCCATGCACCACTTCACATATGTTGTCACATATTAAATCATTGTATAACACAAAGTTTTAAATATCAATAATGTACATACATATATAGTGACTTAAAATTCACGGTTATTACATCCTCCCCCCTTATAAGAATTCCGTCCCTGGAATTACCTATAGGGTTACTCAAAAAGATGTGGATAATTTTCTCTCATCTTTTCTTCGAGTTCCCACATAGCTTCTTCAGCATTGTGGTTCCTTCAAAGAACTTTTACGTAATGTATAACCTTATTTCGCAATTTCGTTCTTTTCATCTAAAATTTCAACTTTTAATTTCCTCGCATACGAAAATCCTTTTCGACCTAAATTGCTCAGACGATATCACGCGTATTTGTAATCGTGCTTATATGGTCGAAGAATCGACACATGAAACACATTATGAATATGTTCCAGTTCAGGAGGTAGAGCTACCTCGTACGCCACTTCGCCTATCTTCTTCAAAATCTCGAAGGGTTCAATAAATCTCGAACTCATTTTACCTTTCTTTCCAAACCTTATCTTCCCTTTCCAGGGAGATACTTTCAAAAATGCATATCTTCCCACTTCAAAATCTCTCTTCTGGCGATGTAAGTCTGCATACTTCTTCTGGCGATCTTGAGCTACTTCCAGTTGGGCTCTTATCACCTTGATGATCTCTACGGTTTGCTGCACCAGTTCTGGTCCCAACAGTCAACGTTCACCCACTTCATCCCAGCATAAGGGCGTTCTACATTTCCTTCCATACAGTGCTTCGTACGGTGGCATTCCGATGCTGGCGTGATAGCTATTGTTGTATGCGAACTCTACTAATGGAAGATGATCCTCCCACCCCCTTAAAGTCCATCACACAAGCTCGGAGCATGTCTTCAAGCGCTTGAATTGTTCTTCGCACTTTGTCCATCTGGCCTCATGGATGATACGCGGTGGTCATCCATAGTTGCATCCCCATTCTTTCTTGAAGACTCTTCCAGAAGTTTGACGTGAATTGCGGATCCCTATCCGACACAGTAGATACTGGTACACCATGTCTCGAGATAATTTCTTTGATATATAATTTGGATAGCTGGTCCAGACTATACGTGATCTTGATCGACAAAAAGTGAGTCGACTTCGTAAGATGATCTACAATCACCCATATGGCGTCGTGCCCTTTTTGCATTACTGGAAGTCCCACCACAAAATCCATCGTGATGTGCTCCCATTTCCACTCCAGAATCTCTAAAGGCTATAGTAATCCACTCGGCCGTTGATGCTCTGCCTTGACTCTCTGACAAGTTAGACATCTGCTGACACATTCTGTAACTTCTCTCTTCATGTTTGGCCACCAAAAGTGTTGATGCAAATCTTGATACATCTTTGTGCTTCTTGGGTGTATCGAGTACCTCGTATTGTGCGCTTCTTGTAAAATCTCTTCTCTTAGTTCTGGTACTAAAGGTACCCAAATTCGTCCTTCGAATCTCAGCAGTCCAGTGCCATCAATCTTGTATTTCAATTCATCACCTTCAGCTAGCCGCTTCTTCGCAATCTTCGTCCTTCTCTTGAGCCTCTTTAACCTTATCTAATAAAGTCGGGCTCGCTGTCACTGTAAATAATTTCTCATTGGTCTCCATCGAATACTTAACCTCTAAGTCAAGTCGCTCAAAATCTTTCACCAATTCCTCTCAATGGTCAACTTCAAGAATCTCTCTCTTTTCTTTTTCTCGCTCGTGGCATCTACCACTACATTTGCTTTGCTCGGATGGTACAAAATCTCACAATCATAATCCTCGATCAATTCTAGCCATCGGCATTACCTCATATTTAGCTCTTCTCTGCGTGAAGATATACTTCGACTTTTATGATCCGTGATATATCTCACACTTCTCGCCATACAAATAGTGCCTCCAAATCTTCAAGGCAAAAACTATCGCCGCTAACTCTGTGTCATGAGTCTGATAACCCTTCTCATAGTCCTTCACCGACGTGAAGCGACAGAATGACCTTGACCTTGCCACGTCAGATCAAGACACTGCTAAGACCCTTATGTGACGATCATCATATACACTACAAATCCTCCCGTGTTATCCGGTAAAGCCAACACAGTGCTCGATCGAGCCTCTCTTCTTCAATTCCAATTCCAAACTCTTCACATTTCTCCCAAATGAATTTCTTTTCACCTCTTTTCTAGTAAGTTGGTCAATGGCGATGCTATCTTTGAAAAATCTTGGATGAATCTCCGAAGATCCTCGCTAATCCCAAGAAACTCCTAATTTTAATTTGTCCTGCCTTTTCCTCGTCAGAAAAGTGGGTGATTCGCTCCCGAGCTGATAACCGCTTCTACTTTGGCTTTGGATCTACCAAACACCATCCTTGTCGATAACGTGACCCAAAATTGCACTCTCCGCAACTAAAACTCACACTTGGAGAACTTTGCATACAACTTCTCCTTCTTAACGTCCCCAACACTATCCTTAGATCTTTAGCGTTTTCTCTCCTCCGCCTCTCTGAATATACCGAATGTCATCGATGAACACGACAAACAAACTTATCCAAATACCGCTTAAACACTATGTTTCATCAAGTCCATGAATGTTTGGCATTACATTCACAACCCAAAAGACATTACCGTAAACTCAAAGTGTCCATACCGAAGTTCAATGCCGCCTTTGAACATCCTCCCGCCTCACCTTCAATGGTGATAACCGGGTCCTCAAGTCAATTTTTGAAAAGTATTTCGCTTCTTCAACCGATCAAACAAATCGTCGATCCCGGTAATGGGTACTTGTTCTTAATGGTGACCTTGTTCAACTCCCTTAGTCGATATAAAGCCTTAATGACCCATCCTTCTTCTTTACTTAATAAGATCGGTGCTCCCCACTATGATACGCCTCATTTAATGTATCCCTTATCTAACAATTCTTGTAGTTGAACCATCGGCCTTCATTTCTACCAAAGCCATACGATACGGCGCTTTGGATACCGGTGATGTTCCTCGTGCCAAATCGATAACAAACTCTATCTCTATCCGTGGCAATCCTGAATTTCATCTAGAAGACGTCAAACGAATTCCCTTTATATAGGTATCCCACCCAGTTCACCCTCGACTCTGCGGGTATCCACAACGTGAGCCAAATAACCTATACAACCCTTCCTAAGCAACTTCTTTGTTTGATCATCGCTAGTCAACAACAAGATTGTCTCAAGCGATTTATCGCCATGAAATACCACCTTTGACTTATTCTGAGTCTTTAGTGTACGCACTTTTTCTTACAAATAATGACCGCTCCGCGTGACTTGACAACCAATCCATCCCGAGGATTACATCAAACTCTCCAAGACGAATCCAGATCAAATCCACATTGAGCTTAAACCCTCTTACATCTCAGACAACAGCTTCCTATGGATGTAGTCTATGTGGATAATTTCTTTGTTTGCTACTTCTACATTCATCAAGGTGTTCTAATAGTTCATGAGGTAAACTTAATCTTTGAGCAAATTCATCGATACGAAAAAGAACATGAAGCTCCCGAATCGAATAACACATAGGCATTTATATCGCTGATCGGAATTATACCGACACCACCTCCCCGGATGCCACGGCATCTCTTGACCGTCATATTGAATGTCCTCGCTATCTTCATTGTTTGGTCGGGCCGGTCCTCCACCGGTTGTCTTAGTGTTATTTCCCCTATCGCTTGCTTTCCACCATCCGTGGTTTTTCTTCTTCGGCAATCCTTGATCCGATGTCCCACTTCACCACAGCTTAAAACAACCTCCTTCTTCACCTTAGGACAATTGGGTGAGGTATGCCCTTCTTGTCCACAGTGTATAACATACCATTTTTCCTTTCAAGCACTCCCCCGAGTGACCTTTTCCACATTTCCCACACAATCGACTTTTTTTGTTGCACACTTCATCATCAAATCTCCAAATTACTACCCCACCGCTTCCATTTCCGCTTCTTGTTGTTGCTACCGCCATCATTCTTTAACATTTTGATTCCCACCTTCTACTTTCTTCTTTCTTCTTCTCCCGATGATTTTGAGACCGCTTCGCTTCCACCTTCCGCTATGAGAGCTTTCTCCAACAGAGTTGAGAATGACGTGATTTGTAAAATCGCTACCTTACTTCAGAATCCACCATTTTAGTCCATTTTCAACCTTCTTGCTTTCCTCACCTCCGTGTCCACTTCGATGAGGAGCGAATCCGCCAATTCATTAAACTTCGCAGCAGCACTCGACAATCGACATATTCTCCTATTTCAATTCCAAAACTTAATCTCCATTCTCGCCAGGTACTTTCGTGAAGTAGTTCTCAAAGAACAACTTCTTGAACGCTTCCTAAGTCACGATCCCATCCCGCTTTGTTCGGGTTGGCCTCCCACCAATAGTTAGCCTCACCCTTCATTAAGTAGGTAGCAAAATTGTCTTCTCGCTTCTTCTCGCTACTCTAGCAATAACGAAGGCCTTCTCAATCTCCTTTATCCATGTCCGGCCTCTATCGGTCTCATTGTTCCTCTAAACTCCCAAGTGTTCCCACCGCCTTGAAGTCCTTAAAGTCGACTAATTGGTTTCCCGATTGATTTCACAGTAGTTGAGCTTGATTCCTCATAGCTTCACCATCATCATGTCGATAAAGTCTTGCATTAGGTTCGGTTGAGCTCCATTGCATTATTAACTCCACTCTTCGATCTCTTGGTTCCTTAGTACTTTCTTTGGGCGGCATTATCTAGTGAAACAAAATTCTAACACGTTACTCGAAGTTTTATTATCATATAATTACATAGCATGTAACACGCCATCAGTATTCAAACAATCGATGATCATTATGTGAGAGTTTTTAAGTTACCAAGATTTGAAGTCTTTCTCCCCGATTAGTGGGTTAAGTTTGTTTTAAAAAATTCCCAAATCACCATCGATTCACATAACATTAAATAGATAATTTACTATTTAAATTTTCCAACACATATCATAATAATAATGCATTTATATTCATATACCAATCTTCAAAGTGTCTCACATGATCAATACATGAATATTTTATAAATGCTACTATCCCATTTAAACACAAAAGATGGGATTAACTCAAAATGATACTTCCCTACAAACACAAATAGGATACTACCTAACTACCTACTACCTCACACCCGCCGAGGTTTACATCATCATAAAACCCTATTACACAAAAAAGGGTACTAATGCATCTATCTACAACCGGTCATCACATAATCATCATCAGTGGCCCTCATTGGTCACCTGCATAGCTCTCTGGGAAACAACCCTCCATAACCCTACGCCGAATGGATCGGCCGACTCCTATCTCCTCGCGAGGCCTAACACTCACCCCTTCTCGCTCTGAAGGTCGCATCAAGCGCTAGCCCTAATGTCTCTATCCTCGGTGTCTTTGCACAAAAACACACCTTCCAACCGGTCGACCTCAGAATCGCAGATTGTACCAAGCTTCATCCATCCTAGTCCTCTCCACCCTTTCCAAATTTCAAGATCAAGAATCAAGGCCTCGCAATGCACCCTCAAAGATCCCAACTTGCAACTCGGACTCATCCAACTTCCCTTCGCTCGACCACCTCCATCCGGGCTTGAAAAGCCGCATCCTCAGATTGACTTTCTAAGTGAATTGGAGGGTGTGGTTTTCAACCTCTAATTCACCCACTGCCTTCTAGTCGACCGATTCTCCTCAAGAAATCCTCTCACCGGAGGACCACGAGGGATATCTTCCGTGACCTCATGCTCAATGGGCTCTCGATCTCATCGAAAGATCGCCTCGGGTGCTCTCGAGACATCCTACAAACACCATAAATAAAACCAACATCAAGACTCACAATAAAATATATTCATTGATAAAATGAAATAATATTTTATTAAGTATAACACAAACTCGATGAATTTCAACAATCCATCTCCTAACATACTCTATAAGAGTTTTCTACTAAGGTTATAACCTAGGTTTCACATTCCTAATGTTTATAACCTACAACTTTGATACTAACAACTCTCATGACGCCCCAAATCCGTGTTCTCTAACCTCGATTCTAAGTGCTCACGATCTATCATCATCATAAGCATTCTATAACTATTACAAAATAATAAACATACATTGTTCATTATAATAAAGTCTCATAACATGGTCCCAAGGTCTTCATAACCTTAACTTTAAACACACCATTCAATATACAAAAGTTTACTTAAGAAATTCCATCGATAATAATTAAATTAACATTCATTCTAAACTACTCCTCGGATCTTGCCTTCGCCCCTTGTCCTTCGTGGTTGATCCTTCTAAGCTTAATCAAATAGATGTCATGATATAGCAAGGGTAAGCAACTAATTTGCTTCGCAAGTTTATATACAAGGAGATATATCATGACTTAGAAAGAAATATTGTGTTCAATGTTCAACAATAGTATAAGATTGTGAAGGAACATGAATTAATAATCAACAATCAATATTCGATAATTGAATAATATGAACTGAGTGGTTTTGAAATAACCATAAACATTTGCCAAGGTGCTCGCTTATTTAAACCGACCTCTTAATAAGTTTTGGTATTCAAGGATCAACCTTTCATACCTCGTGATTTATGCATAAACACTTAATAATCCGAAGATCGATATCATGCCTTAATCAAATTCGCCCTTTTCCAAATCCAAGAGTTCTTATCATATCAATTTAATAAGAACATCTATTTAAAATACATTTAATTTAACAAATTTAGACATGCTTGAACTAGCTGATACAATTAGCATAGATCTATCTCATAAACAGTTCATGAATGAAAGAACTTTAATTTAATTCACAGTTCAATAATAGTAGAACAGGAATTCAATTGCACAAAGTGCGAATTTCAATAATCAATATAGATATGAATAATCATCAATAATTATTCACTAACATGCTTTGAAAATAATAACTCGAGTTTGAGTTAGGAAACTTGCCTCGTTCGTAGATTACAGTTACGAAATTAAATACTATCCACTATGCAGTTAAATTATCTTCCTTTGAGAGACCTATAGTTAATCTTTCAATTAGTCATAGTATAACATTAGATTATATATTCACATAGATATTATACATTACATTTAGTTCTTATAAACATTATCCTCGCCTTTAATAATTTTACAATTAATTAACAACTACCTTTTAATTCACTTAATATTATTATAATATCTTAATAATATCTTTACTTATGTTTTAGTATCATTAATCATTTAATAATACTTTTAATCATTTACTAATATTTTTATTCATTTATTTTAACATTTACTAATATTATTATTTTAATAATATTTTATTCATTTACTAATATTATTAATCATTTAATAATATTTTATTCATTTATTAATGCTTAAATAAAATTTATTAATTATTAATAATATTTTATAGAATATTTTTTAATCTTAATATTTTATTTACTTAACAATATCATATTCTAATATTATTAATATCATAATAATATTTTAATAATTTAATGGATTAATAAACAATTTATTCTAATTGTTCATCCTTTATTAAACCCTTTTATTTAATATCCATAAAAGGTCATAAATGATATTTCTTATCATAAATTACCAAAATGTCCTAAGATAGTCATGATATAACATATTATGAGTATTCAAGCATAAAATCACATTTTTATTATTAAAGACATCATTTAGCTATTTATTTCCTTTTATTCATAACTTAATCATTTTTTGAAAAATAGCAAACCGATTCCAAAAATTCTCAACTTCTGATTTTGATGTAATATGAACCAACAATGATCCCCAAATTTTTCTGGAATTTTAGAAAATGATTTACTATTTTTAAAGTGCCCAAAACACTTTGGATCTTGCTTCATTTTTCATAAATTGAGTTTTGCTCGAAAAATATATGAAATTTTTAGGGTATGCTCTCCTAAATACATGAACCTCATCTGTAAAATTTTCGAATTTTCCAAAGGTATACACAAAGTGAGATATTCGAAGGTTAATATTTCGGAGTCCTTTATGGAAATAGTCATTACGCACAATCTATAACTCGAAACGTGTCCGTTCTTTTTCCTACATGTAGATAACTTCTCAAGGTACCTCTGTAATTTTTCCCAAATTTTTAAAAGACTAGAAACTGATCGAAACAGCCTCAAGAAAAAATGGAACAGTAACTATTTTAGGGTTTTGAACCCTTAACATTCAAAGTGGACTGTTTTAGAGAAAATAGTCCCAAAGCTTTCAAAACTTGCTAGATTTGTGTTCTATCACTTGGGTTTACTAGGTAACTCATGTATCTAGCACCCCCCTTTGACGGGTCACAAATCCAAGTTGTAAAACTTGAGTTACACAAGATTTAGTGGAAGAAAAACAAGAGTTTTCACCCTCGAGAACATATGCTCATTTTTTCCTCTAAGCCTTTGATCTAACACTCAAGATACTTAGTTCCATACATGATGATATGTAGAACTAGGGTATCTTGAGTATTTGTACATAACCCCAATCAAAACTCAAGCTATAAAACAAAGTAGAAGAAGAAGATGAAGGTTAGGTTATACCTTGACTTAATGGCAACCTTCCTTGATTTTCCAAAGTAGTTTCTAAACTTAGGATGCATGAACAACTAGCACTCCTATCTCTTTCTCTCTATAGTCAAACCCTCTCTCTTTTCTGAAGTTGGCTAGCTTGGGAGCAAAGATAGAAGAAGAAGAAGATGAAGAGAATGAGATGTTGAAGAATGAAATGTATTCTAGCAAAATGAAATGGTTAATTCACTTATTATCCCCATACTTTTATCGACCCATGGATAAAAGCTTTTGCCTTATCCTTTCAATTAGCTTAAACTTGTATTAAGAGTGCTTAATAGATTGCAACAACCAATGGGAGCTTGACAAATATGTACTTGTGTGTAAGAGTTACCAAATAAGGGACTTGATTAGCTTAAACATCTTGCCATAAAAAAAGCCTAAATGGCCTGTTCCTTTAGCCCCCCTAATACTCTCCATTTTGCTTTTATTTTATTGCACAAATTAGATTTATCAAAAGTTTAAAATACCCTTAATCAAGTGGGCTAAGTATTAGTTTGCATGTTATTTCATTTGGACTCCCTCCTTAATTATTTTGGGATATGTAATAAACATAGTATATCAATTTTAATATATATTACCCAATTTGATTATTTAGGGTTTCCATTCCTAATCTTATGAAATTTAATTACCTATACATGTGACTTTAGCTCATAACCTAATTAGATTTACAAGAATTAGGTTTAAAATTATTAGTCACTTGAAATAATAAGTTTACCCACTTAAGTTAGTATACATATTATTAAATACATACTAACATTTCTTTATTACCATAACCCTTAGGTTATTTAATTATCTCACCTAATGTATAATTAGGTTACTGAAGCTTTCATTTTTAATGAAATCTATAAATGTATATATCCATAACTATAACATATATGTTAATCGACCCACGCACCACTTCACATATGTTGTCACATATTAAATCACCGTATAACACAAAGTTTTAAATATCAATAATGTACATACATATATAGTGACTTAAAATTCACTAAGTATTACATCGTTAAATAGTGTAATAATAAATGTAATGAGGACTCAATTGAGTGTGGATATTGTCTAGATGACAATATTTGTATTAAAACTCACAACATATGTTTTATCGTATTTTACACAACTGTTGTATAATTAAGTTGTATTTGAATTTTGTACCATGTATTTGGCGACTCAAGATGGGTGATGTATACCTATTTTGGGGGCGTCACAATCAGGGGTCATTTAGGATTGGAAGCTATATTGATTGAGAAATGCGTGGGCCAAATCTTCTCAACCTTGAACTTTGGAGTTATCAATCCGGGTGTACCAAGTTCGGGCTTCACCGATGAGGCTTTTCTGAAATAGCTGCATTCTCAGGCTGTTATCCTCGACATATCACTACAAGAAATCACATATTTTATGACAAAATTTTTGTCACACACAAAATTTTGTCACAATTTGTTAATTAATAATTACGAAATTTATAATCGTCACTAAAACTTTTGCTTTTGTGACGACTTTTACTTTTGTTACTATTAATCATTTATATCATCACTAATTTACACATTTGATGACGATTAACAAAATTTCGTCACAAGTTATTTTGGAGGTAGAATTTTGTACCAAAATTTTGGAGGGAAACTTTTTAGTGACATTTTGTAATAATTGATGACAATATTTATTGTCACACAATATTTCTTTCGATGACAACATAATAATTTGTCATTAATTATTTATAAAATTTAGTGACAATGTGATTTCGTCACTAATGTTTACATTTAGTGACGCCAAATACAAATTCATCACAATTTAATTTGGAGGCAAAATTTTTCTGAAAAAAATTGAAGGGAAATTTTTTAAAGACGGAAAAATAATAATTTATGACAATTTGTATTGTCATAAATACCAATTTTATATGACGAGATAATAGTTCGTCACTAATTAGATGAGTGGATAAGTGACAAAAATGGTTTGTCATAAATTCTTATATTTAGTGACAAAGTACGTAATATCGTCACAAATATTTGGAGGCCAAAATTTATGACAATTTGTATTGTCATAAATATCAATTTTATATGACGAGATAATAGTTCGTCACTAATTAGATGAGTGGATAAGTGACAAAAATAGTTCGTTATAAATTCTTATATTTAGTGACAAAGTACATAATATCATGACAATTTTTTTTGGAGGCAAAAAAATTTAAGAAATTTTGGAGGCAAATTTTGTAAAAGACAAAAAAATAATAAATTATGACAATTTTTATTGTCACAAATACCAATTTTACATGCCGAGATAATAGTGTGTCACTAATTAGATGAGTGGATAAGTGACAACACTGGTTCGTCATAAATTCTTATATTTAGTGACAAAGTATGCAATGACGTCACATTTTTATATGGTGACAAAAATTTTCCCAAACAAACTTGTATCCAAGCGACATCATAAATTATTTGACATTTTAGGTATGTTTCTAGATTTTGATTTGAATTGATTAGTAGTTGTTCTACACTACAATAAATTATGGATGTAGTGAAGGAAATCTTTTGAAGGAATTCATTCATTCACATGAGGAGTTTTCTAGCGAAGGAATTGTGAAGAAAAAAAATGTAGTGACAATATAGTTATTATCGAAAAAAACATTCTTCACAATCTAAACTTTTTCTTTCGCAAAATTGAGGTGGTAGAAGTATATTTAGCGCCAATTTATGATGAAAATTTGTGAGGAAAAAAACTATTAATGAAGAAATTATTATCATTATATATTATTGTTCAGATATTTTTTGCGAGAGATAAAATTGGTTACTCTTTTGTTCTAAATAACTTCTTTAAATTTAAATTTAGCGAAAGAAATATCCTTCACAATTAAAATTTTTCCTTTCGCAAAATTGAGGTGGAATAAATTCCTTCATTACATGAGGAGTTTTTTAGCGAGGGAACAATGAAGGAAAAAAAATTAGTGACAATATAGTTATTCTGAAGGAAACATCCTTCACAATTTAGATTTTTTCTTTCTCAAAATTGATATGACAGAAGGATGTTTAGCGCCAATTTTTGATGAAAATTTGCGAAGAAAAATATTATTACTAAAGAAATTATTACTCGCTATATATTATTGATGAGAGATTTTTTGCGAGAGATAAAATTAGTCACTATTTTATTAAAATAAATTTTTTATAATTAATTATAGTGAATATAAATTGTATTATATATAAATAGATTAATTTTTTTACACTAATAAATTTACTTTTAATAACACTTTTTAAGTAACTTACAATATTAATTATTATTTTTAATAAACTATAAAATAAATAATTTTACATTACATTAAACTTTAAAATTTCATACATTGGCCGTGAATAAAAAGTGGCCCTCTTTTGTTCAATAGAGCACACATGCCAAACAAATATTCATATCAACCCTTCAATTCTTCAATCCTTATAAAGACACGACCAACATGACGTCAGCCAATCACTACAAGGAAAATGCGATACGACGAATTTTTACATCCCGTTGGTATTGATAAGGCGGCAAATTGAGGAAGTGTGGCGTCACTTAAAAAAATGTAAGGCGATGATAGTACCGTCGTTATAGGGTCTGAAAAGAAAAAAAATATATATAGAAGAATTAAACTTACAAAAAATTAAATATAATAATAATAATTTCCTAAAAAAGAAAAATAAAAACTAAAATAATACCTAATCCCCTAATTCTCTAATCCTGTATTCTTCTTCTTCTTTCACACCAAGTATTCTTCTTTCTTTCTTTTTTCCCACTCCCGCCCGAAGCTCTCTAGTATGTTTCTTCGATCTTTCATTCTCTCTAATCTGCAACATATCAATCTATTCTAAAATCAATCGATTCTCAGGTATTACATGTAACCCAGATATAGAACAATCGATTATCACGTATTCTATAAATCAATCGATTCTCAGGTATTCTGTAAATCAATCGATTCTCTATAAACTTTGTGTGTGTTTATTGTTGAATCTATTCTCAAACCAATGATTTTCAAGTATTGCATGTAACCCGGATTTAGAACAATCGATTCTCAGGTATTCTGTAATTCAATCGATTCTCTCTAAACTTTGGGTGTGTTTATTGTTGAATTGTGGTTTGTGCTGATTTACCTCCCCTCTTAATTCTCAGGTTCTCAGATGACGACACTTGCAAAGGTCCATAGAACAATATGGTTTTTATGAACTATTTGTGGTTTTATTTGTTGTCGTGTTCTTGAGCTATTTTGGGCTTATCCAAATTTACAGGCTTACTTGTTTAATTTCTCTGTAAATTGTTTTTGGTACCATAAAGGTTTATTGCTAATTTAGTGCAATTTTGTCTTAATTACTTCTGATCTAGGGTTATTCTCTGATTTTGGTTAATTGATACTAGAGTAATACTAAGTAGTTGAGCCTAGACATGTTAAGCCTTACACAAACCGTGGTATATTTATAGTACTGCTTGTAGTTACCATCAAGTGGCTTTGTTTCTTAAAGCTTGGATAGATATTACTGTTTGATTGAAAGTGTGTTTTAATAATTTATTTTTGTTAATCACTGAGAAACCAGATGTGTAAAATAGAATATTCAGAGCTTTACAACACCCTTTATGGTGCTGGTCCTACTGGATGTGTAGGACTTTTGGTTTGTTAAAAAATGAGCATGGCTATTCTATGCATTATTATAATAAGTTGTAACATTTTGTTTGCTATGTAACTTTAAAAATTGCTTCAGTCTTTAAGAACTTCTTTTTCCTTTTCTTGTCCAGAATGTGACATACGCTCATGCTTGAACACTCTTCAGTTCCTTAACATGAAGAATGAAACTCTCAATGTGGTATGCTATAGACATAATCCTATTCTTTAATATTTTTTGTTACCAAAATAAATTCCTTTAGATGAAAGAAGAGGTTAGGCAGGTCTCCACAGTCTGGTAGCTTATATTGTTTGTGTCATCATAGGAACAAATACATGCTAATGAGAATGGTAATTAGTTTTCCAGGATTGCCTTATCTGAAGTGTAAAGAAAATAAGTTATCCTTGTGCTACAACACTGTTGCTTACTATGTTTCTATCAAGATTAACCTCCTATGCAGAGTGATATACTGGTGGCTTTAGATGTTCTTGAGAAAACTCAATGGGACATTTTGACTGGAAACAATTTATACTTAAGAAAAATTCTTAGTTAAAACGTGTGGTGAGAACTGATTAGAAAGTGTTTGGATGAATGTGATATTGTAACAGGAAAAGAAAAAAAAATTGGATTGTATTTTGTCAGTTGTCACTCTTAAGGACTTTGAGCATATTAGGAAAAGGAAGCTGCTCCACTTATATGTGTTAAGCTAAACTTGGTGATGGGTCATGAATGTTTTTTCTAGTAGATCAATAGTCACATTTGAACTGATATTTGAGGCATATGGAGATGGCTATTTGAAAAAAATACTTTTTGAGGAATTAATTTCAGCAACCTATGATTATTCGGGTACAAATACACATGCCCAACCTATGATTTTCCATGTGGCCCGCAACGGATTTCTTGACAGAGATGGGTGTGT